>VWYH01009030.1:30970-314449 GCA_013399365.1 Pampusana beccarii
GGAGGGGAGGGATGCTCCTCTTTGAGCTGCAGCCAAGCACTGCCAGCTGCTTGTCCCCTCTCCAGGCTCCCCATGGGAAGCACTCACATGGCACACCACTTGCTGTTGTTGATCTGTGTCTCCACTTTCCACAGCCTCCTTGGCTGCTCTGGTCCAGTGGCTGCTGTAACTGCCATGGAAACTGCAGCAAAACCCTAAACTGTCACGCTCTGGCATGGAACTTCTTTGCATTTTGGAGTCCAGCTGTCCCTACCGAGCTGTCTGCTGTCTGTCTTCCTCTGATCCTCACTGCCACTGTGTTTTTGATGTATGGTGAGGGGAAAGTGGGAGTTAATTGCCAGCTACAGGCAGAAAGGGGGAGTTCACTTGGCCAGCTAATGAGTAAAACGAAACAGTGTTATGTACCAAAACTTGAATATTATATCTGGGAGGAAACTCTTCCTCTAAAAATAGTCTTACAGTCCTGTGCTGACTGCGAATAAAGTAACTATTTGATCTGGATATCTGATTGCAAGATCTGTCCCTGATTCAACTGCTTCTTTCCCTCAAAGGGTAAGACATAAAACATAGGGTTGAAGCTTCAGGAATGGCCTATTTAAGAAATTAAGAAGCACAAAGAAGTTATTCTGAGAATACTTTTCAAGCTCATCAGGTAAACTGTAAAATCCTGGCAAGTTGATGTGGAAAAGTAGAAACTTTGAACTAAACCTTTCATTTATCTTTAGAAAAGGCAAAAGCATCTGGATTCATCATATGGGATTCACATGTAGAAATGTGATGTCAGATGTGTGTAACTGTAACCTCCTAGTGGAGGAGAAAAGAGAAAGAAAGAAGGGCATCAGGGGTTCCTGGCATAGAAATGGGAAAATCCCAAAAGACATTAAACAAACACAGTCAGAAGGCTCTGTAAAAGTTCTCACCCACTTTCTTAAAACCTGTTAACTTATTAACAGTAAAGCACACCTGGTGGCTCCTGCATCACATAGATTTTTTCATCGTTCATACATTATGCTCAGTAAGGAAGAGCTAGGAGAATAGCTAAATGCAACAAGGGTCATGCTGAATAGAAAGAACATGTCCTTACTGTATACTCTGTAATGCTTAATAATGCTCCATTAACATCATCCTTTGCTGTTCACCGCCACAGTGACTCCCTCTCTCAAGTTTCAGTACATAGCAAGGGAGAGGGAATGGGAGAATGAGGAGGTGAATGGAGCCAGGCTGAAAGCCAGAGATGTCCACTGTTGCTCCCATGGAGGAGATTTCTATAACCTTGTTGAGTAACTTCTCTCACATGATCTATTACTGTAGGTTCCTAGATGCGCTATGGCATAACAGTGGCAAACCCAAGAGTCCCCTTTGTTGCCTCTATGTGATTGTGATATTGTAACCTTCAGATGTATTAATTCTCACGATGGAAACTTGTAAACCTAATTAATACTATTTCTCTCTTCTTAGTGCAGTGCCTTAAGCGTCGCTAGAGGTAGTGAGGGAAAATGTGGATAGTAATTGTATGAATCATTTCCATAAAACAATTTGATTCCAGTTTCAGCTGTTCAGTTAGCATCAGACAGGTTTCCTGAAATACCTCTGCTTTCCTGGCAGGCAAGTGGCTTCTGGTCTTGTTGGTCCTTGCCTAGAGCCCTAATTCCAGAGTCCTCTTTTGAGCAGCCAGCAGGCATGCTGCCTCCAAGCTGTGGGCTTCAGGACTGTAACACTACTGTTGGTAGCTCTGCTTGCATGAGCATTCAGTTTGAAATTTGGGTATGCTTTCCCCCTGAATTTAAATGGAATCAAATTTCTGTAGGTTTTGAGCAGTGAACAGAACTTTCTCTTGCCACATCCAGCTGCAATTATGTCCATTTCTCTCATTTCTCTTTTTTTTTTTTTAAACATGTGTTTTCTTTTTACAGCTGTAATGATTCAGTCCTTCTCCTCAGTAAGTCTGTCCCACAGGCTTGGATTTTTCCCCTCAGTAGGCAGTACTAGGAAGAATCCAATTAAGGACTTTTAAAGTCCTCCTAGGAACACTCTTCGCCTTCAGTGATTAAGATTGGCTCTGTAAATTTACCCATTTAATACAGTCCTAGTTTTGATGATACAGACTTTGTTCTCAAGGCTTTAAAAGATTTCTCAGTCTTTCTTTTTGTAGTAACTAATGTGATTGTAAGAAACATTCCAGTATCTTAGAACTGCCTATTAAGATAGTTTCTTTACTCTTTGAAAGTGAAGCAGTTAATCCCACCAATAAAAGAAGGTAAAAAGGTGTATTGAAGTCTATAAAGCAACATGGGGCCTGTGCACAGTTTCTTATTTCTAATTTCCAGCTTTGGGGCGTGTGACTTTATTACTGTGTACAGTAGCTTTGCATATATGTATTTTAGAGAAACATAGAACTGCCATGGAAATTACTTGGGAAAAAATAGTACATATCCTGTGAGGAAAGAGTTAATAAAGTGTTTAGAACATTTGGAAATTATCATACCAAACATCATTAATACAAACTAATCCTCTTGACTCATAAGCATCCTACAGAAAATATTCTGTAATCTATCAGATTTAATTAAATACATGGAAAACAGAAACCATGCATACAGTTATTCAACATATTTCTTGTTACTCAGGAAACAGAAATTGCATTCTCTACTTTCCCATTAAAGGTGCCTATAACAGGATGTCCCTCTAGAAACTTCCTGGGAATCAAGTATCCCAAACGCATAGGTTTTCAGATAGTAAGACCTGGTTTAGGTGGTGATTACTGCTGAGTCTTACTGGAAGGTGATCCTGGTTGTTTCTAATCAAGATACTAAAGGTGCAGAGAGATTCTTTCCTGCAGGAAGCTGATTGGTGAAGGGGGTTCAATGGACAATGACATAAAAGCTGCAGCTAACTTGAGACGGAGGTGATAACTGTCATTGTGCTCCGATCACTTGACTTCCAACAATAATACTTCTTTGACGAGACTCAAGTTTTATGATGGACATGCCTATGCCAACAGGAGTTAGAAATGTGGGTGGTAAAACTTTTATTCTGCTGTCTCCATACTATGAATTTACATTTCAAATATTCAAGAAAAGCACATAGTGGAAGTAACTATGAAAATAAAATATGAATGTTTAACAGTGAACTAAATGTTAAAGGGTTACTGTTGTAATATCACCTAATTGAAGTTTATTTATATTAAAATGCAACATAGAGATGTCCTACTTCTTGCAAACTTTGTGTTGGTTTTGCTTGTTTATATGTTTCCTGGTTTGGTTTCTGATAAAAATAACAACTCTTTTGACTTGCTAATTGGACAGACAATTTCATTCAAAAAAATATTACTTTAAGCACTGCAGTGTTGTCCTGTCCATATATTTGCATATTATTTGGGTTTTATTGATACCTTTTTCTTTAGATTTTGAATATTCCTTATGAGACATTGATTTTTTTTTTTCACCAGTAACTTATAAGTAGTTTGCCTATGCATCTATTTAACTGAAGAATTAGATTGCAACTATATTGAAGTAATTTAAGTTTTGGTTTTGATAATTTTCCTATTGTCATATGTTGACTGATTAGAAGACTAGGATGTAAATGAACTATGTCTCACATACAACTGAAATAAATGTTGTTTAGCCATTAATGTGGGGTTTAAATACCATGTTCAAAATTATGAGGACCAGGGGAGCAAAGATGCAGCTGAGCCTGAAATGGGCAGGGGGACTTAGAAATAGAGATCTGGGCTAGCAGAGTAGAGGCAACAGACAAAAACAAAAAAAATGAATGACAGAAGGTTCCTTTCTTATACAGGCTGCATCTTCAGACTGTGAATAATCTCTGTACAGCATTTTGAGTTAAAGCTATTCTAAGGTTTTTGGAAATCCTTGGTGCTGAGGGTGTAAATGCACAATCCTGTGTGTTCTGAGAAAACTGAATTCTATATACTGCAAGTTGGGATGGCATCACTCACGTGATGTTGATATTCTCTGTGCTTGAATCACCAGTTTGAAATATTTTATTTCATACCTACAAGCACCAGTAATTGTTCCCAATGCTGTCTTTCAAACCAGGCTTTGTGTAGCCAGTTTGTAAGATGGCAGAATTTCAAATTAAGGAGGTTACATTTTCCATCCTCTTGTTTCTCCTCAAAAAAGAAATGTTGAGATAATGTTTCAGCAAGAACCATCCAAGAGGAGAGCATGTGGGACTAATGCCTAGAGGATCCCTTTTGCTGTGAGAACCTACAATATCATGGTTAGAGGTAGAGATTAGTTTTGAGGCTGGACTTGAAAGGATACACTGTTCGGTGATATACAGTATTTACTAGAGAGTTTTCTTAAATTTCTGCACATTCAAACTTAGACACTACTGCTAGCGATGAGGTGTTTTGCAGGCAGCTGTGTCTCCCTCTATTTGAAACTGGAGAAGCCCTCTGCAAGGGTAAAAAACATGGGAAGGGAGAATTATTAAGGCAATGCCCTTCTGTAAGACAGCCGCAAAATGAGGCCAGTGGTGGAATCTGCTCCATGCAGAACCTCTCACCTACTGCTCTTATGAGGAAAAGAGAGCTTGCTTTGGCTGCTGACTAGCAACGAATAGAGGACGGGGCTAAACAGGTGGTATTTAGTGCAACAGTGCAAGGGAGATGTGTGTTAAAGCTGTCAAGAGTGTATAGGTAATACCCTCTAACCATAAGATGAAACACCGTTGCTGTGTTTAAATCACTTGGGAGGCTCAGCACAGGCAGTTCCACGCCACCTGACTTCTGGATCCATGTCAACAGAGACACACTTCTATAGAACAGGATCTCCTCCTCTGACAATCCTAGCCCTGTCTTGGGGTCTGTATTCATGAGAAATGATGTTCAAGATGTAATGATGAAGAGATGTAAAGATGATAGAGAAACATCATCTCTGTCACAGTAAGGATTTTCATTCAAGCTTCAAGGAGAGGCACCTTGGTGTGTGTGTTTCTGTGGTGATCTTTACACTAACACCTATAGAACTGAAATAAATGGTTTGGGCAGAGATTCATTATTTCTATAAATGGCATGGCAAAGGCTATTTGGCTGAAGCATATGAGACATCATCTTTCTCCGAGATTTGACTGGATTGTGGCCCAGAAGTTGAGATAAACCCACCGGTTTGCATCTGCAAACCATAAGTGGGGTTCATGGGCAGGGAAAAAGAGGGAAGGGAGCAAATTATCTCAAAAGTTCAATTCTGTTTCCTGGAAAACACAGGAGACATAAAAGTGTGTTCTCAAGGAGTGTGCATGTTAGTAGCTTTTTCCTACTTTAAGGTGTCTAAGAGAGTGGATAACCTTTCCTAGGCATCTGTGTGTGAGCATAATCCTCTTGCAGGAGAAGCAAGGAGGATTAATGTGATTTTTGTTCTGCGACATCGTATAGGCCTAAATTTTGACTGGACCTGCTGACAGTGTGTCAGTTCCCGTTCTGACTGGGTAAACCATCATGTGGCAGTTCAAAGTCTTGGCTTGGGTTCAGTAAAAACATTGTAGCTGAACATTCTCATCTGCCCTTGCGTGTCAGGTTCTCCGAAAAGCAGCAAAGAGCTGTCACCAGCTCTCCGCTGGCCAATCGCTCCTGTTCAGAAATGCAGTGCAAATGCCATAAAAGCTGTCACTGGGGTCTTCCCAGGCTCTGTTCCAGGTAAAAGCTTTTATTACTTGTTCCATCAGCCCACATTATGGTAGGAAAATCAGGTTATATTCCTCTCTTGTGGAGATGAAGAGAATGACGGTTCAGCTGCTCTGACTGCCAGCCAGATGGCTCAAACGATACATAAAACACAAGAATATAAAAAGCTGTCCCTCTCCTAAGGTCAGTTTTAATATTTAGAGAAGTAAGAACACTTTTTTTTTCCTCATTTTTTTCCTCTGCAAACTATAAACTATTTACTACTATTTTCTTGAAGTTGTCTCAGTAGAGATGGGAATAATTGTCTTTGCTATGGGAGTTAGTGTATCACATACATACTACGTTACAAATCCCATGCATGTATTATACAGCAAGCAGATATTCATTGTGGATCCCTACTTATTATATAGCGGGTAATTTGGACCTTTCAACCTGAGCATGTCTTAAAATTACAGCTAAAAGAAACTTAAGGCTACTAGAAGCAAGTTCTATTCAATATTTCTCTATTCAACACATCTTATATGGCTGCAATAGTTGTGAAAGCCTTAGTACTGACACAACAGTATGTTAAATCAATATTACGCTTCTAGATTGGTTAGGATTGCTCAATGAGAGATTTGAGACTTATTTTAGATCCCAGAACAATCTTGTTATGCAACGATGCTTTTCTGAGACTGAAGTGGATGGTTGTCCCGTATATCCTGGTCTATTTTTCTCACTGAAACATTCATAGTACTAATTCATTTCTTCGTAATCCTTGAAGGCTCTGTGACACTTTCTTCATCAGAGTCAATTTATATAGCACTATGCAGTTTTAGTTAAGTAACTGGTGAATGACTGCATATGTTTTAGACAAGGCAGAATTACAGAGTATTAGACACAGAGGTTATTCCTCGCATAGTTAAGAACAGACTAGAAAACAAGGAAAGAGATTAATTATTGGTATGTGATAGAAAGTACCTGAGATGCATCTGGACACGACTTTTCTTAAAACCTCTGGACTTTTTGTATCTTTTTCTGAAGGCAAAGAAAAAGCTTGAGAAGTGATTAAGAAGGGTATTCAAAGTTACGGGGTACTTTTCAAAATAAAAGGAGTACTTCAAAGTTGGACAATTAGACTTTGTGCTCGGCTTGAGCACAAGAGCTTTTGATGTATGGTAGTACTGCAAGATATTTTTGTCATGATTCTGCTTTTAGTGTTCTCAGACTGTATTACTCTGCAGTGAGCTAGGAAGAAATCAGGAAAGAGAAATCACTTTTTTTTTTGTTCCTTTTTTTTTTCTTTATTCTGTCTGATCAAATCTTTAACTCTCATTTGAAGAACAGGTGATGATAGAAATTAAATTGATTTTTGGACACTCTGCTATACAGCAATCTCTGTTTCTAGATATGCTTTTTTTTTTTTTTTTTAACTGAATTCCTCTAGGAAAAAAAGTATTATTAAAATGAAGTGGTATATGAATAGCATAAAAGTAAGTAATGCCTACTCCTCCGCTGTTTGGACTCCCTACTGCTTTCAAATACAGGGGGAAAAATAGTCCACAGAAGCTGTACAGACATCAGGAAAATGAGAGATGAGGAGTGTCATCCATGTAAGAAAGGAATGGTAAAGAAAAGATTAAAGGTTGCTTGATTTAAAGCAGTAATTGGAGTGCACAATACAATTGAAAACAAACAAACAAAAAACCAATGAACCAACTGAAAAAAAACACCAAACAAAACCTCAGAAAACACAGAAACACAGATGGACTCCTTTTCTTTCACAAGTAGAGACTTGAGGTTGGGAAAAGGGTCAAAAAGATTTCTCCTTGCATCCTCTTATAATACAATTACATGGAAACATTCACTGAAACTGACAAGCGTTACATTTAAAAGGAACTACTTGAACCCAGTGCATAATTAAACCATAAAACTCACTGTAATAACGTCATTACAGATACAGTTTTATGAAGCTGTGAATATTGTTATCTATATAAAATGTTTTTGAAAGACTCTCCCTTTTCAAAAGAAAGATAAGTCATCATGCTTCAGGGCACAGGTCAAGCTCTAATGAATGGGACTTAGAAGCTCTTCTCCTCTACTAGTTATATCAGATGAACTATTCCTGGGTTTCTACATTTTCTGCTGTTTCTGATACGGTGTTTCCAGCGAATTTTGATCAGAACTCCATTAACTTTTCTGATGGCCACACTTCAATCTGGCAATGCAAGAAATGTCTAGGCAGAGCAAGGTGTGTTTACTTGTGGAGTCTTAAGTGGTTCTGAATAGTCAATGAGACCAAGGATCAATATGAATTTGATATCTTATACTGAAGACCTCAAAAGTGTATTGAATGGGAAAGTAGTACAATAATGATTGAATGTCATTTATTATTTGCGATTTTCTAGTCTGTTTCTCTGGGCAGAAATAAAATCAAACCCTAATCAACACCCAGTGCAGAGACAGAAGCAATCACTTTTATATTGCATCCAACAGACTAACTAAAGAAAACAAATCATGATTTCTGAATTAGTGATGACCCACACCATTTGAATCAGACTGCACAGTGAAATGACAATTTCAAGTGAAATGCTGTGCTGTGGAAACAAAAAAATGGTTGCTGTTTGAGTACCCATGCAACACCGTGTTATCACAGGGATGCTGCTTCTGAACCTACATTGTTCTTTTAGAGTTAACATACAGTGAACAAACTGGAGATGTCTTTTAGCCAGATTTTATGGCCTAAATAAAAAAATGACATGCAGGGGGCACTGAGCCCTGTACTCTCTAGTGGTTGCAGCTATTTCAGCTGTTCAGCTGAGGCTCACACCAGATAAAAATCTTTCTATGTTGTTTTCATCTTTGTCACTTCATGAAAGGAGGTGGAAGCTTTATTCACAAACTAATTTAGAGACCTAGGAACAGGTACGTCCCAAATCAATCTGCTCCAGTAATTATAGTGTCTCTTAGCAGAAAATGATCACCAGAGCTTCCAAATGCATGTTTAAATGCAGACAAGAGGTTTTCATGTATCATATCTTGGAGTACCTCTTCCAAGTTCCATTTTAGTGAAGAAGACAACAACCCATGCCTCCTAGGAGGACCTGTGTCTTCACAGGACAGGTTTGAGAGCATTTAGAAAGTGTTCATGTAGTATGATGATACTTAAGTAGATGAACATAACATATTATGGCCAGTAAAAATGAATAGGAGATTTAAGCTTTCAGAATATAATTATCAGAGCTGGAATTTAGCCAGTGGGTTAACCAAGTTAATGGTCCTCTTTCACCAAAGTACAGTGAGATTTCTGGTCATCTGAAGCAGTTTATATCTCTTATGACAAATGTCGTGTGTGGTACTGAGGAGTTTACTTGAGGTCAACAGTTGTACCAGCTCTTTCTTGAAACCAGTACTCCCTTATCTCCTTGATGTTACAAGACGGCACAGTGAAGACTTGGAGGGGAGGTGTGTGGTGTCTGACATATTTCTCAATTTTATCAGTAAGGTATAATACTTCTTGAATTTCAGTAAGTGTTTAGGTTTGCCCTGGAGATTTACTGAAGAAATGTGTTAACTTATGTAGGTGTTTGAAAAAATCTTCCAAAGAACAATCTTCTTTTGCTGGGGATTCTTACTTTTTTAAAGATTACAAAAATGCATTAACTACAGTTAGGAAGTTTAGCATGTGTAGGTTTCCACTTACCTAGGGAGTCTTTCCATTTGTGAACAAAAGACTGGGTACAGCACATTAATATTAATAGGTGTCCAGCTCTATTTGAGCAAGTATTGTTCCGTTTGTTTATCTGCACTCACTTTATACTCTTGCATCTATTTTTCCTGTGCTGTCTTTCTCTATGTAGTGAAGAAAAAAATTGTAACAACTCATAATGGGCTTGTACCCATAATGGACCTGAGCAGACACGAGACGATTTCTCTCCACCTCTTATTTACTTTCTTGCAAAGCAGAAATTTGCTTTGCCTTCAAGAACAGTGCAATTTCCTCTGATACATAAACACCAGTATAGCTTAACTCAGAACTATTTTTTCTTATTTCTTGCCAAAAGACTTGAGAAAGGAAATGAATAAGCAAATGAATATGGAACATCTGCAATTCTACCTGCAGGTCTTAGCTGCATTAGGTCTTTTAACATTCATGCCCTGAGGAGCTTCGGGCCACCAGAACCATATGCAACCAACTTGGAGTGCTGGAATCCATCAGCCACTTGGAGTTGAGCTGTGCTGCTCCTTGCAGCCTGTGTGTCTTGAAGGAGTCCCGTCTCTCAAGGAACGTGCTACAAGGGTTGTGACACGCAGCAGCACTTGCAGTTCCCTCATGGGCCTCTTTCACATCATCCAGCATGCAAGTACTGCATTATCAATTTGGCGGATTTGGTATTTCTCCCACTGGAATGGATACAATTGGAGAGGCTTGGCTTTGTTTTCATGTCTGTAGCTATGCAAACTAGCCTACCATTTAGATTTTACCTTTTTTGTTCTTTTGTTTCTTACTATTACCTGAATCACATCCCTTCCTCAACTCTTTCTTCTTGATCTTGTTCCACCCCATTGTAGAGGAGGATTCTTTTTGCCTTCATCTGCCAAGCACCTGCTACCTTTGCTTTCAGATACCTTTTCAAACAGACTCAAACATTTTCATCTTCAAAAAACTCTATTCTCTGAGTGGCTGCACTATGCTTTTGCACTGTAGAACTCACTGTTCCAGAGGCTGGGTAGCATCTTAGAAATGTTAGAACAGGAAACGTAGTTTATGAGGCTGGAGTTGAATGAAAATTAGAACCTGGGGGATACCCTTGTATTCAATGAAAAATGACACCAACAGACATTTGGTTATATCTGGGTTTTTTTGATAAAAACACACAAACAAAAACTAGTCATGTAGTGTAGCTATTAGTATGAGGACAATCACCTCTGAAACTTTGTATTATGTCTTAGATTAAAGAACTGGCCCATCACAGGGGAAAAAAAATCAGTGGATTTGTATTAAAGTACATGAATTTCAGCATGCTTTCACCACCTGTCCTTTGAGCTATCTGTTACAGATTGGATGACAATGATAAAGGTCAAAAATATTGATTATGAACTTCAGTGGTTTAAATCTTTGGTTTGATCTTGAGGAGGGAAAAAAATTCCTTTCTCATTTTCCTTCGTTCAAAGCAGAACTGCATCTTAAAAGTCCAGGGTGGTTTGTATGCTAGTTCCCCATCTTATTTGCCACTCAGCTGGGTACAAAACCTTTTTCTTTGATGCAGTGAAATGTAGAAATAAACCTGACAACTGGCACTGCGCATCTGCAGAGTTAATGCTCACCTCCTATTGTGCTGCTTCTAACATTCTCCCCACAGCATCTTTCTCTTCTCTGTTCTATGCCAGTAGCTTATGGTCTTTCAATATTTCCTATTCTAAACTCTTTTTGGTACTCAGCAGGAAGCTGGCCTTGTGAAATCTTTACCTGTGAGGAAAGACGGTGGGAATCTCAACGTGAACTGTCTGGACTAATTCCAAATTACAGGATGTAAGATATATCTAAATATGAAGTTTTTTGCTCTTAAACTCTACAAAACAATTTAATCTTAAAAGGTAACTGCTTTTTAGATTATATTTATTTCTGCTGAGAAAATGTTTATGTTTGTATAATTCTACAGTGGTTTGTAGGTGCCAGCTGTATAGATTGCCACCTGACAATGAAAGAGATGCTCAGTATATTTAGGGGTTGTTTGCTGGCCTCAAAAAACAACCACCCCCTTCACACCCTGAAGATGACGTCATGCTTTGAAGGAACATGTAGAACTCACATGAAAATGCTGTAGCAGTGAACAATTTGAATGATGGAACAAAATGCTGAGATAAATGGTGACCGCTACTCAAGAACAAGTATCAAATATTGCCTCTGTAGTACAGCATCCTTTTTCTCTTGGTTACCTCTTCTTTCGTACAAGGTAGCGAGAAAGTGATGAGTGATTGCTGGTGGTAGTGATGTTGTTATGCTTCAGTTAATCTTATTTCTTTCACTTTTTCTACTTTTAGAACATAATAAACTGAAGTCTCACCAGGGAATTTGTATTCTGAAACGTGTGAGCTCCAATATGTGGAGCATGCTCCCTATCTCAAGTGCTGAGAACTGTTTACCTCTCATTTTCCATGACTTAAACTCCATATTCTGTACTCTTCCTCATCTCATCATCATAAAAAAAAAGTCCTTATATTCAGTGAGAAGTCCTTTTTGTTAAATTTTCATAAATACCTACATATCTTCAGAAGATCTGCTAGATTTAAATTCTAAGTCTCCCCCAGGCTAAATTGGAGAACTTAGGTCTAAACTGGACTGTTTTGAAATGGTAGTTTATCACCATGCAGGCTTTCCACTTCTACTGAAAGTATTTCACATTCATAGCTAATAAAATGTTTTATTAAATATCTGTTTGGAATTCTGCCAGTCTGATGGCACAATACATTATGATGCAAATACAGCCACTAATTTTTCTCCACATTCCTGCTAGAATAGGTCATATAGAACCAGGTTTAATTGCTGAATGTAACTGACAGCTCTTTCCTGAAGTTAAAGAGGAAATTAATTGTCTGTCATTTGTTACTTCTTGCTGTCCTCTCATATCTTCAGAGTTGCAAACAGATAGAAGAAACTGTGCTATTGTGCATGTGCTTTTCTCTTCTGATTTAGTTCCCATCTAACTTTGTGTTGTTGCTTCTGTTCCCTGAGATATTGAACATTCTTGGAATGATAAACAGATTTTTCAACCTGTATTTCTCTTGAGTCAGTGGGTCTTTTGCTGTACTGATGTAAAGTTCATTAAGTATCCATGGGGGGAAAACAGATTAGTTTTTCTCTTGAAAGCAATTCATTGGCTTGCCTCTAAAAAGCAGGCCAGGACAAATGCTGAGAAGCAGCAGAAGTGCACCAGACTTGATGTACTGCTAAACAGTAGCTATTAGCTGTGTGTATATGGAGAGGTACTTCTTTAGTATTTCCTCCCTGGAAAAGACTTTTGAAATGGAAATTTATCTGCGTCATTATGTTTAACAGGCCTGGGTGGATTTTTTTTTTTTTGGTGGTTTTGTTTCGTTTTTAATTCAGAAGTTCATCAATTGCTTTTTATTCCTGTTTAATATTTTCTACCTCTATCTTGTTTGCTGTTTTATCTGTCTACAGTTGTGCCTTTCACCAGAGAGCTAAAACCCGTGGCTGTAGAAACAGTAACATCTCTTATGCGAATAGAGGCTGTTTATAATTCCAGAATTTGATGATGTCAGCAGACAGCATTGCTCTTTATGAAGTTATAGCAATGTCAACTTTATTTTCTGATCAATGTGTTGCTTCAGGTTACGTTTCAAAATACCTTTCCACCGGCAGCTAAACAGGCAAAGTTGGTTTGTTTTTTGTTTTTTTTCCTGCATTCACAGGATAATGACTGTCTAGTGGTCACTCAAAGTGACCTCATAAAAGACACTTTTATGACAATTAACTTAGTTAACATTCACTATTTGCTTAAGCAGGAATATTTGAACTTACTAATAATTCACTATAAACACATCAAAATCTATTCTTTTAATATCATTAAAGGTAAGGCAGGTAGAACTCTGCCTTGTATGTTAGTCTTTACCTGTATTCTTCTTAGTTGTTACCTTCTCATCAAACTGAAAAGAAATTTAGTATTAGATGGGAAAGCAGAGTATGTATTTAAATGGAGATCCCAGTTCAACTGCTTTTCACAGGATATTTAAAACACTAATAATACTCACCTGTGGTGACTGTGTTGTGGGGTGTGGCTAATAAGTTTTCATTGACTTCAGGGCAACGATGATAGTAGTCTTTAGTTCCTCTGGGATTAGCCCTGAGAGTGGGGGTGAAATGTGAGGAAACAGCTGAGAGGTCTCCACAGGGAGCCAGTGATCGGGAGGGAAATACAGAAATGTCCTGCAGCAAAGGATGCATGAAAGTATGTGTTAAAAGCAATTGCTTGTCTTAATTTAAGAGGCTACTTCATGGTACAGCTTTGCTCCTGGCTTTTTAACTGAGCATTGCTCTTATGAAATTCATTATTTAGTTGCTTGGGTGGCCAGTGAAGATGCATTTTTTTGTGTGTGTTTTCAGTGATGAAGTGGAGCAGGGAGGGAGAGAAAAAGTATGGAAGTGTGGGGGCCTGAATGCCCTCTCAAGTTAGTATAAACTTGATATGCATAGTTTTAAACTCAACTGAGATTATGTTTAATATACAGCTAGAAAATGAGGTCTAGTACCTCTTTTCTTTTTTGTGTTTGGGTCAAGTAATTAAAACTAGAATTTCTGGTTTTAGTTGGTGTGAAAACATAGAAGTTCCTTGTACAAAATGCTGATTGGTATAGAGAATTCAGTATTGATAAACTAGCATTATGAATACGTATTAAATGAGTGAAAAACACAGGAAAATATTGTAAAATTTCCAACAGCAGTTGCAGCTTCCTTCTCAGGTCTAGATGTATCTATGAAGTGTGGTTTGATTTCTTGACTGTTATTTAACTTTGAAATTAATACCACCTTACTCTTTTCCTGTAACTATGAATAAGTAGCAATTCTTGTATTTCTGTGAGAGGAGGAACAACAAGTTTCGTTGAGATGTATTTTGAGCTAAAATTTTAAACTTGGTTTTGTATCATATACTATGCCCAGAAACTACCAAGTGAAACAAACTGAGAAAGGAAGCAGGAGAGGTAAACAATTTAGACTAAAGGTTCTGTAACTTTAGTGCTAAAAACCGTAATTTTGAATACGTTGTTATACTGTGAGAAATAAAAGGTTTAGGCAAAAATGAGACAGAGTTAATTATGGCTATCTATGATGTTTAGGTAAACAAGGATTACTAAGCAGGACATGAAGCAAGTGAAATCTAAGAAAAAAAATGGGGGGGAAGGGCTATCTTGTGATAGATGAAATAATATATTTCACAGATTGAAGTACTGTCCACTGGTCTCAGTTGGAAGCAGAAATATGAAAATAAAGAACTGAAGGAAAACTAAGATGGCCTTTGGAAAGAATTTTGATTAAAAGAGCCCCCCTTGGGCTCTTTTTTTCTTTATCCAGAAATTCAGTTCAATCCTTTGAAAAAGACCCAGGTCTGTAGACTGGGAATTGCTGGGAAAGGTAGATATGATATTTTTCTCCAGTGTTAAATTGATAGATGTGTTCTGGTTGCCGACAAACACTTGTGAGAATAATACACATTCCATTTGGGAAGCAAGAAAAGCTAGAAGGAAGGAGGAATTATATAAAATTCCCATAACTAAAAAGTTTATAGCACTTTGATGTTTTTTCTCTGGACTGCAATATGGCTTACTTGTTTTTTGTAAGATGTGGTGGTCTAAAGGTCTATTAAAAAGAAATTTGTGTAATTTAAAAATTATATACAGCTGAAAGATCGACTGTCAGGAGGATAAAAATATAGATCCTGAAGAAATAAACTGGAGCAGGCAGAAAATAAAAATGAACCATGAGTCAGCTTTGCTTTAAAAAAAAAAAAAAAAATTAGGACTAGCTTTTGGTGTGGAGTAGTGCAGAAGACAGGATTGTTGGGGTTTTTTCTGCTTTGTTTTTTTGTTTTTTTTCTTCTCTGTTTTGAGAGACTGAAATCTAAGTTCTTGCATTAATGTGCATTTTAATTTAAAAGTAGTACTTTAGGTTTAGGTATCTGCAAACATGATATCTAGATAAATGTGTTGTTTAATCCTCATTTCCGAAGAAAATAAAGCTTAATGTGACCATTCCTTCTCAATTCTCCCCTTAACATTTAACTTATTGTTCCAAAGAAATGTGTGCTTTGCCCTTAGACATCAGAGAATTCCTCAGTTGTCCCCAGAGGAATCAAAAACTCGTACCTTATTATATATCTTGGCATCATAGCACGAGACAAAGCCATGCCCAGTGGGGATTTTTAATTCTGCTGATTACAGAATTTGTGTAATTTCTCCAGAAGCTTGTGGCAGACCGCTGCCAGAGGCAGATTACACAACCTGTTGCAAATTTAAGCCTTTGCTGTCAGAAGCACATAATTAAATGTATATTAGTCGGATGTGAATTCTTGTAGGCAGAGATTTTTTTCCAAAAACCAGAGCAGTTTCCACTTCATGGAAACAGGCGTATTTCTGAAATAAATTAAAAAAAAAAAAAAAAAAGACACTGAATAGATCTGGACGTTTTATCTTTTGTTGAATAGCTTACCATCTTTTTTTTCTTCCTGATTATAACCAGACTAACCTCTGGGGAAAGGGTCTGAATGTCCAGTAAACTCCCACAAAGAATACTGTAACTCCCATAAAGCATACTGAAAAGGTCACCTTTTGTGTAACACAGAATTGTGTAATTCAAAGGATGCAGTTCATGGAATGGCATTCAAGTTACCTCTTCATAACAAGAACTGTTTCTCCATAACTGATGGATAAATACTCCTTCCTATGGTATTTTTCATCTTTTCTCCTCCTTTCTTCTTTTTCACTGTTCAGGTATGTAGTGATTTGGCATGCATAGCTTTACAGTCACATACCACATAGGGTAGCCTCATGTTTGAACAGTGGAATAGATTTATTTATTGAATATACACCTTGTTCTATTGCTATGAGCTGGAATGAGACATTCATTTATAAGAAGGACACAGAGAGCCAGTATAATAGCTAGTGTGTGCACTAAGTTAGATTCTTCTTATCTCAGCTAAAATATACTTTTGTCACTTACAGGGTTGTTCAGTTGGACAACATTTCTACAGAAAGGATGAAGTTCAGAGAAGTTTCAAGAGTTCTACAGCTGGTATTATGGTTTGTTTTCTACAGACATCCTGACAAAGAATGAAGACAGAAGGGACAATCCAGGTTTGAACCATTGGGCCAGGCTGAGTTTCAGTGGGCTGTTGATGAAGGGGTGGGTGGTGTTTATGTGTTTCCAGGAACACTGATGTGTCAATCTCAGAAGGTTTGAGCTTTTATACCCCAATCTCTTTGATCAAGAAACCTGACCTGGAATTCTCAGAACAAAACATTTTCTCTTGAGACTTCTAGTGATATTCTGAGGCTATGAGAGTAGCTGCACTTTCTGTATTTTGATGATTATGGAGCTCTGAGGAAGGCAGTAATATGTCGTTGGGGTGGGGAGAGACAGAGGGTAGTGGTAATACTGTTCCTTTCAGTGAACTCCAAAATATTCTGCAGTTAAACTTCAGGGAAAGTTCTGTTCCTTGTTTTAGCAAATAATTGTGTTCCATCTCTCTTAGGCTTAGCAAATAAGAACTGTCATTGAAAACAGTGAAATCTATTGATTCTAAAGTGTCTGGTGTATTAAAAACCTGACAAATTGAGAATATATCCTTTTATGAATTATATTATTGAGCATCACTCTTGTCATGGCTGCTATGAAAGTTTTTAGCCTCAGATCAGCTAGATCCATAGCTATTAAATATAGATATGACAACTTTGTTCTGAGACTAGGCATTAGGAGCAATGTGGCTGAAAGATAGGACAGGCACCAAAGTCTGTCTTGCTGTTGGAGACCACCTATTCAAAGGAGAAATACATGGGAAAAAGTTGTTGCCAGGAATCAAGTGGTAAGTGATTTTTCAACCACCTATGTGCATATGGAGGAGAGCTTTCAGTGTGACTCTGAATCTTTTAAGGCTTCAGAAGCCTTTCACGTTTCCTCTCACTTCAGCTGTTTTTACATGGTTACTAATCTCCCCTTACAATCCTGCTTTTCTGAAAGGAACAAAGCTATTTCCACACAAACGTAAAAAAAAAAAAGACAACCTCACCGAATTCAAAGGATCAGTGTTTCTCAGGTAGTTATTGGAGAACCAACGAGCAAGGAAAGAGAGTTTCCTTTTCAAGAGTCAACTTTCTTGTTTACTTTCTTTCATCACAGCACTTAATTTGTGTACATCTAAATCAAACGATTGTAATCCTCTATTTAGAGCAATGTCTTCTTCCAGACTTCTTGTAATTGGTTTCTATTTTATGTTTCTTATTCTGTTGAGAGCCTTGATAACTACTTTAGGTATTCCTGGTGTTAGTAATGAGATAATTTATGTTTTAATTAAACAGAGCTGGTACAAAATATTACAATGGATGCCAGGAGCATTTGTTTCTTGCTCTTGTCTCCTTGAATTTTCAACTGCATGGCACACTGAAAAGTGGCTTTTGCTGTCCAAATCCCCCAGTGCGTCCAAGTAATGCTCTTAATTTCATCAGACTGTAACGTTCTTTTAGCCTTTTTGTACTTAATGACTCTTGTTATTTGTCTGAACTAAGTAACTAGGGATGCAGCGGAAACAGTACATCTGCTTTTCAAGTTCAATCTGCTCCAACAAGATCACAGGGCAGGTTTTTTCAAGTTATTATTATTTTAATTTTGTTTTCCATTGTCAATATTGTGCACAGTAATGGTGGAAAAAGAACCTCATCGTTCTCCTCCTTCCTCTGAACCTTCAGGTAAAATAAGGTTACTCTGGCAAGAATTGTTTTTTTCATTATTGTCAACCCATTGCATCATCTTTACATATAATGTACAGGAGCTTAATTTTAGACTCGCATCACTGCTGAGATCACTTAATTCAAAGTAAGATTAAAAACTCCGGTCACTTTATGACCTTTCAGCAAGAAAAAAATTATCTTGGCAGTCATGTTTTTATACCTTAGAAAAGAGTTAAAATGTGAACAAGAGAGACTGAAAAAATAGTAAAAATTAAAACCCCAAAATTTGTTCTGTGACTACATAGCAGGGAAATGGGGAATAGCAATAATTGCAAGAGAGTGAACAACTTAATTTTGAAGCTAAGATGTATGCTGCTAGATTCCCCCCTGAATTGCTCCATTTTTGCTATATTGCTAATTTTTATATCCAGTCACACTGTTATCTCATTTGATGTATGATGTTAAAGAACTTCTGCCGTGCACAAGTATTTTGTGTTAAAGCTTAAAACTCTCCAACCATGCACCTTATTAGTAATTCAGATTATTTCTACATAATTTACCATGCATATCATTGTGCATTTTTGGATGATATTGTCAAGTTGTATGTCCACCATTGTAAATATTTTCCTGATTAAAGCTACATATTTTTTTAACAATCTGAACACTTACAGGTTCAGATTCTTGTCTTAGAAACACCCTACTTTTATTTTCAAAATTTCCTTTTCAACTCAAAAATGTTTTAAAATGGGAAAATGAATTAGACTCTGCTGTTTCTTGGTTCATAAGAATCTGTTCAATTCTAAATTAATGGGCATATGTCTCATTGTAATGATGTCCAGTGACAACTTGTTTCCCTCTCTCCACCTCGCAAATATGCATCCTCCAAAAATAATGATTTTTACCCATTTCTTGCTATATAAAAATAGTAAAATTTATTGCTGTAGCAAAAATTAAAACACAAGAAAAAAATTGAGGTGTATGTGCAGTGACTTCGTTCTCTCAATTGTTTTACTGAAAAAAGTGCACAGACACAGTATTTAACAGCCTTTATCTTCTTAATTTGAAAGGAGGATGTACTAAAAATGGCCCCTTTCATGCATGTTTCCTTTCAACTGAATATACATTAATTGAACGACTTATTGTTAAAGCCCACTGTAGCTTCTGTTATCACGACGTTCTCCTTTAGCAGGCATAAGTGAGGTTGGGAAGCACTGCCATGTTGAGGAAGCCAGCTGAGCAGTATGCTCGACAGCAGTGCTGAAGCCTTCAGCAGGATGATAAAATCCTAAATGCAAAAGATGACTAGAAATGTGTGATAATTAATAATGGCTTATTTGACATTCTCAGATGCTTAAGAAGGAGAGATATAAAAAGCTTAATTAACAGATAGGGCACCTGTTCTTGGCTATTAAAACCAGTGGATACAATATCTAATTGTTAGACTTCTGCGTTTAAATAAAAAACAGAATTTTTTTTGCTTGAAGGCTAGACATACATAAACCAGTTCACTGACACACATTTGGTCCATCTGCAATAGCATGAAAGTTTTTCTTAATGTTTAGGTTTAAAAGGAGACTAATTGCTTATAGAGGATGAAGCTGAGGCTATACCCTCAGCGGACGAAATCTGTTCGTTCTGGCTTGGAATACGCAGCTTTGCAGTCACCTGTCCAGCTTTATTCATACAGTTACGATTTCTTAGCTCGTGTTTACTCTTGACTAAAATGATTGTGCTGTCCATTCATGGCAGCCTGGAAAGGAAGGGGGAAAACACAGTAAGTACACAATACATTGTCCATCACTTTGCATTCCTCTGCTTTTATTAGCTACTGTGCAACTAAAGAAAATTTCCCTTATTTACCCATCTTCTCTTTCTGCTCAGTCCTGCTGTTAGGTCATCATGTTTGAGACATTTTTCTGTTGCAACAGAAACTAATGTGACATAAGATATTTAGAATCATTATGACTTCAGCACAAGATTCAATAAGTAAAGAGCATGGGCTGGAAGTTTTCGGATGCAAACCCATCGTTGCTAATATAAGAGTATGTCAGGGATAATTACAGTGAATGAGTTGGAAATAGATTTGTCTGAAACATTTAAAACTCTCCTGAAGAATGGAAACCTACACAAAGAAACTAGTCTCTGAGGGACTGACGTGGCCTTGCACTTACTCAGAGCTTTTTATAACAGCACTTACTGTGCTATTTTAATGTTGCCATCGTATCTTGTGACAATGGCATGTCCTTTGTATTGCTATAGAGATAACAGGATAAAATACTGGTTTTCTCGGTCGTTTAGCACCATCACTGATTCACACTGCTGTTCTCTGAATAAAGTAGAAAAACTGTCTTCTCCCCAAATTGTTCCCTTCTCTTATTTTTATACAGCATTTAAAAATGTATTTCCTGTCCTCAACCTAAATCTGTTGGCTCTGTGATTCCACAGTAATTTCTGAAAGTTCAGTCTCTCCTTCACTAAAAATGCCTGTTCTGCGCAGCATTTGGCCTTCACAGAAGCAGCAGTTGGCAGGATAGTGCTGGGATCTTTGGTCACGCTCAGGGCATGATTGTTCCCCTGAGCATGGATGAAGGGGACACGGGGCAGAGGATTTCTGCCAGCTTGGAGAAGTGCAGTAGCTTGGCAGGGGTTCTCCAGCTGCTTGTGGTGAGTGGATTGGTTTAACAGACCAGAACTCTTGTTAGCTCTCTCCTGACATCACCTCAGTTTCCAGATGTTGTTGGCAAGGAAGGATTTGGTTAGTCACACTCATGTGTGCCTGCCACAGCAGTAGCTCGGCTGCCTCCTTCCCCTCAAGGCTGGGGAGGCAGATACAGGGTCAGCATAGAGGCTGATGAGGTTGCTCCTGTGCTACAGACCTCCTGTGGCCTTGTGCAAATACACAGGTTGAATTCCCTGTACAACTTTTGCCATGGCTCTGATAACCAGAGGCTATGTTGTGTGGCCATCAAGGCTCATCAGCATGTCTGCCCTCCTCAGAAAATGGCTGGTGACAAAAAGCCAAAATTATATGAACAGGTTTAAAAAATAAACTGATCATACAAGGATGTTATTTACCTGATTCATTTGACATAAATGCAGACATGTCTTCAAAAGCTGATGCAAAAATAGTGTGCAGCTGTTGTAGTGCAAACAGGCTTGAAGTTCTTTGTGTTCTCAGGTTATCTTTATGAAGTCTAGATATTTTTTTGTTTTGTTTTGAGAAGATAAATCCCTCTTCTTAAAGGTCACCCATGGACAGATGTTCTTTAATAAGCAACCTCTGGCTTATTCTTCTAAGGGATGCCTAATAGTAGGAATGTTAGAAGGGTAAAATATCATTGCATTTCTCAGAATCAGATAGACTTGAAAGACTTCCTCAGAGGAAAACATTCCAACTCACAATATAATACGACTTTTTTAATACCAGATGTTTCACATCTTAATATTTTGCAGTAGTATTTTACTTTTTATTAAAATTTGGTTGGAGCCAGATTGTGGGCTACAGACAGCTGTCTAACTTGCTTTTATATATGAAGGTGTTTTCTATTCTCCTTCCTGCAGGCATGGAAACTATGGGTAACTTAGTCATTTTGACTGTTTTCCTAAGGAGACAGAAATCAAGTTATGGAAGCAATAGGGATCGTAAGACTAATTTGTAGTGGACATGGTCTACTGCTTGCTTGAAAATTTTTCTCTTGTTTATTTGAAGACAATAGGCAAAGCACAACAGTGTCTCGTTTGCATTTTACTGAATATTTAGCGCTGTTTAACAATAACAGACTTTTTCCACAGCAGATGTGAATTTACACAATTCAAGGACATAATTCCACATAATGCATACCCACATCAACAGTTGCTGGCCATTAATGGTATTCTCTCAAGGGAAAAGTCTGTTATCTCTGATGTGAGCTGATCTTTTATCAATGATTACTAATCTAGCCAAGAAAGACCAGAGAGTCCATCAATTATTCTGTTCAGGTGTGCTTTAATGAAGTTATTAGCAAAGTACATCTGTGAACTTTCTTTTAGAAAATAAAGCTTGCCATAAACCTGAAATTGGATTTTAAGGGAAGAAGTTCTGCCATTTGACTGCAGGGTGGATTGCAATGTTTGTGAGCATGGGTATATTTGTTAGCTTACCAAAAATCTTCCTTAATGTGATTCACACAAGATAATTTATTTTCTTATAATAACCATTACTTATATTGTTAGCTTCTTTTCCTGGTAAGTAATGGATCTTCCCTCTGTCACTTTTTTTAGCTCTGGGTGCTTTTTGGATTGTCATTCCTCTCCTTAAGCAATGTCAGCAACCAAACAGACCTGACTCAGATAGGGTTCAGTGTGGATCCTCCGGTAACAGATGCTATTGATCCAAACCCTAAATTTTGGGACAATCCCACTGCCTGTAGATGCCTTTAGCAGGCAACGCTTTCACATCCATGACTAGCGAGCCTGAACTGAAAATCCAGTTGCAGAAAAGAGCATAGGACATTAGCTTGGGAGAACAAAACAGTAATAGCTATGTGGGAGATATCTCTTCACAGAGATACAATTTTGTTAAAAGGTTTGAGTTCGGGGTTTTGTACTTCTATTCCCTGCAGGTACATAAGAACAGGCAAAGAGATGGGTAGGACCATATAATTCCTTCATTCTCATCTATTATGTTATTCCTGTGAGTTGGTGCCATCCCAGTATCTTGGCATAACCATGTGTTTGAACCATGATTGATGTCAGGGTTTTTTTGCATTTTATTTAAGACTGTGGTTCACCAGTGTTATTCTGCCTTCTCTATTATACCATGTGGCATTCAGAGTCTCACTTCTTTACAGTTGTGGGAACAAAGGCTAAATAGCTAAATGTCTACTGACTGGCAGTTCTCCTGCCCTCTCCTACCCCCGATTTCTGTCTGCTGTTGGTAGTTTCAGAAAAATCTTTTTGCACTACTTCCTAAAGAATTATTTCTGCATTGCTGTTCAGCAAAAGTCTTCAAACTAATGTTTTTAGGTTGGGTAATCATGGTGTCTCCCAAGGCTGGTATTTCATACACCAGGAACATATTCTTATATATTTTCAGATGTAAGGTTTTGGGGAATTTTGAGTAAGCAAAAGTACTATTCCTCCCAGACAAAAGTCTTGTGGTGATGCAAATTCTTACCAGAACAAACATTAAAGGGCAAGATACGGCCAGCAAGAAAGAGAGGTGTTCTTGGGGGTGGGATAACAATAAACATGGTTTCTCAGCAGGCTTGGGTTTCCAATAGGAAAAAGAAGGGTTGGGTGATAAAAACTTGAGGAATATACGTAAACATGCACAACCTCTGCAGCTGTAAAGTTATTGTACAACTTCTAATACTTGAGGGAGAGTGTGAACTTCAGTTAACAAGGCCTGTGTCTTTTCTTGTGGTCAGTTAAGGGGGCAGGGAGGGCAGGGAAAATGAAGGGCATACTCAGAAAGTAAAGTTGGTTTCACCAGAGACCTGGTTGCACTTTCCCTCAAATCTCCAAGATGTTTTGCTTTTTCATGCATTCTTACTGTTGTGCTAGAACTAATGTAATATTTTATTTCTCCTCCTCTGTGATGTTTTTAGTTCCAGCTGGCACTGGACACCAGAAGGCACAATCTCCTACTGCCTCTTCTTTCTGTAATGAATTCCTTCTCATGATTATTTTATACTTTTCAACTTTAGCGATGGTGCTTAATTTTATGTAGCTATGCAGTCCTTTTGGTTAAAACCCCTCTTTGTAGTATACTGTTGCAAAACTTCAACCTGGGATTATACCGGCACGCCAGCTGTCCCTTCTGTGCAACACAGGCAGCTGTTACACTTTGGGCTTTAAAATGCTTCACCACTAAATCAACTGCAAGATTACAGGTTAGAAGTTGGCGAGCAGTATGCAAAAGCCTTGTAGTGAAGGGTATTCTACTATGTAATGGAGAGCCTGGGTTACAGTAATGTTAATAGTTTTCAGTAAAGTGGTGGATTAGAATAATCGAATTGCATATGAAAATATAGTGGGGAGGGTGTTCAGAGAAAAATGTTCAGAGAAAAAAATGAGATCTCACTGAGTGATGTGGCAGAATTCTCTTTCAATGCTGCAGAAGTGGAATTGAATTACCGAAGATAAAGTGAATTTTCTTAATTATTTTTTTTTCCTAGCAAGTAAAAATGTGGCTCTAGCACTGCATAACTACAGAAATCAGTTATCATGTGCCCCGTCAAAGCACAGAAGTGGGGGGAAAAACAAAAAAATAAGGCAGAAACAAAAATTCTTAAGCCCTAAAACTTACATATTGGTGAGCTGAAATCATGTAACTAGCAACTGACAAAATGTTTTTGGAAATCTTTTGCCTTTTGTGATTTACATGAGAAATGGAGTCTTCTGGACTTTTGGTGAGAGTTCATTGTTCAGGAACTAAGGTTCCAGACTTATGAAAGACCACGGCAGCAGGGCTGTGCTTGGCTTTGAAACCTTGCTAATGATTTGTTTTTTGCTTATTGTTGATTGGTTTGAAACAAGCAGATCGCGTTACTAAAACTTGCTTAGGCTTTGATCTTGTTAACCCTTAAAAAGGTATTCAAATTGTCAGTGTATTATTAGTATTATTTTCAGACTGTTAAATTATATTATGCTTAATTCATACAACACTCCTGGTTCCTTTCAACCCAGTAAAATTTAAATAATTTTCTCCCACTGGGAGCGTTTTCCTTACTGTATTCTTCCTCATTTATAAATTCCATGAGACAGAAGAAATATTAATGTAATTTTTAATTATTTTCTTGTATGCACTCTCTGAAAAAAGTTGTGCAATCCTAGTATTTTTACATGTTCATACCTACTCCATTTACAGACACAGTAACTTTAGCAGTAATTTCTTTTATAAATTTCTGCACATCATTTTTGCACTTAAGCTAGAAAATCTGTTCATCAGATGAAACAGAAAGGAAGGAGACTGCATCAGCTGTTATAAATCTGGTAGGTTTCTTTTCTTTTTTCAAGACATCAGCAGTTTGTCTCTCAAAAATCTCTCAATGGCAAGAATTGTGTATTTTTTCATAGTTTGTGATACAGGGAAAACAGGAAAAAGTGTTATTGCAGGTACTTGGTACTATACAGTTTGTATATTACAATAGAGCGCTTTGTTCCTGATATTGCTACGTGAACATACATTTTAAATAAAATAGTGCATGCTAATGTTCTGCTTTAAATGTCACTCATGAGAAACAAAGAAGCGAAAGGATCATATTTTGCAAAATCATATTCTGTATTTTTGCGTGCTCATTGTGAAAATTTAATTTACATACACAGCAAACACATAGTTTTATATTCAGTTTAAAGGCACAATTGTTTTCAGAGTCCACAACTGAAAATATTATGTTATAGATCAATTCTACCCAGGTGGGTAATTTCTGAACTACATTATTGATAGCTTAATATATTTTTCTGGTGTTATGGCAAGTAAGAGCATATTTATGTCTATATAGATACGTGTTATATAGCATATATAGAGAAGACATGGTGCACCATAGAGGTGGCATCTGACAGGGCTTCTGTGGTGGCCAAGACAACCTGTGCCACCTCAGTAGGCCTGGGTGTCTTGGTTTAATCTCAGAGGGCAACTAAGCACCATGCAGCCGCTCGCTCACTTTTCTCTGAGTGGGTTGAGGGAGAGAATAGAAAAAGTGAGAAACCCCATGGGTTGGGATAAAGACAATTTAATAGGTAAAGCAAAAGCCATGTGTGCAAGGAAAGCAAAACAAGGGATTCAGTCACTACTTACCACTGGCAGACAGGTGTTCAGCCACTTCCAGGAAAGCTGGGCTCCAACAAGTGTAGTTGTTACTTAGGAAGACAAACACCATCTCTCCAAACATCTCCCTCTTTCTTCTTCTTCCCCAGCTTTATATACTGAACGTGATGTCATATGGTATGGAATATCCCTTTGGCCAGTTGGGGTCAGCTGTCCCACCTGTGTCCCCTCCCAGTTTCTTGTGCACTCGCAGCCTACTTGCTGGTGGGGTGATGTGAGAAGCAGAAAAGACCTTGACTCTGTAAGTGCTGCTTAGCAATACCTAAAACATCTCTGTTTTATCAACGCTGATTCTAAAACATAGCCCCATAATAGCTACGATGAAAAAAAACCTCTGTCCCAGCCAAAATCAGCACACAGGGCAAGAAGTAATCATCTGCAGAGATATTGCTGTAGGCACCATTAAGTAATAGTGCTGGGCTGTGCACGCCTTGTGAACCCCAGATTTCTGGCATCAGCAAGGTGGACTGTCCTCTTTACTCCCTCTCCCTTTCACAGAGATATTGCTCTCTCTGTCTCATCCTTCCTGTCCATGCCCAAGTTCATGTACAACCTCCAAATTCATCTACAACCAGAGATCTCTGCTAATAACCTCTAGCTATACTCTGTCTTCTCTATCAGGCCCACAAACCACTCTTAAATTTAGCAAAATATTCCACGTCAAAGTGTTGATAATCCTGTCATGGCTGTTCCTGGTATTTCAAATCTGGTGCTTAGGCCACTGGTTAAAGCTGATGGAAAAAGGCGTTTTACCATGCAGATTTTGTGACAAACTGCGATACTTCACCCACCTGATGTACAAAGCTATCTAAGTCTCAGCCGTAGCCAAAGGCCTCTTCCACGCTGACACTGCTCTGTTCCTTCAACCCCTACATATTCCTAGACTGGGAGTTCCCAAAGCACAATTTGTCTTTCTGTTTGCTTGTACCATCTTCAGAAAAATAATACACAAATCGTTCTGCAGGGTCCTTTGATACTGCTATGGTAGGAGCAGCAGCAGTAACCCCAGGCATTTTCACAGGCTCCATTATGACCCGGGACATTTCCTCAGAGGACAAAACCTTGCTTGTAAAGACAGAAGTAACTTTCAAAAAAAAAAACAGTCTTTGTTTTCTCCATCTCACCAGTGAGTAATATTTTGCAGTTCTTTCACGTGAAAAGTTTCAAAGTTCTCCTGTCCTGCCTTGCATCAACCTGCTGCTCTTTGACTTTTCTGAAAATTAAATTCAAGATCATAAGGGACTATTCTATCATCTGAATCAATCTCTGTATCAGAACCCTTTAAACTTCCTTTTATTGGGCCTGATAACTTTTTTTGTTTGACTAAAGTATACAGTAGGCGTGACTAAAGGACTTTTCTCAGAGAAGTGCCAAGCCTATGTGCAGATACAGAAAAACACAGAGTTCACCACTGTCCTGATGAAGGCCATTTCAGCAGACAATCACTCTCACAGTTGAGATATATTCCTTGAGTTTTTTGAATTTGTCTGGATTTTTAGCTTTTGTCATTTGTCTCTTGTTTGCAATGTAATGCCTTTTGCACCTGGTATTTGCCTCCCTTACCTTCATGGTCTGGTATTTTCCCTCATTCTCACTCCTTTCCTGGAAGTTAACTCTGCTTTTTAATGAGAGAAATTCTGAACTTCTCTATCTCTTTTCTTCAACCCTTACATCACTCTGTGTGTCTATTGTTTTCAGTAGTTTTTTTAGTTTTTGTTTCCTTTTGGTTGTTTGGGTTTTTCTGTTTGTCTGGAGTTATTTTGTTTCTGTTTTTTTTCTTTAGCATTCAGAAGAAAATTTGCAAAGGCACTTGAGATTTCATTTCACCAACATTACAGGTGGTGGTAAAACTGCCACCCTGCTCCTGCTTTCTATCTTGTGCTTCTGTTTACACTTCCCAAATTTTCTTGGCCTCCCAACCCACAGCACTGAGCTGGGACTTATGTTATGCTGCATGGTTCAGATCTTTGTGGGATGCCCCACTCTTCAAAGCAGTCCTTCGATTGTATAACTGTGGTATATTTTTAGAAGTGTTGCTTCAATTTTTTCAAAATTAAAATCCCCTTTTAACAGACTGGAACTATTTAAAACAAAGGTTAGATATACATATAGAGGTTCATAAGCTGCTGCTGGTTCTGGCTGAGGTCACGCTCTGTAATTTTAGTTGCATTAGCATGTGCCAAGCACAAATTACAGAAGCCTAATGAGAGGCAGAGTGTATGGGTCGGGGTTCCCATCTGACCCACAAAGTACCAAGTAACACTCCCCAGGAGATTCAGATTGCATATTGTGGCCGACCTTTCATCATAATTATTTACTGTTTCACCACTCTTTATGCTTCACAAATTTTTTAGTGGTTTTATGGTTCTCTACAGATCACTCATTAAAATATGAAATGTTAATGGGCTTATTTGCATCTCCTATGGGTACCACCCTCTAATTGGTGATTCCCTGTGGAGAGCTGCTTTTCTGAGGGAGGACCCACATGCCCGAGATATGAACATTTTTTATAAGCACTTAGATATATAGATGCATAATTGTATTTTTATTAACAGTACATGAAGACTCAAATGTTTTATGGTTTGAAGGTAGCTGAGGAATAGTTGTTGACTAGAAGAATTTTCCTTAGAAATAGTAAACATACTAATTTTGCTGCCCTAAAGATCCTTAAGCATCTCAAACTTCAAAAGGTTTTGCTTTTTTCTTTAAAAAATCGTCTTATACTTTAAAGTTTAACATAGATAAATTAGGAAATTTAAAATTAGGAAATTAAAACAAAGTGTTATTTTGGGCCAGTTACATTATTACAGTGATACAAAATACAATCTCTGAGAGCAGGTTTATTTTAGTCCTTGCTGGAATTCTGCTTTGAGTGTAAACCAGCCAAGACTTTGTCAAACTGCATCCTCTCCCTACCAAGTCTGCATTAAAAATTACCCACTTGTACCTGAAGAAGTCCAGTACTCTAAACTACATAATTAAGTGTCATTTACTATTCCTCTCACTCTCCGTTTTTACTTCAGATGTCAATAAAGAGACCTTTATACAACCTTTGCCACTAACCTCCTCCTAACTAATTCCTCAGCTGTTAGTCTCATTCTTCACTGCGTCTGACTTATCTTTATTACTTTTTTTTCTGCTAAAAATCCAGTTTGATTACTCTTTTCACCATGTCTTTATTCCTCAGCTCTGCTACATAAATCTAAACCATATTTTGCAGTATCAAATGCCTCAGGGAGATGCATGCAGATTGCAATGATAGGAGAGAAAGAAAACAATGATTTGGCAAGATACAGTTTCTATCTATGTTACTCAGAATTCACCAAGGCACAAAGCATGAGGGGGGAGAAGGATGCATCTTAAATTCTAAGCTAGAAAGGAAGGGAAAGCCAGGGCTGACATTGCTGGCCTGGTATCTTCCTCACCTTTTTCAGTGCGATTAAGTTGTTCCAATGCTCATCCTGTAGACTCTTATAGTTGTTGAAAGCAGGTGACTATTTTCGTTTTAGTACATCTGGTAACTGTGCAGAGATGCTTTTCAAAACAAGTGATTGTCATGTCAAGGGTACCCTGAAAATTCTTCCATCTGCCTGATTTTCAACTTCCATACGAATTACAGGCAGGATAAATTAGCAGAACATCTATGTCACAAATGCAGAAGCACCTGACTACCATCCAGAAGACCCTCCTGCTCCTTATTTTTGTAAGGCAAACTTCTACATTAATTTGCTGTGTGGAAATTTACCTTATGAAATAAATTCTGAGAGGCTGATTTCAAGTTGTTGGTACCCTATAGATTCATGCTTGTGATGTATACTCTTTACTTAGTAATAAAGTATGCTTCCTTAGCTGAGGCACTGTTTACAAAGTACTTTTGCTTGTTTTTGTGTTCCCACACAAATGCAGGGATCCATTTAAAAGAACTGAAGGGTATATAAATTCCCTACCCTTTTTTCCATCAGTACAAACTCACCAGAGATTCTGTTATATCAAATGTCCCATTTAAAATGTGGAGAATTTAGTAATAAGCTGAGAGAGAGATTTATTCTTCACTGGGTGCAGAGACAAACTGCAAGTGTTGGGAGAAAGAAATTAGTATTTGCAGGACTTAAACGGAAATGAGTTTTCTTGGAAGTAAGGGGTTTAACTGTGTACTTAATTTCTTTGTCAAATTATTCAAGATTTTAGAAGAAATAAAAGATGAAATGGTTTATCTAAAGATGGAGGAGATAAAGGTTTTTCTTGTGAATTTATTATCTTCCCACCTCCTGCTTGCACTGCATTTGAGCAGTGGGCAAAATGTCTACCTGTCCCCAAACCCTGTAGCTATTCATAAGAATGTGTTTCATTTGGAGTAATTTTATTTTGAGTGTCAAAGCCAGATAGGTATATTAGCTCAGTATGAATTTAAGGAACCTAGGAGTAACATGATCCAGTGGCAGTAAATAATTCTGACACCTGCACTGGAATGGAATTTCTGATGTCTTGTTTTTCATCTCTGCTGCTAGTGTCTCAATACAATATTTTTTTTCAGACTATAATGAATATGATAATGTAGCCTTGGTTTATTTATGGGGTACATTGCTGTGTGGTGAAGAAAGCTGCCTTTTTTGTATTATTAATCAAATTCCAGGCTGATGCTAACACACCACTAAACCCGCTACACATCACATTTCTACGCAACTGAGATGCTTTAACAGCTATAAACAATTTTTTCCAAAATTTCAAAGACTCATGAAAGTGTATTTTTTTTTTTTTTCCCCTGGAAGGTGCAGGTGATGTCGTGGAATCAAAACTGTAGCCAGGAGTCAATGCAGTATGGATGGTAAATAAAATTATCCCAAAGGTACTTGTAGCAAAGAGGACATAGTTGAACCATACATCATGATTATGAGTGTCTCCAGAACAGCTGAAGGAATACACAAGGTGGAGAAACATTTTTTCAGCTGAGAATAAATTATTTTTTATTTTTCCAGTAATTTTCTTTCTACTCCATACCATGCTTTTGGAGATGGAATTTCTTGCTATAATTGTTTGTAGGAAAACACCTGTACAAAAATATATACTACAGTCTTTGTGGTTGAGGAAAGGAAAAGAAGGCAAGATACACGTGTTCTTTTAAAAGAACGCTATACATCACACGATAACACTCCACTGTGCACAGTCGTGCGTGAACAGTCTTGTTCTTAAGATGGCGTTTTGGCAACGAGTCGTCAGTCTTCACAGAAATATATCAAAACAAGAGTTGTGATTAATAAGATTATGGATACCTAAACAATGAACTCTGTTACACGTTATAACACTGATTAGGGATTTACTAGGAATGACACATGGCTGTGCAAATGCTAGTGAGAGAAAGGTAGTCAGCTTCTTATTTCCAAGTGGATAGTTCAAAAAAAACCAAAACAGCTGATATACAAAAGAGAGGAGAAGAATAGGGCGTACCAGAAAAACGAATAGTTCTATGATGCGTGGTATTTCAGCTGGACTGGAAAGCACCTTGGCAGAAAAGAATGAGTAGGGTTCTGGTGTTAACCATGAGGCAGCAAGGTGTCCCTGCACCAAAGGTGGCCAACAGCCTCCAAGATAGCATTAGAAAAAGCATCACCAGCAGGGTGATAGTAGTGATCTTTTCCCTCTGCTCAGCACTGGTGAGATACGTTTAGAGTGCTGGATCCAGTTCTGGTCTCTCCAGTACAGGAGAGACACAGATGTATTGGAGTGGATCCAGAAAAGTACCACAAGGATGATTAAAGGGTTTGGATCATCCGATTAATGAGGAGAGGTGAGAGAGCTGAGATTTTTTAGCCTGGAGAAGGAAGGGAAGGTTCAGGATGATCTAATAAATGTGTATAATATACCTAATGGGAGTGGTAAAAAAGACATAGACTTTCCTCAGTGGCATCCACTCAAAGGACATGAGACAGTAAGTTCAGACTGAAATACAAGAAAACCTATTTTTAAAAAAGAAAACTTTTTAACAGTGGTCAGACATTGGAACAACTTGCCAAGAAAGGTTAAGGAGATCCCTGGAGATATTCAAAATCTGACTGAGTAGTTGCATAGTGGCATTCTAGGTGACGTTGCTCTGAGTGGTGGTTAGAACTCTATGATCTCAAAGGTATCTTCCAACCTCAACAATTTCGTGACTCAGGTGACAAAGATATTCTCTCTGGCTATGAGACCTTAAGCATTTGAAGGTTCAATTATTTTTTTTTTTCCTTCTATTACTTTATTTTTTCTGCATTCAACTTCAGTTCTAGCGATGAGTTCTGTTGTTGCAGACTTGAATGTTTTAAGACTTACTGTCAAGTGATTTAGTTTGACTGTTACACCAATCTTATTCTGCAGGCAGCATAAAAAACCCATCACTTTAGACATTGTAAGAGCTTTTTTTAACACATCTTTGTCTTCTGAGAGATGAACAAGGCTTTCTCTCCTATTCTCTACTGATGGAATCCCAGAAAGAGAATTCTGCATCTTTTACCATCAATAAGGCAGCATGTGCAGCTAATTAGTCTTGCATTTGTTAGCAGGGGTTCTGTAAGGAGAGGCAGGCAAGGGAATAGATAGTATGTGAAAAAAAACAGAAAAAGTTTCTCTTGTTTCCAGAAGTTTAGTAGAGAGCAATTCTCTTGAGTTTTCTTCCCAACTTGTAACAGAAATATGTTATCCATGGGAAACATGAGAACCAGGTTTATTGTCTTTCCACCCTAAAGAGAAACCTAGTTGTTTGTAGAAGACTGAGCTATCCCAGAACTGTGAAATGGAATTTATGTGGAACTAGAGGTGTGATTACATGGGAGGCATGTGAGAGGCAGAGACATGCTGGCCAACACTGGTCCTGAGTGTGGTCTGCTAGAACAGGCAATGCTGTTACACAGCCTTCTGAAAGGCACTTTGTGGTTCTTGTGTGGAAAAACCCAAAGAAACAGCAGCCAACTTCCCACATCCCTCTCCCAGCCACAATAGGTGCTTTGTCTCAGCTACCCTATACATTAGAAGTATACACTCAGCTGATACAGTGCCATGAGCACACAGTTGTCCTCAGAGGAGAGGGTGACAGATTCATATACGACTGATGTTAGCAGCTTAATGTGCTGTTAGAAAGTACACAAATACAAGAGCAGTGCAATTGAGACCTGATATAAAACAGACTATCGTAGTCTTAGGATGGCAATTCTTCCTAGGTCCTTCTAACTAAGCCTGTTTCCCAACAAAGCATAGCAAAACTTTAGCCATTTACTTGAAAACCTAAAATCTTGAAGGTTAGCTGTAATACTTAAAATAATGACAGAAAGGTGAAGAAAATAATTATCCTGCTGCAGTGCACTTTGGAGAGAGCCTGAAGTAGTTTGTTGCAGCATCGGAGGCGAAAGGCTTGACAATAGGCTACACATTTATTCGTAGCTCAGATAGGGGCCGTTTGACATCCACTTTCAAAGAAAAGCAGAAGCTGTTGTCAGTCCCAAGCTTTCTCACTCTTGTTCGTTAGCTGCTGAGGAAGCAGGCTGGAGATCTGTGTGATAGAGGAAGGCCCTTATTGCACCTTGATGCATGTTCAAGGCTACATAGAAATGGAGAGGCTCTTGCACAATGCCAGAGAAAGCAGCTCACTTACACAGTGTAGGCCTGATGTTTTCCTTGTATATAGAAAAAGTTCTGAGCTGGAACTGCTCTCATTATTATTTAACTACAGACAATTTAACATGCTTTTGATTCCATTGTCTTAGTTTTAGTGTTAAGAACTGAATGAGGTATATATGCAACATCGTTATGGCTGGGAGGAAGATAGTGTGGTTTAGTCTACAATGAAAATATCTCAAAAGATTTCCTTGTATTTCAACAGTATTTAGTGCAGCTGCTTAAAATCTCATCAGCTGTTTAAATCCTGGTCCACTTCTGGGTGAAGGCATAATTAAAATCACTTGATACACAACCCTTTTTAACAGTGGAGTCTTTCTGTCACTGGGGTTAAACACTGTCTCTAAAAGCATATACTTTTCTGAGACTGTGAAGCAAAATTACAGCATATGTTTTGAAATAATTTTCCTTTGTCTGGAAGTTTTTATGAGCACCTACATCACTGGTTCTCTTAAAATACTAATAATGAAATTTCAAACTAGAAAACTTCATTGAATTACATATGGTCTGTACTAAGGCTGAAAAATAATTCCTTTCCTGAAAAACTCCATGTAAATTGAGAAAATGAAAGCAGAAAGACAATATCAGCCATATTTTTAAGATAGGAAATTGACTTGCCTGAAGCTAAGCGGACAATTTAATTTTTTCATATTCTGAATCATAATACCGTTTTTCTTTTCTGCACTGAAACAAAATCAGGCTAATGAGGAAACTAAAAGTGGTGGCTATTGTCAACATTATAAAGCTCAAGACCAAATTTTGTTCAAAGGCTTTTAAAAATTATTTTTTAATTTAAAAGTTAATATTTGGCTTTCAGGTTTTCCAAAATGATCAAAGATTGTATAAACAAAGAGTCTACTGTTGAACTCTGCCATTCTTCTTCCTTGTTCGTCTTGTCATCTAGCAGAATCTGTAGCTGGTATTCATGTTCGATGCCTGTGAAGCTGGACAGCTGAAAATAGGGTGCCAAAAACTTCCAGATATGTGGAGCTGGAGGATGGAATATCAGCAACGCTATCTAACAAGAAGTACTATTAGATGAGTCTGGCTTAGGATTTGCCTTTTCTAGGTCTTAGAGACCCAGATATTGAGCATAATACCTGGGATCCACAGAGCCACATGTTTAAGTCTTCCTCTCATTGGAGCAGGCTCCATCTTCTTGCTAAGAACATGTTCAGGTCTTTAGGCTGAAAGGTCATTCTCATTCCTCTCGTTGTCCCAACATAAAAAAGAAATAAATTGTTGTTCAGGCACAGTGGAGTTGTTTTAGCAGGGAGACTGAGTTCATATTACTCCAGAAAACCTTCTTCCTTGACTTTAGTACAGTCTATAGGAGAAGCAGGACTTGACAAGACCTTCTTGTGCTTGGATCACTTATGGGATCCTTGGTGACTACCTCAGTTTCCGAGTTCTGGGAAAAGGTGGAGCAGAGCTGGTGCTTGAACAGGCGCAGTAACAACACCTGAGTGGGCACAGAGTACTGGTGGAACTGAACATCTCTGTTTAGAATGCATGTCTTACTATTTAAGTACTTTCTGTTTATGCAATATGTGGCTGAAGAAGTTGCTTTGCCTCTGTCAGTAATGCAAATTTAAGTATTAAATCTTGTAACTGTTTATTATAAATCCTTCAAAAATAAGAATTTCACCTGAAAGGTCTCTGAACACAAAAACAAACTCTGAGCTTCCTGAGATAAATTGCACTGATTCCTGTGAAATATCTGTGGTCTGTCAGACTTATCAGCTCTCAGGATTTCTAATTACAAAAGAAATGAGGCAAAGTGCTGCTGACAAGCCGTCTGGACAACCTGCATAATGTAACAGACTTAAAAATGCACGGCGAAGATCCTTTCCCTTTTTCTGTAGCAGGTCATTGTGGGATTTCCGCGGCTTGGTTGCTGTTGGCAGAGCAGTTGCTCCTCCTGGGGTGTATGTGACTCAGAGGGTGGGGAGTGAACACTGAGAAGTCCAGATTCCATTGCCAATTCCCAATTTTGTCTCTCACCATGGTCATGCAATTTCAGTTTTCTGTTCCAGTGCCCCATCTGCAGAATAGATACAAGGAATGCATGTTCAAGGTGTTGGGATTTAATGTTTACAAAGTGACAGAAATGCGTAGTTGACATTCATTTGGGCTTTGGATTACATTTCTTTCCTCCTTTCCCTACCATGAAAAAAGCCCAGGGAAGGCCCTGTTGAGCTTTTTTTCCAGGAGAAAAATACCTACCTTTTATGTCAGCAACAATCATTATTTTTAGAAATAATTTCAGTTTTTTTTCTTGACTGTCTAATGAAAATTGGCTCTGAAAGAGAGATGAACACAATCTTGTGTGGTCTTTTTGCCACCTACACAGCAGCAAATGCTGTACATGTCCTTTCTGCTAAGTTGAGAAAGAAGGTCAAATAATTCTGGCACTGAAGAAGTGTGTCTGCTCTTGCTCCACAGAGTCATCACTTTTATTTTTCCCTGCCCACTCTTACACACTTCACACCTGTCTCCAGCACACACGCAGCAGGACACAGGAATTCAGGCCCTGTTAGGTTATTGATGTTCCTGTTCCTCAGAAACTTCCTGGGATCAGAGCAGTTGAGCTCAACAGCTGACTCTATTAGAAATATCCTGACCTTTTGCCCTTGAATTCAGTATCTTGACCATAAGCGAATGCTAGTCAAGAAGCCATGGGCATTTTGACTGAAGATATTTCAGAGTAGAATTGGGTCAAATATAACCTTGAGGTTATATAATTACATTTCTTATTAACCTCTGAAATTCAGAGGTACAGAACCATTCCTTTTCCACCAATTCCTTTTTATTTGCATTTAAAAGACGTCTTTTTTTTCAAAAGCAGATCAGTGGCAGCTACTTTCAAATCCATCGGCAGAATTCTTATCTCCTGGAAGGTTTATCATCGTAGGAAAAAAAAAAAAAAGTGGAAATGGGGATGCTTCTGCCATTCTTTGCCACCCCATCTCAGCCAGAGAAAGAAAATAAGAAGACGCATGTACTGAGAGTGATAAGATTGAAATGAACACCTGCTCACAGGTCAGCTTAGTTCAGATGCTTCCTCAAGGTGAGCCTGCTTTCTGAATTGCAGCTGTTAGATATTCTGAATTAAGTGGGGAAATTACAGTTGTATCAAGCAGGAAAACGCAGTGACAGATGCTGAACTGGATGAGCAAATGGCTGAGGAAATGAGAAAGGAGGGTTCCTTGTATACAAACTACAACACCTGCACAAGCAGTAGGGTGCAGAATTGAAACTTGTGCTTCACAGAGTAACTCCTATATCAAGCCAGCAGATTTGCACGGGAGGCCTGCTGTTATCCACAGGGGGCCAGAAACAAAACAGCTTTAGTGGTTTTTATTTCATTTGCTGAAGCTTAGCTTTGCCTTAGGAGTCTATGAGGACTCACAGATTTCCATCCCACGTTATTTTGTGATACATTGCTGCCACTTTTAAATAATACATGGGTAAAATCAGATTGTTTTCTTGTGTTGCTGGTGTGGTGGGGATTTTCCTGATGAAATGGAAAACAGTATGAAAATAAATTAATATGACTGTCTCTCTGGCCTTCACTCTTGTGTTGTGAGTGTGGCATGTGGGCAGGGGAGGAGAAAGCAAAGATTTCACTAGGAATTATAGGAAAAGTGTGGTAACAATAAGCTAATGAAAATTGAGTAGTTCAACTAATGCATCTCACAGTAACTCAGATTAAAAAGTCTGGTGAAATATTCATGAGGAGGACAAGTCTCCAAAAAGAATATGCTGTGAGGAATTAAAGGAGCAGAAAGAGACATGTGAGGGGAATTCATAGGATGTGCACAAGTGGGCACTGAACACAGAGAAGACTTTGTTCAAAGGAAGCAAGTAAGAAAATGGAAATGAGCAAAGAGAACCTTTTCATGAAAAGGTGATGTGAATCCTTACCAGCTAAGGGGAGCTGGTCTTTATGGGAGCCCTTTACAGCAGCTGCTGAAACTTGCGTGTACCAGTTTTCGGAGACCAGGGGTAAAGGGGAGGGAGGTCAGGGAGAAACTTGCTTTCAAATGGGAAAATCTCATTAGTGGTGAATAGAAATTAACACATCCCACAGAAATGTGATTTCTTGATTTTTGCTGGAGATACGTGTTGGTGTCTGGAGATTTGCAGTGATAACTCAGCCATGTTTATAGGCTGCTTGTGCTACATGATTCTGAAATGTATTTCCATTCAATGGTTTCTGTTATATAATCCTCTGCGAAAGGCTGCATTATTAGGGAATTTTCAGTTTGGGGTTAATGAATAAGGAATTACTTTGATAATGTATCATTTTGCTCATGCTAAGAAAGAAGCTTCTGAAAGAACACAGTAGTGCTCAGCCTGCCAGGAAAAGCTATTTCACTAATTGAGAAATCTCATTTGAGAGGTAGCTTCATGCCAGGCCACTACTGCAATATTACACACAGGGCACGTATGGAAGTGATTATATTTTAATCTTTGGCCTTGATGGGGGTCTGCTTCCTACAGCCTTTTGGTTTAAATACAAGCTTGGAAAACACACAGGCTCCCTGTAGAGTAACATTTATGCTCTTGTTTAACTTCTTGTCCTTGAGGCTGGCAGCTTGGCTAACACTGCTTCTGGAAACCCCACATCACACTGAGAAAAATCTGACTCTTGCCCTAGGAGCAGAGAGGAAACATGATGCTCTGTACACAACAGTGTTCTGACTGCTGGTGCAGTTACAAATGAGAGGAGCAGCAAACCCTGCATTATTTATGCTTCAGTGGTTTGTTTGATGATTTTTTTGTCCCCCATGGGGTCATGTTAGTTATATCTGGTTTTGTAATTTATAAGTATTGTGGCTAGCACGTACTCAGAGTGTGTTTAGGCTGTGCTCTGGGGAGAAATAGACCTTGTGATTTAAAGATAGGTTCGGCAAATGAGGACTGAGGAACAGTTCTTATTAATTTTGAGATTAAAGAACTTTCTCCTATTTATGGATGCTGAGGTACAGAACGACTTGTCCGAGATAATCCTCATGTTTTCAAATACACAGCCAGAAATCACTTCTAAAAATAACGTTGTACAAGCGATATTGATCACAGCACTGAAAATAGTAAGCTCCTAGATCTGACCTTTTCTCAGGAGAGAAAAATCCACAGGATGACACTGACACATCGTTATGAGAAAATAGAACCAAAACCAAGAACTCAGGTGTGCCAGGTTTTGGGCTTGTGGTGGTAGCTAATACTACACTTTTGGTTTTCATCTGAAATGGAATGGACAGTGCTGGATGCGGAGACAGCCTACACGTTAGGATCTACGTAAGGAAGCTAAAGGACAACAGCAGGAGGAGAGTGAATAACTCAGCTGTCAGTTTACTGGGAGTAAATTAATGGTGGAAACAATAAGAGACATTTTTTCAGTGCCAGTGCCCTTTGCCCTGGACCATGTTTTCTTTTCTCTTTTATAGGAAAGGAAATATAGTTTGTTTTAGAGTAGAAGATGTTTGGACTACGCAGAATTTATAATTATGTTGGACTAGATGATCATTGTAGGTCCCTTCCAACTGAACCATTCTATTCTACTCTATTTCTATCTGTTTATTTTCACACTTTAAACAAGCAGCAAAAAGTTTGTTCAGCAAGTCCTCATGTTTATCCTGTCACTGGATACTGGATGTCTTTGTTTGAAATCTGAAGAGGAACATACTAACCTTACCTCACAGACATTTTTTTAAGATCTTTTCTTGACAGCTTCTTATGAATATCTGTAAATAATGAAATGATTCTGAGATATTCACCAAGTCATTCTGGGAATTACGACTGAAAGCCCAGATAGTAACCCATCTCCAGAGGGAGAGACATGTAAAGCCAGAAACATATGGTTTTGAGCTGAAATGATCCTTCTTCCTCGCTGGGAGACAGTGTGCATAATCCTCTATTATGAAAAAAGAGCAGGCAGTTCGTGCCGCATTGGAAGCCAAGCAGTGAATAGTTAATGACAGATTGTAAAGGCAGGGTTGGTTTGAAGATTTAGGCAGCTTACCTTATTTTTCAGTGGTTTTCTTGGGAAAGGGAAGAAGCTCAATTTAAGTAATGTGAATACAGAAAATGGAGGAAAAGAATACCTGCCAAAACAGAGGAAAAAAACAAAGCAGCAGTAATAAGTAGGTAGGTAGCTTTGTGATACGGAAATGCTCCAACTGGTAACCTGAGGGAAGGTATAGAAATAAAATAATCTTACACCTGTTTGAGGACTTCCATCTTTTTTTTTTCCTATAGGAATCTGATGCCTGTTATTATTCCAAAATCTAGCAAACAATATACTAGAAGTCTGTTAAGAGACAGAAAATTGTACTTGAATTAGATCAGGGCTTCACCAGGCATCATGAATTTTTTCCTTCTTTTCCATTTGGTCCAGCATCAGGAAATCTTAAACAGAGATATTTCTGGCATTCAAAAAACACTGAAAACAGGTTGACTGAGGCCAGCTTTATCTTTCATCCAATTATGACTGATCAGCATTGTATAATTGAACAAATGTATAAATAAAACCAGCTCCATCATCCGGCTTTTGCCAATGCCTCTTGAAGATAATAGGCAGTTCTTTGTGTTGCTGACTGTGGTTCCCCGTTGTGAGACAGGACAGTGTGTTGAGTAAAAGGAATGCAGATAAATGCTGGTGGTGGTGCTGCTGAGAGCAGTGGAATCACATCCCACCTGGGCCATTCAATAAGGCCGTGTCACAGGACCCCTCTCTCTTTTTGTGAAAGTCTGTTTCTGCCCTGAGTGCATAGTAGAAAGTCTTCCTTTCTCATCCCTTTGGCCTCCTTTGCAGTGGTGGTTTGAAAAGAAGGTGCTCAAGTGTGTCTGGCAGTCAGTCTGAGATAAAGAGCAGTATCCAGTCACTCCAAAGAAGGATTTGGCACAATTTCTTTGTCTGCCAGATCTTTCAGGTGTGACTCCAGCTTTGAAAAGCCTACACTAAAAATGGTGTTGTGAATGCCTACATGAAATACAATGGCTTCGCATTTTCATCTTATACATGTTTTCTGCCAGTCTTACTCAACCTAGTTCCTGAAAAGCTGTCCAAGTTTTTTCTGATTCATGTGCCTAAATCTCTTTTCTCTTCAGTGTCCTTATTATACCTGCTGTGTTGTTCTTGTCTGTCTTACAGCCATGTCTGCATCACTGGCCCTTCCTCTGCCTTTAGGAAGCAGCTACTGTTCATCTGTCAGATGTGTCCAAACAGCTGAAGCTTCTTTGTTCCTGGTACACCAAATACTACCTCTTGAGCTTATCCTTTTCTTGTTTGTCTTCCTCCTGACATAGTTTTACCAAATAACTGCTAACAATTTTCTGTAACGGTTTATTTTAATTATTTAAAGTCTTCACATGCCAGTCTTATTGGAGCTCCACTATGATGATACTTAGAGCATCTCTGGTGATACATGCCTTGTTACCAGCCTGCATTTCGACCTGTGGAGATTCTCTTTTTCTTTCTTTAATCTATCACTGCCTGAGTTTGTCCAGAGTTGCTTGGGCCAGGTATGTGTTCCTCTTTCTCCTTAGTATATAGTATTTTGAGCGTTAGGGGTTTTATTTCACTCTTGCAAAACTTTTTTTCTTACTCTTACAATTGTAAGTGTAAACTTTAAATATCAGCAAGATAAGGTATTCACTGATATCTTAAAAATCTTTGTTTAAGATAGATATATATCTCTCCAGCTTTCGTCTGTTTATCATGAATAATATTTCCAGTAATACACGTTTGGTAGTTAATACTTGTAATTTTCAACAAAAATGAAATTGAGATGGAGTGGTAGCTAGAGAACTAAATTAAGCACCTACCATGGTGCTTGGGGAGATCTGGGGAGAAAAAGGCAGTCAAAATTTCATTTTCCTCTGTGCGTGTGTCCCCACATGAATACACACGCACCCATTTCTCCTTGTTTTGCTCAAATTAAAAATTCCAAGACCTAAAGCAGTAAAAAGTTTCAGAATAATTAAGCACTTAATGGGCTAAGACTCAAAACTAGTTGAAAACTTATGATTGCCAGAGAAATCATTTAAGTCAGTTTTTGACAGTGAGCTGAAATGGGCAAGACTTTCTGTGTTCTAAAATGTACAGAAAGACTTGGAAAACTAGCCAGTCTGTTTAGAAGCCCAAAAGCTCTCTCTTAAGCCTCACTATGGCCCATGATACAGAGTTATAAAAGACCTTTGGCTTACTGATATGTTCAAATACATAATGGGTCAAGATGTACCTTCCTCTTAATTCACCCTACTCACTTCTGATTAGCTCTGGTTTCCAACATTTAGAGGTTGCCTCATAAAATACTATTTTGTTTATTAGTGTTCGGAAAAGTGGCAGAGGAGCCATTACATTAGCACGGAATTGTTAGCGTTGGGAGAAAAAGAAAGCCTGGCACTCCAGCTGTAGTGAAGCTGCAAAAGGAAAAAGTGCCAAGAGTGCTCCGAAAGGAGAATTTTTTGTCTGAGCAATGGCTGGGTAGAAGGGAAGGAGGAAGCCTGGCTAATGGTAACCTCCTGAAACAGTAGTATTACCTAGTTCTTGGGGATGCAAAGGGGTGGAGGGAAGAAAATCATGGAGAATCTTCGTCAATTCTTGCTTACTTGTTTTGTTAATGAATACAAATTACAGTGAACCATTGTACTGTCTGAGACTGTTGGACTTGGTTTCTTGCAGCACTGCTGTGAAGCTCCAAGTGCTCTGTGCAGGAGGTTTCCACCGAAAGAGAGCACTTAACATGTACCATGAACGAAAAGTTGGTGGCAAATCTGTTGTTCAGTGTTACTTCAATAGTAATAGCATGTAGCATTTTTCACTTTAGTTCTCGGGGTGCTTTATGAAATCAATTATCCTTTGCTTACTGATGGAGAAATTGAATTGTAGAACTAGGATTGCCCAACTATATTGCCAGTTTCAGTGGCAGTGAATTTAGAGCTGAGTTCGTGATTTCTTTTACAGACTCTCATCGAACTCCTTTTTCTGATGTTATTTTAGCCAGAGCTTATCTACGAACAGTAGTGGCAGCTTATGAAAATTATATTTGGGGTTACATTTAGCACACAATGGAAGAAAAATAAACTCCTTGAATATTCAGGCAAAACAGGTTTATGTGTTTTCAAATAAACCTGATTCTGTTTTTTTGCCACTCTTAAAGAAATTACTCAGCTAATTTCACCTTAAAGGCCAGAAACTTTTCACAGAAATTTTAAGGAAACAATTCAGAACTGAAGAGTGGAGTGATCAGACATATCAAGTCGTCCTATTTAAGTGCTAACTTTAACTGGAGATTCCAACTGAAGGCAAAATTCCTTGTTTTGTGCAGGTAAACAATTGTTGACATTGTGTTCTTGATAATTTTGGCAGCTATCCATAAAGTTATCTTTATTCCATAAAGAATACGTTGTAGTGCGTTATAGGTATTGTGGGAACAAAGGGCAGTAGGGAGATGAAGAGATTTTAAAATTATAGCACAATAGACTTTTTAGATAAGTTCAAGTTACATTTGAGAAGGCATCAGTTGTGTTGCAGGCGGGATTTTTACCTACTAGGTGATTATTATCTTTTACGTGACTATCAAATTACTCTTTTATAAGGAATCACAGATTGTTCATACTTGTTCTTACATAAAAGACAGAGTTAAAGTAAATTGGAGTATTTCACCTAAGGACAAGAAAGAAAGTAAATATAAATATAGATGAGTGTGTATAGCATCTACAGGTAAAGGCATTTGGGAGCAGGTCTTTTAAAAATGTAGTAAGTTCTCTCCTTGTTTGTGTATGCTGAAAATAACTTCATGGAAATGACATGCCTCATTTCTTCACTGTGCTCCAGTTTAGATATAACTCCTTTGTTTTTAAATAGTGCTCTGTTTACTTGAATTCCTTCTGGATGGGGAAAATAAGGCTGCCTTGAAAACTGTTGGAAGATTGAGGGTTATTCTTATCAAAGATACTAGGTATATCATTACTGTTTTTTTCAAATCCCAGTGTTTGTCCTCCTAGTTAGATTGCCCAGAAGAAAATCTTTCAACTTCAGACACAGAAAAGAATACATGGATATGCTCAGTTTTTAGGGAGTTCGTGTCCCTCTTACGAATTACAGACTTTAAACATGCTGAGCAAATGTACATGTGGTAAGCATTGAAAGTATTTGTTTACATTAATGCCCCATTTACAATGATTTTTCCAAGAAAAATCCTTCCCCTCTTCTGACTCCCCAGTCTGTAAAGAGGAAGATGTTCTTCCTTTGGCAAAGCATGAAACACTATCCAGTTCTTTTCATTCCCAGCAGTGTTCAGTGGGCAAGATGTAAATCTCTGACATCACTGAAGCCAGTGTTAAAAAATCCATTGACTGGAGAAAGGTCATAGATTTCTAAATTGTCTGTACTGCCATTGCCACTTTCCAGTGAAACCATTTGCCCTCCCTTTGCATAAGGCTGTGGTCCTACACTTTTGAAAACTGAGTGCATGCATCTGATGCTGAGTTTGATTTAAGTATGCAACCACATATTAGTTTGAGTATCTTTGGCTTACTTTATAGAATTTGTACCTGTTTTGTGCATTTATGCCAGCTTTATCCTCAGCCTTTTTCCAGGCCGTGAGGTGACATTTCTGAGGTGTGTGCGTTTGCTTGGACAGGTATGTTCCCATCCTTCCAGCATTTTGAGATGGTGCTAGCTAGCCCTGGCCCAGCCACGGTGCTGTGTTTAGGGTGCTGCGATTCTGGACAGCCAGAAGAGGTGATGCAGTTGAAGAGCTAGAACTGGGCTTTGCTCAGAGCATGGATGAGTAGGCAGGCAACTAGCTGCACCTGGACACGTGTGCATTGTCTCTGCCACATGTTTTCATGAAATATAGTGGACTATGATTTCCAGTTATGGCAGCTGGTCCTGACTGAATGGAGATGAGGATCTCTCTTATGTCCCTAGTTCAGCAAGAAAGATTCAACTTCAGTAACTGGTTCAAACCTTGCCAGGTTCTAGGGGCTGCTTTGACCGTTTCCATGCAGCTGAATTTCAATAGATAAATACAGGTGAACAAACTATACCTGGCTAGGGGTGGAAAACAAAACAATGACTTTCTTTTATTGAAATGATACCTGAGAGTTCACATACTAGACCTTTATACCAGCTTTTCTCTATTTTACTGATTTTTCTGTGATTCACAGATAAGCATATTTTTTTGTCCTTACATATACAACTTTGACTTACAGTGAACTCAAGAGAACACGATGGGAGATGCTTATGCAATCTATACCAGAGAAAGTTGCTAATGTGGGTCTAAAATAGCCTCAAACTGCTACAGTTAAAACTAAATGCCCTAGAAACTTTCTGATTTCACTTGAGTGACCAGCCTGAAGGAAGGTCACATCATGCTGGGAGGTGATCTGGGCTGACACAGTGGAGCCCTTTTCAGACTGAAAAATAAAACTGTACCAAGCAACTGAAAATAGAATATAGTTTATGCTAATTTTCTTTGTTTTGCTCTCAGTGTTGGGCTTGCTTTCCTATCACAATCTACCCTTGATCCAAAACCTGAAAACTCCCTGTCCGTGGTGAGGACATACAGCCCTTTATCAGACTAATGACATTGCCTCTTCTTACTTACCTTTCTTTTATATATAGATATATATACATGTATTAATACATATGCATATATATATTTGGGTATCTGTGTACATATTTCTGTGCGTATGTGGGCACATTTAAAAACATAAAAGTAAAGAAATTGTGCCCTGCTACAGATTGCCTTAGGGGAATACTTCATTTCCATTTTTAGGACACTTGTGTTCTAGATTTCACAGTTTAATTTTCTTCCGTCTTAGGTCAGTAAGTGGAGCATATGAGAATAGGACCATAGATGAGAAACAGCATTAAGAATAGAGAAGATGGTTGTGTATTAGCCACACACTAAAGCGTACCGTTTACTTTCTACCTTGCCAAAAATCATTTGAGTATTTCTCTAAAAAAAGCTGAGGCATGTGCTTGGTAGCTTTCCAGTTGTTTGCACCAGGGCACATGAGCCCCTGAGCCCCACAGCAGTACTTTAACTGTTGATACCAACACTCTTACACACGTCAACACACACGTGTGCATGTGTACACACACACACTGGATCCCTCTAGTCACCACCCTCAGACACGCAGTCCATCCAGGAGCTGCCTGGTTCCTTGCACCTTCAGGTGCCTCCCTTTCCTATTTAGTTCTGCCTCTAAACATCCCGTAAAAGGTTTTATGCAATCACCAAGTCGTCTTCCCCATAATGGGCCCACAGACCCCAGCAGTGACCACTCAGGTGATCTCAGGACAGGGTCTCCTGCTGACTCACCATGGCAGGTGTCACCCCAAGCCCATGGGGCTGATGCCTTCCTGAGATGCCCCAGGAGACCAGGGCAGGGACTTATGTCCCCAGCTGAGTGATCGTGGTTTCCACACCTGGGTATGGGCTGCTCTGCTCCTTCATGCCTGGGGAAGCCACCTGCTTATCATATATCTTAACTGTGCTGCTGCTCAAGTGCTGACTCACTGCCTACAGGACAGGCAAAGTTAACAAGTTTCTTGTGTAGTTTTCAGTTAAAATTATATTCTGCCTCTTCATAATTTCCTATTTTATTATTTTAATTCAATGTTTTTTCATGATCTAAGCAAATGTACTGAGGTACAGTGTGCTATTAACTAATTGCTTTGCTTCCTTCTTGCGGTTTAACCCAGCAGGCAGCTAAACACCACACAGCCATTCACTTACTCCCCACCTGCAGTGAGATGGGGAACAGAATCCTAAAAAGGTAAAACTCATGAGCTGAGATAAAGACAGTTCAACAGGACAGAAAAGGAAGGGAAAATTATTGTACTAATTATAATGATAAAAGAATATACAAAACAAGTGATGCACAATGCAATTGCTCATGGCCTGCTGGCCAATGCCCAGTCAGTACCAAGCAGCAGCCACCGCCCCCCAGCCAACTCCCTGCAGTTTTATTGTTCAGTGTGACATCCTATGGTATAGAATACACCTTTGGCTAGTTTGGGTCAGCTGTCCTGGCTGTGTTTCCTCCCAGCTTCTTGTGCACCCCCAGCCTCCTCTCTGGCAGGGCAGTATGTGAAGCCAAAGAGTCCTTGATTTAGTGTAGGAACTGCTCAGCAACAACTAAAACATCTCTGTTTTATCAATATTATTCTCATCCTAAATCCAAAACATAGCACTGGACCACTACTGGAAGAAAATTAACTCTATCCCAGCCAAAACCAGGACATTCCTCCAAGATGTGTCTGCATATCTGTGGTAGTGTAATAATTTGCATGTGCTTGTAACCCTTGAAGTGCTGTATAACTTGGCGCTACATCTTTTTGTCTGCATATGTTCAGTACTGACTTCTTAAACTTAAGAAAAAATAAACAACTACTATTTTGTGTTCAAAATCAGTAAGGCAGATGAGGGATTTCATGTTCATAGGCTTTAGGTCAAGTGCTTGTACACTTCAATAAGAGCATTATGGAAATAAAAGAAGGATGCGCTCATTAGCGCTGAAGGAAACCTTTCCCCAACTCCTTCTCTTCATTTTTTTCACACTCATTGCTGTAATAGAACAACCTCTTTTAAATGGCTCTAAGAATTTTACTTTTTCTAGATTGTGTTCTGCTAAGCATATAATTGCACTCAAAAAAAACCAAGAGACTTTGATTTCCACTTGGAATTTAATTGTGTTAACATCATAATCAGTGTAGTGTAAATTAGGTACAGGTATAGAGCACAGAGAAGGTTTCTTTTAAACAGAATGATTTCCTTTCTCTTGACTATATTAAACAGGTGTGTTTCACGGCTCCAGACTTTGAGAAGATCTTACTTTATGACTGGAGAGTGCTTGTGCATATTTGTAATTGACGTGGGCAATTATTTATTGCCATTTTTCTTTGAAATGCCTTAGTAAAATGACCTTTTTGCTGGAAATGTCCATCTTGCACTGCTGATTCTGCAGCTCATTTATAGAATCCTGGAACTCAAGGTTTTGGTTTTAATCAGGTTTGCTCTTTAAAATTAAGGCAGCACATAAATAATCTTGTGGCATAAATTCAAAGTAGTTGTCGTACTTGTCAAATGTCTGCAGTCTGCACAATTAAAGGCCCTTGGGAGGAAGCGGGGATGGGTGCGAATATTGTTTGAAAGAGAATTTACAATGAAAAAGAATTTTCTCTTAAACAATCAACAGGATGCTAATGAGGTGAGGATAAGCAGAAAAGAGGGGATATTTTTGCTTAGTAGTTAATGCAAGAATGCCTGAGCTTTATCAAGAATAAAAGGGGAAGCTTAAAAATCTGCTTCCTTCATATTCATGGAGATTGGTCTCTCCTGAGCACTCTGTCACACTTTCCCCAGGGTAGCTGTTAGAAAGCAGCCTGTCCCCAGAATTCTTCATTAAGCTTCATATCCTTAATCTGAAATCTGAATTTATATTCCTTAGAGTTTTGGAGTGGAGGGAGAGGGGTTGCATTTTTGTTTTGTAATGACCTGATTTCTTTTTTAATCTAAATCCAGAGCTAACTTTCAGAAATCATTACAAATAAAAATGTATTTTATTTTATTTATGAGAAGCAGGAGAAATTAAATCTTTCACAGTTTGTCTTAAAAACTCATGTCTTCTGGAAAAAAAAAAAAAGTGTGTTTTCTTCATGTGGGGACTCATTTTTCAACATATAGAATGAGCAACAAATATTTGTTTTCATTTTTCTTGCCTCAGGGATGCTGGGTGATAATACACAGAGAAGGTGTTTTATGATCATTTAAAATGTTCAGGGACAAGTACACATTTAATCATTGAGCTGTCTGACCAGACATAGCAGAAAAAAAAAATGCATTTCATAGAAGATATGCCTTCAGATATTTACTGCGTGTTAGAAATGATGGGCTGATGGTCATCTTATTATTAAATAACATCTTAAGAGGATCATCTCCCTGTCATAGGATTTATTTTTATCATGTTGGCTGTGCATTTCATGCTCTTTTGCCCCCTCCCATGGGGTTCTGACTCACTTTAAAAGGGAAAAAGTGGAAAGCTGTGTCTTCGATTCAGATTTTAGTCTATTGGTAGTCTGTTCCTTTAAAAGTTATTTTCTTCTTGATATTTTATGAGGCAGGCTCTTCAAAGTACTTCATGAATGAGACAGATGAAGAGAAACAGTGTCTGTGGAAGAAAATTGATCAAGTAAATACAGAACAACAGTTTGCATGCACAGATTTCAATGTCAGCTTTTAGGTTTTCCAAAGCACTGTGTGACGTGGTTGCCACAGGTTCTGTGAGTAAAACTCTGCATGACTGAGCTGCTACTGAATGCACAAAGGTGTACTGTTCAGGTCTAAGCATCATCTCTAATTGTTTTGCCTCATTTTCTCATATATCGTTTAAACATCCAGTAGATGTAGGAAAGAGGAACCTACAGTTTGAAGTTTCCAACTAGTCTTCTTCAAGTATAACTAGGTTTCTGAAAATTAGCCTATGTATTTTCAATTTCCTAGTGACTTACTATAACTCTAAATGTTAACACTGTTATTTCCTAGAAATATGACACTACTGTACACCAGATAGTAAGGCAAAATATTGCCTGTAGCAAGGTCTTGTTCAGCATACTTGGACTCAAAGTCTAGCAAAAGTTTGCATGAATAAATCTGCTTACAGATGGAGTGAGTGTGCTTGCTCTTACTAACTCACTTTACTGCATAGTAAGACAATTCTTGTTGTAACCTTAAGTGATCTGGTCAAACATAACATAGACAGCTCATTAATCTTTCTCTCTGATCAGTCATGAGAAAAAAAGTGATTCATGTCTGTGCTGCTCTTTGGCAATCCAAACCCTTTTTTTTTTTTTTCTCAAAGCCCAAAGGCTCCTAATTCCTCTGAACCGCTTCAGCAATAAATTGTGACATCTACCAAAAGATTTTTCAGAGACACCATTCTACTCCTTCCTGTGACAATAAATGTCACTCCTACTGCATTTGGAGTGAACAAAGTTGATTTCATCGGTCTTAATCCTTAACCAAACTGAAAAAATAAATTAGATTGTCAAGCAGCCTTGGACTGAAAAGACGACATTCCAGAAGTATCATTTTACAGGCTTCATGGCTATCAACCTGTTATTTTGCAGTTCTTCCAAGTGCCTTTCTTATAAAGTTGAAACACAGAGCATGTAGACCTCTTTGGGACTCCTGTAAGACAAACATTTGTTCAAACCCTTCTCAGCAGTCCTTTGAGAAGAGGGAGTGAGGCCATCCAGGAGTTAATTTGAGGTCTGTTTCTGCTTCAAAATTATTATATACTCCTCTGCAATGTTGGCTAAAATAGTTGGCAGTATGGTTCCTTTGACCTATCATTAGTCTTTCACCTAAGAGGTATTGAAGAGTTTAGTTTGATAATGTGTTTGTCATTAACTGGTGGTTTCTTTTAATTGTCTTCCAAAATTTCTTCGTTTGGAACAATATAATTCTTTTAGACGAGCGCCCTGGGCATTGTAAATGGAAGCAAATATGTTTTCAGCCGTAAAATAGAGTAACAAAGCCTATATTGAGAAACAGCTGGTTATGTTTAAAGCTAAATTTAATAAGTTATTTGCTAATGTATTTAACACCCCTGACTGTGTGTGTTTGGACTGGGGAAACCACAACGAATGACTGCTCTCTGTGAGGTTAATGCATTTTTAGGACACTGTTTAACCACGGTGTCAAGTCCAAGCAAATATTTATAGTTGCACTTGCCTACTTGTTCAAGCTCTGAAAGATTATTTGGTTCAGTAGCACAGCTTTCTTGATTATGGTCTCCCTGGCAGTCGACTGAATACCTGTTGTGTGTTCACTGTTGATAATTTTCAAAATTTTTGTTTATATGTTCCGTGGCTTCTTCAAAGAGTAAAATGTAAGGTTCAAAGCAGTTTAGTCATCTGGTTAGTTTGATCTGAGTGGTAACGAACTACCTCTTCCAAAAGTGTTCTTGATCAGTGTAGAATCAGTGTTAATTCCTATATGTGATTTCTTGCTGTGTCAACTTATAAAACCAGTTTTTTGTTGGTTTTTGCTTGTTTTAATATGCACATGAAGATTTTGTTGAGCTTACGGTATGTGAGGATGCAATGCTTCAGCTGTGAATACTGCAGTAAGAAATGGCCTTCAAATAAAGTAAGGTAAATCAAGTGGTGGGTTTTGAATCACGAAAGAAGGGTGAATCTCATTGCTATAACTGCTAACTACAGCAACACCCAAATAGGTTTTGTAAAAATTGACTTCAAGTTAGGTGATAAAGGCAAAGTTCTGAGGGGTGTGACATCTTGCCTTTTCCCTTTGCTATTTTGAAATCTTTCAATAAAGAAGACAGACATATATTCTTCTCTTTAACAAAAGGATGTAAAACATTACAAAAAATCCCAGTGTCTAAAAGCCTCTTTCTGGTAGCAACTACTTGATAGCTCTTGCAAGAATTTGGCTTTTTGACTGTTAGCGGTTCTTTTTGTATGTGATTTTTTTTTTTTTTTAACTGATAGTCCTGTTTCCTGGGTAATATAACCTCACAAAGGAGCTTTGGTCTTTCAGGAACCTCGTGAAACAAGCTGAATTTGTTTTCCTAGTAGTGATTCAAATACATTCGGACATTAAATGTGTCTACTGTCTATTCTAAAAAGCATAATTAAAACACACATTGTCAACAAATTTTCAGGATTGTAGAAACAATACCATTTTGCTCATAGGGGGAATATCATCTCTCTTCCGATGATTTTTCTGAGCTTTTTGGACTTTTGAAATTTTTGGAGCTTTTTATGATGCACTGAAAACTGTCACGATTATAGTTTGAGTGCACTGTAGTGTACATGTGGTATGCATACTTAGAAATCACTGCTGCCTTATTCTAAAGGTATGTATATATATATATATAGATACACATACAAAATATACATATATATACATGTATGTGAAGAGAGAAACTTATCTTCTGTGTGATTCTATGATGAAATGCTTTAGTGCTAGTGCACATACTAACAAACTCTCTAATTAATATAAAAAATTGCTAAGGAAGTCTATACCACTTTAGTGTATTTTGGGTAGTTTTAAGTTTGGAGAAAATGCCAATTTGGCAGTAAAATCTATCCTGCAGCTTCCAGTGATTTTAATGTTTAGGCTATAAGCGCATATCAAGAGCTGGGTATATCTGATTACTAGCCAATTAGCTCTTTGAATATCATAAAAAAAAGGGGAATATCAGAACACATGACTGGTTGTTTAAGAATAGCTAAGTGTGTATAAAAATAATTTTAAAGAGACAAAAGTTTGCTGTTTCAGATGAATGCTTTGTTAAATACCTGAGGCTAGATAAAGGAAGGGAGGATGCGAATGTGGCAGGGTAAACAGACAATAATAGCACTTTTGTTTTGAGCATATTTGAACCATGCTTATATTTTTAATTAAAGGATACATATTCCAGGAATGAATCCTAAGCAATTGTTTTGTGATGTTTCCACACACAAATAAGTATGATTTTGCTCTTCATCTTTTTAATTTGGGCTAATTAGTCATCTTCTGTCAAAACTGATTGTAATGGAGAAGTGAGGTTTTGACTAAATGAATGATTTCATTACTATTGTCTTCCGTCCATGGAAATCTGTAGAATTTTTAGTGGAACAACTGAAGTGATGAAAATTGTACTCATCTCTGAATGATGTATTTCACTACGTTGTATTTTGTTATTGCATGATGCATCTTGAGAGATCCAACTGAGCTTAGAGGAGGGAATGGAAGTATATGAATCACAACATCCATTAAGGATCAACATTTTTATTTTGATTAATTTTGCTTTTAAAAATCAGTTTTCCTAAAGAAAATGTTCTTTCCCTATGACCAAAATGCAAATGGAGTGTTTAGAAAAAAGGGCAGATATTTTGGAAACATTTATATTTCAAGCGTGTGAAATGATTTCTAGTCATCTGACTAAAATATCACAAGACAGAAAGCCTTAACAAGCTAAATTTGTGAATTAGCAGCAGTTTGAAGTCATAGGTTGTCTTTCTCAGGCACCTCCAAGGCCTTTGATCCATTTTGTATTTTGCTGTTTCTCCTTCAACATTTTCTCCTAGCCTTGGATTCTTTTTTTTTTTTTTTTTTCTTATTTATTTTTTCTTATTCTTGGTTTTTTTTTTTTTTTTTTTTTTCTTTTCCCCACAAGCTATTTGAAGATACCATCTTCTTACTTATTTTCAAGGCCCGGTAATTTTAAAGGGCACAATTGTTTCCTGAGGATAGGGATTATAGCTTGAAAATACAGTCCTAGGAGAAACTGCAGAGGCTGTTGGTATATTCATTGTTTGTGTGATCTCAGCTGGGCTTGTCAGCATCTTCAAGTATGATTCTGAACACTCAGATCAGTGATTGATGGTCCTTATGTATGGATAGCTGGCACCGACAAGCATAATCTTGCATCAAACAAATTGAGCTATAATGTTCTCAATTAATGCAATGTTTTGGACATAGATAAACCCATTGAGGATATTCAACAATATGAGATCTGTACTCCTAATTGCTGATCTTGACCACATTCCTCCTATTCTATGACAGATGGAAAACTGAACAGGTGCATAGAAGTAAAAATAGATTATATGTTCTGTGTTCATAAATGAGTGGATGTTTTTCATCCTTGTTTTGATTGATGGAAGCTTTGTTCCAGGAAAGGTTATTTTCAACTTATTATTCATACGTTGCAGCTGATCAGAGTAGCCTAGAAAATGCCTTTCCAAATGAGCTTACTCTGCTAGCAGAGCCTGTATGAATGAACTTGCAGGGTCTAAAAGGAGAGAAGGGAAAGTGGGACAAGTGTCCAACATAGCAGATGTTCTCATCAGCATGTATTTAACCAGGAACAAAGCCCTTCTGTATGAACACGCCTTCATAGGACATAGATCACCAGAAAGTTTTTTGCACTGCTTCAGACCTTGGTGTAAGCTCTGAATCCATTCATGATTGCAGCCAATGCACAGATTCAGAGGTTTACAGCTCCCCACCTGCCAGCTTTCCTGCCATGTTAATGTTATCGAAATACAAAAAAGTAGGTCCTTTGTGTGTGCTATTGTATAAAAGTAAATAAAAACTTAAGACTCTGAAACTTGGAAATTTTATTTATTTCTCTTTTTTTTAGGCTAAGGAGGTCTCTTTTATCATTTTTCCTTATTCCTATAATTGACTTTTTTGGTTTCTTTCTGCATACTGACTTTTTCAATGACTGTAATAAAACCACTGAATTTTTAAACTTTATAAGATGCAATGATTTTAAAATGTTTTTGAGACTGTAGTAGAATTACATTTTATAGGCTTTATGAGAAGAAACTGCTACTATTTTTATAGACCAAAAAGCAAACTCATTCAAGGTGTTGCCAACTTATTTTGCAGCCATTTGAACTTGCCTGCGTATAACACATCATCTCTTTTCAGCTTGAGGCTATAATTGTCAAAAGCTGTGCTACAGTTAGGTTTCTTCATCAGTCATTTCTGATGTTTCCTTTCATCTCTAGTTCATCTATTTCTTTCTTTTTTTACAGCTTATAGTCCACTGCATCCATTATTTTTTAGGCACCAGTGGCCAGGATGGTCTCCAATACTAGGCAGAGCTGGAGGAGTTCGGGGCAGGCTGCAGGGCTGCCAACAGAGGACAGCAGCCCATTGCATGGCAGAACATGGTGCTTTGCTCAAATAGACCTAAGGGCAGCAGCCACTAGGGTGGAAACAGGAAAAAAGGAAATATAGGCAGAGATGCACTCTTGGAAGGAGGCGCTGTGTGCTGGCAAAGGTTTGTCTTTGAGGGACTGCAGCCTGTGTGTGACCCCCACCAGAGTGGGAACACTCCTGAGGGACTGCAGCCTGTCACCTGGTTGACTCCTGACTCTGTAGCACTGCCTATTTTATTTATTTTTACCTGTCAATTTTGAATTCTAGATTTTTCCAACAGGTACGAACTCTGAAATGTGAGAGTTGAGAACACCACATTTTCAGACCGTTGCAGGTGGCAAATGAGATTCATACAATCAGATCAGTCTTTGCAGAATGTTGTGAAGGGTTTTTTTAGTACAATTTTTAGCTTTAGCCTAAGTAGATAAATAAATAGAGCCATATATTCCTTTATCTCCTAATATAAGTCACATTCAAACTTAACCATTTTTACAGTGGTTAAAAAGTCATTGATTTCCTAAGCCTTCTGCTGAACCGTGGAGCATCGTTCTTCCCTCACTCCTTCTCTGCCAAGCCTGCATGAACACCAAACCAAATCTGATATCAAAAACAGTCCCTGCAAGTATGAGGGAATAATTTTGTACCCTTACTACACGTAATGAAGGAGGGTGTTTTAAAAGTTCACTTACAATTCCACTGTGGTATTTTAAGGTTTCTTCCCCTCTCATTCTCACATGGCACTTTCCTGCTCAGATCTTGTGTCAATTCACACAATTCTCTTCCTCTCCCACTATTTGCTCTCAAAATTTACAAGCGGTAGAGAAAATGCTTTTTTTTCCAGAGCAGAAGGAACCAAAGTAAGCCATCTCATCTGACAAACAAAGACGTTCACTTGAGGACATCAGCAACATCAGCTTTTGAGTATAATAACTTTTTTCCTCTCAGGATTTATTTTCGCTCATATGCATTCAGTGAGTCAGTGGAAAGCATGGCCTCACAAATGGTTGAGTCATTAAAGTCGAAGAGGCATCACTGTATGCAGGGGAAGGAGATCAGAACTCCAGTGACTGCTGCTGGAGACCCTGTATCATGGAGCTTCACCCTTGCTGTATAGTTAGTTACTTTTAACTGGAGTTCATCTCCATATGGAAAAGCAGAAGGAAGTAGTTGAAGGTATAACCAAGTACAGAAGCCATAGGAACTAACGATTCTACTTAGTAACTTTATAGTTTGAGTGCAACTTGCAAGAACATGAAGCCTCAAATGTTTTTTCTTGTATTATATCATATAACAGCTAATGAAGGCTTTTTCTAAGTTCCTTTCTTGTCTCTATCTAGAATCTCAGCTCTCTGGTTTCTCACTTTCAAGTCAGATGCTGAAGTTGGTATATTCCCTTTCCTGTCTGTCTGACAGACTGAAATTCCCATTTACGCCTGGCTACCTGCCTTACCAGCTATAGTTTGATAGCTATTGCAATTAATTTACTCATAAAATAAAGGCTCCATTGTGCACTGCTGGGGCATTTTACACCTAGCTGGCAGAAAAAGCACCTTTGTAATTACAATGCTATTCTTGCACTGCCATGTCTGACCTTGCTTATAAATCTGAGTTAGACAAGTGTACAGGAACCTGTAAATCAGAAACTGTCACCATTCCCAAAACAATGAAATCAGAATTGTTACCTTCGTTGATTTGAAAGGGAAAATTCTTCTTCTTAGTGACTCAAACGTAGCTTTTTGTCAGAAAGTAAGAAATGACATGGGGAAAAATCAGCATTCAAAGACAATTTCACAAGGAAGAATGCATTATTTTGTTGTCATCTAAGTATTGGTATTGGCTTAGCTAATGATAGCTTTATAAATAATGTCTTGATCCTGAATTCAGATGTACACACCTATAAACTACCATCTACGTACTCATGTTTAAAACAATCTAATTTCCTTTCCTGTGTTGCATATGATCATCTGATCTCCTGTAATATATCTAGCTCAGATTCAAGAGAAACTTTGGTGCGGTTATATGGACTTGTAGGTGCTTGGCTGATACAAAAGTTCAGCCGCAGTATTATAAATATGTTGCCAGAGTATTTTGATAAGCTATAGGCCCGTATTTCCCAGCACTTGAGCACTGTGAAAAAATATGCAGGATCCTGGAAACGAAAGAAGCAGGAACAGCTGGATACCTGACTGTAGTTAGGACGCTTGCTTAAGTTTTTTATGTACACGTGTTCTTCTCTGTTAGATTTTTTTTCCGATTTTAATTTGCAACTGTACTTGTCTTATTGTAATTATAAAACAGGAAATTGTCTCATAGCAAATTTGACTGCAAGTTATATTCCATAAATTTAATTTTCCACCAAAACAATTCCAATTACCTCCCAGTTCTCATAATAATCTTGAGCCAGGACATGATTATTTCATTCTTTTGTCTAGCTGATGAATGATTCAACACTGTAAAAATTGTAGGTTTTGAAATACGAGCAAGAGAATCCCCAAATGACTGAGGTAGGAAGAACTATCACAACATAAGGGAAGGTTATGGAAGACAGGTAACCCAGGAACAGTGATGTTTGAAGTTATAAAAATCAAATGGATATTCTGTGTCACTGAATAAAGTTTGTCCGTGCAGTCCTGGTGACCATGCCTTCAGACAGGAAGACGAGAAGTGTCTGTAAAATAATTTTTATCCTGAGTCTTTGTTCATTTGACATCTTATTTTAGCAGATGGAAGAAAATAGTTGTTTAGGATTATTTCTCATACCAAAAGCAGTGAAAAAAAATGGTGGAACAGAAGTAAATATGGAATAAAAATGTATGCAATAACTTACCCATGATTACTTGAGGGTGGAGACTTTTAAATTTTTTGAATGCTTTAGGAAACTTTTTCTTCTTTTCAAGTATATGAATTCTAATGATCTCAGTCTGACCCAGAATTTACAAGGGGAAATAATTGGTTCCAGAGGTAAGTTCAGTGTCATATCTGTAAGGACCTCAGGAGCTTCATGTGGTTCATTTATAATGTGAATGTATTTCTGTGGACAAAGATTAGCGTGTCATTCAGTATTCACGAAGTATAAAGATGTTCACTAGCTATGTGTGAAAATACCAGCAAAAATATGAAGCAAGTATGTCAAATGAACAAAGCCTACCTAGTAGGACTCATATTAACTACTAGAATTATAATATTCAAAGAGATCCTGCCTTATAGTAATGGCATTCTTACTGAGGAGTTATTTTGGAAGTACACCACACTTCATTAATCTCAGGGTTTTTTTCTTTCCTTCTAACTCTTTGCACTGGGATTCCAGATACTGAACCTCACCGGTTAGGAGTTGGATATAAAAAATAATTTTGCTGAAAGTGCCCCCTGCAGTTGTTAGATGTTACTAAATCAGCATCTGTGTAGCTTATAAAAATGCGTAACACCTTTGTGTGGCATGACCTTTTTACCAGCACTCTTGTAACCTTTACTGGACACCTAAATAACTCAGTCTCGAAACCAACCTTGGTATATAATGTGACCATCTGAAATTCAGGTATATTGACTGCTTGTATCATGTATTTTATTTGCGGGAGAACAACTTTTACATATCAGCATAGATGTGTGTGTTGTATACACATTGTGTATTCCACCTTAACCTTGTAGAACCATACAGATTACAATATTCTTATTTTTAATTTTGTTTGTTTATTTGTTTTCCTTTCATTCTCATTAGTTTCCTTCATGGAGACTTGTCCATCAAGATGATACATTCAAGATTCCTTTTTTTTTCCCCTTTCGATTTCTTTCTCCTAGGCACCTTGTTCATTTTCTAGGCAATTTTTCTTCTAAGCCATCATTTTGACTCTCGTCCTTCTTTTGCCTATTCTCTCTCTGCTCCCTTCATTCTATTGCACAAGCTTCCACATCTACTGATTCATGCCACATTTCTTTGCCTCATGCTGTTTGAATAACGTGGAAACGGCAGAACTGCTAGTTTGTCCTGCTTTTACTTTAATTTCATAAAACTGACTTCTAAAAGAAAACTTGTAGGGTTCTACAGTCAAACCCTTAAACAAGATAGAAAACTTACTCTAGTTGTCCCACTGTCACGTAAATTAGTGGTCACAAGTAGAATCTAGCATTAACAAAATTGAGAAATGTTGTAGAATATTCTGAATCCTCTGTAGAAAATTACAGGTATGTTATTTTCTATTTATTTCTATAGGATGGTTTCTTTCTCTCATATGCACAACCTCCTTGTGTTATGTTTTTTCTTAATTATTGAAGATTTTTCTTCAGCATTTTTTTAAGAGAAGCATTTACCTTTCCTCTTGCATCTTATTGGATGGTGGCTGCCACATCATTTTTCCATGCTGCACAGTAAGGATGCAAATTTTATTTCCTAGTCTTAAATTGCCAGTTCAAATGAAGTTGTGAGTACATACCAGCCAACAGCTATTTGTCTGTCTTTCATATCACCTGTCTAAAATCCCACTCAGTAATCACCTCCCTCAATTTGTTTTACAGAAGCCATGGACAGGCAATCAGATATTGGGAAGTGATTTTTACTGCTTCTTTTGTTTTGACCTCAACAACCACCCTGAGATCTGTGCACTCGAAAGCACCACATCTGTTCCATCAGAGAACTCATAGACTTCAGTAATGTAGCTGCCAAGTACCCACTGGATGGTGCAAACACTTATTTAATAGTGAAGAGAGGGTTGCTTCCTATGTTTTTATTTTTCTTTTTAGTGCTTTTGATCTAAATAAAACAAGTAGGTGATGGCTTTCTGATCAACTTTTTCCATTAATCCCAAGGCAGGAACTTTTACTGAAACCTGATATGATACTCCTGACTACATCTCTGAGGATAAAACAATATAAATACCCCAGACAAATGGTGAGGGAATCGTCTGACAGACATTATGTTCCCAGTGAGTTGTACAGAGTCTCAGAGTGATGACGCTCAGACACAGAGTTGTGACACCGTAGCCTAACATTTTCAAACGTCTGTTTCAGGTTTCACATTTAAACTCAGTATTGTCTTGTGACTGATGCATTCATTTTGAGCTTTTCTGATGCTGCTAGAGAAGATGAAATCCAAGTTTTGCAGTGCCTGGTTGGCTGCTAAAGTTGTGGATACTCCTATGCGCCTCATGCCAATTTTGATAGAAGTTACATATTCTCTGCCACAAGCGATGGTCTGAATTCTGGCATAAGTGCCAAACAACAGTAACTCCATAGAACTCCTCTTCATTATGTTGACTTCAATAGCTTTTTGTCACCTCTGGAAATAAGGCTACTTACAATAAAAACTTAAATATTAGTTTAAATTCTTGATTATAAAGGAACTTAATTTTTAATCTAAGTGCTTTATTGTAGATCCATATACCTGAAAGTATGATGGATCATTTTCTGTATTGAATCTGCATTTATCTTTGGACCCTCCTGTGTTGATCCTCTAACTGACAGCCTCCAGGAAACAAGGCAAGGATTCCAAACAATTATTTCTGTACATAGATTATGCAACACCAGGTGCATGGGAGAGCAGGAAGACTGGATTTCTTATCCTTGCAGCCTTTGCAGCTTCATTATCTTATTTTTATCTCACATAAGTACAAACATTACTAGCTTCAACAGAGTAATTCAACTCTTCAGGGTGCTGCAGGTGGGATTTAAGGTGCTGACCTCCTCACCATCAAATCTACAGCTTCAGTATACATTGTGTAGAGAGGTATTCCCTCAAGAAGTGCTAAAATGAATGCTTCAGGATTACACCAGCATTTTCCCTTGTTCTATACAACTAGAAATGGTAGAAAGGACTAATTAATCACTTGAATGTACAGATTTTAATGACAAACATCTTAATTGAATCTCCATTAATTTGCCTCTGTCCTCATCATCTAATCCTCCTAGTTAGAATCTCCTGGCATATGTAAAATATATACGGTAAAAAAAATTTCTGCAAACCTTTGCAGATAGATCAGGAGGTAATTCTGCCATAAAGGTTGTATTAAGCTCTTCAATTAAAACAGGCATAAATTTCTCTATTTCACACTTTAATAATCAAATGTAATCATCAGAGTTTTTAATAACCATTAAATTTTTCTAGAACTTTTATAGGCTAAAACAAACTGTTCCATTAGTAGCAGAACTAATGAAACTTGCTTTCTTATTGTCATCAGTCCTTGCACACCAGCCCACATTTGTATATTTTGTCATGCAACCACCACAGCAGGTAATGTAGTTTGTTTGGAGCTGTGCACATGTTTAATGGATAAGTGATTTTTTTCCTTTTTTTTTTTTCCCTCTTGTACGCTGGCTGCTGCCTCTTGGAACAGATTTGGCCTGAGGTCATTCTGACTTTTCATTACTGAGGGGATAAATAACATCTTTCTCTTCACCCTAGAAGTAAATTTCTATTGGGGGGGGGGTGGGAGGTGGGGATACAAAACCAAAAAACCACACCATTTTTATAACATTAAAACCTTTTCCACATTCAAATGTGAATGAAACCAGCCTATTGAGGGGACAGTGACAGATAGTATAATCACTTGAGTTCTATTTTTTAGCAAAGCTCACTAAACACCTGATACGGTCTATAAAAGAAACAAATCGAGAAGTCACCCAGTTTTGAAATGCAGCTTTAAGGGTGTCACTTTTCTTTAAATACAGGACAAGAATTCCTAAGGTAAAATCCTAGGTGTATGGAACTTGGTGTAAGTTTTCTGTTCATTATCAAGTGGAGAGAATTGGATGTTTTAAGAGGAAGTTCAATTCAGTTGTTTTTAAAGTTGCTAAACATTTGCTTCAGGATGTAACTAACTCTGGCTAGCGCTCTTCTGACTCAAAAGACTGTCTGTATTGAATGGTTCAGATACTGATATTTAGTCAAACAAGTCCATCCACAGCCACCTATCATCTGCTGTTAGATTTTTTCTTTTTTTAAAAAACAACAACACCACCACCAAAAAAAAAAAAAAAAAAANAAAAAAAAGGCAACCTCATGTCTTTAGACTTGCTTCAGAAAGTTTTGTATGACAAATCTGTTGCAGTTAAGGCCAAAGCTGATTTCTGAATTTGGGAGATATAGTTGAGGGATTGTTTGAGAATGGATCTGTGAGCGAAGTTTTGACCCTGTTTAAGCTGATGGGATTTTACTGTAGATCCTTTTGTAGGTAGAAATTAATGAGGAATGGGTAGTGCAACTGTGAGCTCTTCGTGTCAGGGTTGCATGATGCTTAGCAGTCCTTTCCTGTTCAGGTTGGTAGTTCATCTGCCTTACCCAATTTCAGGTAGAAACTTAAAGGTCCTTTTACTACATACAGTATAATCATGCTGCTTCTGTAACTGTCTCATCCAGTTCAGTTTCTTATGCTTCCAAAGCACTCTGAAAGGTGAGAAGAAACTTTACAATGTCTGTTGTTCCATATTTCCTGATGCTTAGAGAGCCCACACTGAACAGAATCACAGAATGCTAGGGATTGGAAGGGACCTCAAAAGATCAAGATTAAGGAATGTATCATTGTGGAATTTCCACTTGACTGTTTAGATATGATTTTTTAAAAAATCAAATTATATATTGGAATCAATCATAAAAAGATACATAAAATCCTGTTTTCTGTGACATTTGAGGCAAAACTTCGAGTCAAAAGCATCTTTTAATTCAAAGTTCAGTGCTGGTTTCTTGATTTGAAAATGCAGGATTTTAAATGAAATAGGTTACAAAATTACAGTGGTATTTCACTTTTTATAGGCACAATTATTAATTTGCAGTGCTAACATTATTTGCAAATAAAGGAGACGCTAACACTGCCTTTCTGCTAATCTGTGTGGTCTCCCAGAATAGTAATTTAAGGATTTTTTTTGGGAGGTTGTGTTTTGGTTAGGTTTTTTTGTTTGTTTCTTGTGGGTTTTCTGTGTTTGGGTGGTGTGGGTGCTGCTGCAACTTCAGTCTCCCCAGGAAATGTGTTTCTGCCTGAAACAGTGACTCTTCTAATTCACATAACAGTTTGTGCTGCAGCAGGTACTTAAAAGCAATAGTCACCACAGGCAAAGTAAACTGATAAGAAAACCAAAGATTCAGAAGCCAAAAAAAAAAATCATTTTTTTCCTGAAGTCTCTGCACTGTGAAATATAAGTTCTGGAGCAACTGTCTCAAACTTATTGCAATTAACTTCCAACAATTTCTCGACACACAGTATTATGTAGGCAGTTACTATATTTTCTATTAGTTTTTGATTCTTGAAACAATACAGTAATTAACACTGCTGGGGATTTTGTGTTTCTGTTTAACAAAAAAAAAATCCTCTGTTACTCTGACAGGTATATGAGCCATTTTGTCAAAATTATTTATTTGAAAAGGAATCAGTATGTTCTGCTGTTTTGCAAAAAACAACTATGATATGGAAGATATTAGTGTTACAAACAAAAGGCCTTCATTTACATTCAGGCATCGTTGTTCTCACAAGAATATGAAAGAAAGTCTCTTTTTAATATGCATTTCAAAGCAGAGGTAAAAGAATGATGCTACGATGGGTTTAAAATCCACTCTTGTTAGTGTTGAAGAAGGGAGTAATTTAAAATTATGATGAAGTTTTACATTCTCTTAAACCTCGTATGCTCGTGCTGTCTCTGGTGACAGTGCTCAGATGGGAAGCTGAGATTTTAAAAGTGCAAGGCGGGTGGAACATGAAACCGTGTGCTTCTGACAAACACCTGTCAGTCCCAAGGTGTACAACTGAGTTTGGAACTTTAGACCTCAGGGCTCAGTGGGAGAGTTTCCAGGCTATGGAAGGAGACAGAGACAGGAAGTGATCTTGATTTAGATACCCACTCTCAGACAAGATCTACAATGTGATTTTGAGATTTTTAACTGTGTGTGGTTAAAGAATAGGAATTGTATTTGCTTTCAGCACTTGCTAGAAGGCAAAGGTTTTGAAATTAGGTGGTAAGTGGTTTTTGTTTTGGTGTGGTGATGCTGTTCTGATATGGTAGTGAATTTCAATAGCTTGGTTTTTTTCCTTATCAGGAGGCTTAAGAGGGAAGGAAAGAGCTGTGACACAGCTGGTGATTATGATACCATTCATGTTGTTGATACACCAATTTCAAGTGTTTATTTTGAAATAAAAGTCTCCTATTCTCATTAACATTCTGCTTGGATGTCTTAAAGAACTTTCAGTGTTAGAAACTAATAGCAGTGTGATAAACAAACAAAAAACGACAAAAACCCCACAACTATTGTATTTTCAGCGTTCTGTCTGTTTAGTGGTGTTCAAATTTCTACCAATGTTTGAATTTTATTAGACTGCCACTTAAGAACTCACTGAAAATCACTGGGCACAGATTGGAAAAAGTGTCTATTTCCTTTTAATTTCCAGAAGGATCTGACTCACTTTCATCTAATTGTCTTCTTTAGTTGTAGACTTTCAAGACAACAGAGTTTCAACACTCTTGATTGTTTCTTAACTCCTAGGTTAAGAACTGCTGCCATATCACACTGGCCTGTAATTCAAGGATCTTTTAGCCTTATTACATTTTCAATGTTTCAATGATAACTCTAAGCCAAATTGCAAAGTGAGACATTATTTTTTCAGCTTTTCCTTGAAGTTAATGTGAATTTTTATATTTACCTTTGAGGTAATTGTTACCAGGTCATGTATGAGGAAAACTTCAGTAATATCCAGACAATATTAAAGGGTGGCTGGATCTTTTTAAATTTTCATTTTACACAAGCCTAATCAACCTAACTTATGCAGAACAACCTGTGTTTATAAAGTTAACTTTTTAATCATAATTTCCTCTTCCTATTTCTGAGGAGTACAAGGTATCTCATAACAAATGTCTCTGACATCTAAAAATTTAGTTAATGACATGAACTAATAAGTATACTGGCTTTAAAATGTGTAAGCATTGATATTCAGCATCTTTATTAGTATTTCTTTGAAATTCTTAATCCATTTCTACTGGTCATAGAAAAAAAAAATACATCTCTCTAGAGGTAATCTAATATCTGTGAGCTCCCATAACTACTAGCTGACGAAAAAGCACCCTACTGGATAATGTAACACTACTGTATGTTTATGCAGCTGTTAGTTAAAATTCTATTGTGATTGTCTTAATTTAAACCAAGTAAATTAATATTTTGTCACATATTTTACAGTCTATTTATATATGTAAAATGGTTTTCAGGTAAAGGATGTTTGCATCTTAAACATTGTGATAATCATGCTACAGAATCAACACTCTGTATTTTATTTTTGATTTAAAAATTTACTTCCCACACACAATAGGTGTAATAGTGTTTTGCCCTTGGAAAAAGGCAGATAGGAGAATTCTCTTCATTGGCTAGAATGGATCTATGCTTTTGAGCTTCTTGATTTCTAGTGCTCTAAGTGGAAGCTGTTGGCTCGTTAGGTGTAAATTAATATTTTTGTCTGCTTTAAAGAAATTTGAAAAGTGCTTGTGCTGTACCTGAATGTGGTACTCTTTTTCTGTAGTGTGAAAACAAGACAAACGATCTAAACAGTTTTTAAACTTCTGTATGTTGCAATTAAGGGAACACATTTCCTTTAATTAAGCTTTCTCTTGTGGTATCTAATATACCAGACACACAAAAATTCATTTTTCCATCTAATATTAAAAAATAAAGTTCCATTTTGCAGTTGAAACAGATATGCAGTCTTCCTGTGTTTTTGTTTCTGTATTAAAAAAAAAAACAGAATATCATCTCTGAATGTATAATTTTGAGCCTCTGTATAATAATTGACAAGCTTCTGTATATTCTTGGCCTGTGTTCAAATTGATTAAAAGTTGCATCCTTGGTGAAATTTGACACCTACAGCCAACTTTTCTCTATTCCAGAAGCTCTTAACAGAATAACAAATATGTGTAAAGCTTTTTATCTCAAAAAATATTAACAGAAGGATTTCAGGCTGTGTTTGAAGAGTGAACTTTTGAAATTCTCTTCCAGTCTTATTTAATATGATCTTACAGAATACCTTGTGGCTGACTGAAATATTTAATGACTTCTACCTAATTACTGTATGTAGTTCTACATGGACTCAAGGCAACAGCGTAGGATTGCCTTGATTAAAAAGCCACTGTAACATAGGCTAAGGAAACCGATCACCAGCATCATGAGAGTCTGGCCTTACATGACTGAAACAGATCTTATCTTCAAAGGTAAAAAAAGCAAACACATTTGAATTACAGAAAGTCTGAAAAGTTATATTGCAGTACGTCTTTCTATGTAAGCATGCAATAGCTAGAATATGAAATTCTGGGTATTTATAGTAATGCAACATTTTTCCAGACATATTTAACTTGTTGACCTGCTCACCGGGTAGCCAAGTAGTAGAAAATGTCAGCTAAATTTAACCATTGTTGCATCTTTCATCCCTTACCAGTAGAACAGAGGAATCAAGACTCCGCTTTAATTTGTCACAGCTGAAAAAAGTACTGCTTCTGAGTGCATTTAACAACAAACAACTGTGTTAGAAGCATACAACAAGCTTCCTGGCATGCTCTTTCTGTTTGTATTGCATGTTCATTAATCTTATTGCTTTTTGCATTGTCAGTTCGACTGCTACTTAAATTAACATTGAGAATGTGAATTCAATAAAATATATGAGAAAGACAATACAGAAATGTATCTAACAGATAAAACAAATAACATAGTGTATTTGGACATTTATAAATCAAATATTAGTAAGTACAGTATTTTATATATCCTATTTGTTAATGTTAAAAATAATTTTTGATGTTTTGTAGAAAAGTATGCTTTCAACCTATGAGTTACCTACTCATAGCAGAGTTAGTGTGCCATGAGACTTGTGACTACTGCTGTTTTGAAGAAAATTTTTGAACACTTGTCTTTTAAAATAGCCATAACATAAAATGACGAAGTGGACTTGGTACACGTGTTCCTTTACTGGGAGATTACAGAAGAAAAATGTGGCTTCACTAGCATATTGGTTTAGACAACCAGGAATCATCTCTGTGGAGATACAGCCTATTAACTAAGCAGATAAAGATTTTCAATTGTGATTTCGATTTTGATCTTTTTCTTAGTTAATTCTCAGAACTGACAAACTCTTTTAAATGTCTCGAAGCACATGGCACCTCCAGTTGTTTTTTATGAATATTGCTTGAATAAGTGATCTCCAGACTCCTCTTGGGTAGGATATTAAGTTGCATAAGAGAGACAGGTTTGTGTACAACTATATCTCTAAAACACTGAAGAGACTTTCTTGTCTCAAGACCTACATGGCACAGCTGTTACAGGGCAGAATGTTTCTCTTTCCTCTCTTCAGCATCCACCCACTTGTCATGAGAGGGCTTGGATAAAGCTGCTGGAATCTTCACTCTTGTTAAATGTTTCTCTTAATGTAAACTTAATTTTGTTCAGACTGGAAGCATATATTTGGTCTTTGAAGATATGGAAACTAAATCACTTGTGAAAGTGAGTACTGCAACTGTAATGTCTGTCAAATGAGCCATGTTCCATTGTCTGAAAGCTGCTGTCACACATTCATGAAGGTCAAGAGCTCTGCCTCTGCCTTCATCAAATAGATTGTAATGTTCAACAGGTGCTAAAGTTAAGTAAATTTCAGAAGGGTGAGTGACAGGCACATGGGACAGATGTAGAGCATAGAGGATTTGGAGAACTGCACAGGCAAAAGTAATTTTGCATGACCTTTTGAATCTGTGCGTGGAAGCATACAACTTCATTACTAACTAGGGAAGTGCAACACAGAACAAGACAGTATTAGGAGGTCTGAGATCAGGTCAAAATCTGAAGCCCTTCGGCAGATCGGAACATCCAATTTTCTTTTTTTTTTTCCTTTCTAAAGTGTTTTACTAGTTAAGGACTGAACAGCCATATAAAAATAAAAACTCTATGTGCCCTAGAAGATTTTCAGTAATCTTAATAAACTATCCAATACCTTGTGGAAAACTCTGTGTTGCCATTATGATAGATAAAGCTTTCAATGAAGCTGAGTCTTCGTGAAATTTATTTTAAGAAATACAAACTTTTCCCACTTTAACTTAATATTTGGAGTAGACTGAATCAAATAGTGTTTTTAAAATAGCTTAACAGGAAATAGTAACATCTATTGAATTTTACAGACTGTTATAATTGAATCTAAACCACTGAATATTAAAACCTTTACTCTCCAAAGTTTAATGTGCTTGAACTTAAGAAAGTACAGCATCTGATGCAAAATTGTATTGCTCCTAAAGACTTCCTTGCTGGCTTTAAGTCCCCACTTTTTTCTGAACTTCAGTGTTTCACTGTTAACAATGAAAGGTAAATTAGACTTTCAGAAAAGGTAACTGTATACAGTTGGTATTGTTATGTATACAGAAAAAGATTCAAACACGGACACTGAAGGTAAGCCTTAAACCCATTTTCTTTTAGACATCTAAAGTTAGAACTTCAAACATAAGTGGTAATAAGATTCATGGTGTGCAGCATCAGATGATAAGATCCTGTCTGTTTATTCGTGTATGACAGGTCACCGACTGACAGAAATTCACTAAGCTCAGTAACCACTATTCGATAAGCATGTCTGATCAAGAAGGCATAAATTGTTGATGTGAAGATGTTAAGAAATCAACACCACTTCTTTCGTTAGCTTGTTTAAAGAACTGCCCATCTTCTGATTTAAAATGTTTATTTTTTAATTGGAGTACTTTAGTATGTTCTTCCAGACTATAATGACATTGAATGCTCAGAGCACAGGGGAAATAAAGGGTGTTCTTTCTCAAATAAAAGAGAGTAGGGTATTTGGATGGAGATGGGAAATTTTGAGAGCTGGGTCTGCGTGGGTGTAGCATATCTAAAGGAGATAGCACAGTTCTTCTATAAAGTTCGGCTCAGATGTAGTTCTGGTAAAGACCAAGATTCCACCTTGAAACTTCTGCCTGTGTTTTTAATAGTCCCTCTTAAAAATGAACAACAAATATTTACCACCTATGAGGTGTATGTGAATGAGGTAAGGGATTTACACCTGGACCTCAAAAAGTAAGCTGTTCACTGCATAACTGCAGTTCCTAGGCTTGTATTATAGACTACAACATTCTGCAAATAAGCAGCTAAACCCTGACTGACAAGTAAAACCATGTAATTCCTAATGGGTACAGCTGCAAAGCAAAGTAGGTATTGAGCTGGGCAGTGGGTATCCCTTAGTAACAGTGCCTCTGCCCGCCTTGTTTTGTGTAACCCTAGGCTAGTCATTTTACCTCTCTGTCACTGCATCTGTGCTTAGAATGAGAGTAATATATGACATACTTGCTTTCTTAATAGTGTTGCTTGGAGGAATAATTATCCAGAGTGTACACAGAGTTCTGAAAATGTAAAATTCTGTATGAATCCACAGATGGCGTTTGATGCTTAATCTAGAGAGACAGCTGCGTTTCTTAGTATACTATTTTTTTAATTATTATCAGCACTTCAACAACACAAGTAATATCTTAGAAAATGTTTTGGTAATACCAAAGGGCCTATTATAAGGAAAAAAGGCAGAAATGACTGCAAGATCACTGGTTGGAAAGGGCTTGATAACTTATTGCAAATAATACAAAACATTAATCTACAAATTACAAAAAATAAGGTACTGGCTGTTGCTCAGGTGCACTACATTTTTTTAATTTGTCCTAGTTTAGTGACAAATTTTTGAGTCTGAGATGTTAGTCAACTACATCTCCTGCATTCACTGTTAAGAAACAGAATGTTCTTCTCATGCATTCAAGCTATAAAATTGCCCTTTGTATAGCGTAGGTTAAGCAGTTTCATGGGTTTGAGGGTTCCATAAATCTTATAAGCCAAGGTGCTGATTGTTTTAAAGTGAATGCCTATTGCTAGCTGTAGTTCTTCCATTACACTAGGAATTAAAGATTAAGGAAGCTTGTTTAAAGTATGCTTACTGCCGTCTTTTAGCACAGAGAGTACTAATTTGCCATTTTAAAAATATTAAAAAGTGCAGTGATTCTTCATCATCTTGGGCTCTGCAGTGAAATTAACTCTGGAGAGAAGACAAAGGGGTTTGGGGACAATTCTGGGAAAGGTATAAAAGCATTGACTGGCTCACAAAGCAATCAACAGTGGAAGCTATATACTAGACTTACCGGGCAATGTAAAGGCAGATGAGAATAATCTGTTATTTTCACATGCAGCATCAGAAGTTTATTAATACTGAAATGATGCCTTAATTTCCCAAAGACGCATCAGCGAAAGAAAATAGCTGGAAAAGGAGCTGGCCCTGCTCCTTGCCAGAGGCTTAGAGCTGAGAATGTCTCTGTTCTCTGGTTCTGCAGTTCTCATATACCATTTCAGGAGGCAGTTTAAAGATTCGTATTACTCTTCCGAATACGGCAAGTAAAAACTTCATCTCCACTTGTGATGATTACAGCTTTCAAAGTTTAAACCAAAGGCAGCGAGATGTCTTTGAACCATTTCAGAAATTTTAAAATTTTACTGTTGCATTTCCCATCTTTGAACTTTTACTGACAACATAATTTGGTCTTTCACCTGCCTTCACCAAAAAAGCTAGTCAAGCATACAAGAAGTTGTTGTGTTACTTGGATAACTGATTCTTTAGATCAGGGCAGCTGAACTGCAGGAATTTTTGTCTGTTTGGGGGGCTTGTTTGTTTGTTAGGTGTTGTTTTTTTTATTTTCCTGTGGAATTTTCTGGTTTTCCTCTGAAATAGCTTAGTTTCTGTTAAATTAAGCAGAGCTTTAATGCTTCTTCTTGCCTCTACTTTGTTCCTCTCAATGTTCATCATCTGTTGATGGTGAACAAGTTCATCAGTTTCATCAGGTGTTCTAAGAAACTTCTGCTTCTCTTTAAGGTTCCCTGAGCCACTTATAAATTAATTAGGGAGTGTAATTTCTCCTTGTGTATCCCAAATCCTGATTCTTATTTTGACAAATTTTTATAACCTATGTTCTTCAAATACCTTTGAAGAAAAGCATAACATTAAATTATAGTGAGACGTATCAAGACAGGTTCCCTAAAACAGGGGAAATAGGGCTTATATACATGTTGCCTGTCTTTTTCTCCCAGAAAGCTTTTCTTTTTGATTTAGCCCTAAGAAGTGATTTAAGTTGGACAGCTGAAAGGCTTTAAATCAGCTGCCTCATTTAAATGCCATATTTTGGAAATTCTGACAACATCCAAAAGACAGAGCCTTTTTGGCCTGAAAGCTAGTGCATAATAATTTATTTGTTGACCCTGTAAAAGGTATTGCATTATCTACCTTGTCAGTAGATCCTGACATTCGTAATGCTTGGCCCTTACCCTGGAACACATAAAACCCACTTGATAAATTACTTATGAAAAGGCTTGGTAGACAACAGGCACAATGACAGCAGCGTATTTCTCTTCCTTACCTCATTCAAATAGGTGAGACAGTAAGTTGGATTTTTCCGGTATGAGATGTTTCAGAAGGATTATAGTAATTGAATCTGGTAGTAGACACATTTGTGGCTTTGCAGAGCTACCTCAACGTTGTAAAATAGCATTCATTGTTTTCTATCTTTAGTCTCTTGCAATGGCCCCCTCTTCCCACCAAGAAAAATACCTACTGAGGTAATATCTTTTATGTCTGTTAAGGAGTTTGCCCTTAAAGTGCACATCAGATCAGCCTTTTTCTGTGCATATTGGCTTCCTACAGAATGTCAAGACAAAGTTGGGAATTCAGCATCATCCAGGCTGTGTTTTCAAAGCTAATCCTTGACACCTGGAGTTTCAAGATGAAAATCTTGTCCTAAAAGTTGGCTCAAGCACAACAGTGGTTTCTATAGAAGAACAGAGCTTAACAGAACTCACTAGCTGCTGGGCCAGTGCAGCTCAGGAACATTCTTAACTGATCATGGGCAAGGATCAATGGTTAGCACCATTCATTGTAGAAAACCCGAATCCAGGCCCCACTAAAATAAAAAATTGTGCAGCCATTCCTCTGGAAAGGGTGAAAGGGTGAAAGAGTGAACAATGTTTATGCAACTGATGGTCTATAAATTCAGGGGCTATGAAAAATGCTGAGATACTACACCGAACTGTATTTCTGCAGGTCCATGGAGGTGTCTTGTTTTTAACAAAACCAGGACAGGAGGGGATGTAGTTTCAGTGTAGGCTTAAGAATCTATGCAGATTCAAACTGATATATGGAACTTCACCATCCTCATCCCTGAAGATTTACACCCTAACCAACAAAGTCTAAGGGTATAGAATGATGTGAAAGAAAACTCATTAGCTGCTGAGAAATCATTAATTTCAATAGGTTTCAGGAAATAGATCTCCTAGGGGAAAACAGTCTACCTTCCTAAATGTCTCTGGTTTTTAAGGATAGGTATGGATGACAAATTCCCTTTTCAGAAGTCACTAATATTCTAGCTGAAATGTTTATGAACTGTTTTGTGTTGGTTTTTGTTGTCATTGTTTTTCTGAAGAGGTTTTTGTTCATCCTTCCCCTCTATGTATTTTAATTAAACAATTGAAAATGGTATAGAACAACTTTAAAACAATTCTTCTGAGATTGGCTGAATAGGAACGTTGTGGGCTTTCTTGGGTTGGAAGTGCAAAAAAAGAGAATATGCTTTTAGTACCCAAATGTTCATCTCAATGACACGATTTAGTCAATAAAATAAGGCAAGAGCTGTAAAAACGATTTACACATACTGAAGTTGTGGAGTACTGAGTTTTAGGAAGAAATTTTTAGAAGGGATGTTGGGGTTGAAAGAAATGAGAATTAATGAAAAGCAGTACTCAGAAAACGTGACAGAGTGAATTCATATAACAATGATGTTAAATAGTCCGATTGGTCCTACAGAAACCTTGATGACTTTTCAAAGAATCTTTGATCTAATTCAGCTTCGCAGGTTTGAAAGTGATGCTCCTCAAAAAGGGCAACTGTATGCTATGAGGAAAACCATTTCAGTACGAAATAAAGGTTGTATTTAGATTGTAACTTTCCTTTTATCTTTTCTTACTGATCTTTCAGGCCTTGCTCAATAACTGCACAAGGATGCAGAATGAATCAGAACATAGTCATTTCTATTTCCTTTGAATGCAGATAGTATGTCTTATGCCAGAGCCTTGGACTTACCTCTTACAGAGGAAGATATCTTTGGGAGTACTGCACAGAAGTCCAAGACTGAAATAATTAAGGATTATAAAATACTCTTCCACTTGCCTCCTATTTCTTCAGTCCAACTAGCTGTCTATCTGGTTTCCATCTCTTGCAAATGGAGGGGAGGGTCTCAGCTGATCTCTGAGGGAGAAGTAAAATATTAGCTATTACTCCTCTTTCCTTGGTATAACAAATGTTCTAGAAGAACCCCTACAAGTTGTTTAAGAAACCAAAATTTCTGGGAGGAATGTTTCTTCCAGAAGCTTTTGTTGGAAGAAAAGCCCTTGTATATAGTATATAGTAGTATGTAGTATATATACTATATACGATATAAAATGCAACTTTCTTCTAAACTGCTGGGAAATATTTATTATTATTATTAAAAAAAAAAAGTATGTTGTGTTCTGCAATGTCAGATAACGATAATGGTTCACAATTTTTGCTCAAAGCTTTCTAATCCCTCTTTTTTTTTTTTTTTCCTGGAAATAATACCTTTGCACTTATCTGAAAGGCCTTTACATTAGTTTAGTCTCATAACTCTCTTACAAGACAGAAAAGCAAGACAGAAAAGTATTAGCCTCCTGCCATGGATAGGAGAAGTGAGATACAATGTGTTTTAAGTAATTTCTGTCAGATCATACATGGAGTCTCAGCAGAGTCGTGATGTAAGATCACTGACCATATTCTTCTCTCTTCATCTGTTGTGCCTTTTCTCACATACAGACTCTGTTGTCCCCCAAGAGCACAGAGACACATATACCAGTGGGAAGATTTGTTCTCTGATAATCAGTAGGTAAAATTTTGAAGAATATGTATTAAATGAGGCATTTTGCTTCACTGTGAAGGATGAAAGGAGGAAGATGATATTTCTGCCCTTTAGAGCAAAAGCTAAATGTTTGACATAGCAGGAATCTGCTGACTAATTAAAACCAGTGATCATTCATACGAGATAGTTTTATTTTCATGAAAGAAAGAAAATAACCAAAGAATGGAAGAAAAAAAGAACAAACTTAAGAGTGTAGTCCAACCCTTCTGATACATGAGTAGGAATAAGAATAGGATATGGGCAAAATGAGTGCTCTTCTCATGGAGAATTTGTTAGCGTTTGGCTTAAAAAAGAGCTGCAGTTTAGGAAGTGATTTCCATTTTATGGTATTACATTTAACAGTTGCATGTGGAAGCAATCCTCTTGCAAGCTCACGTATCTATAAATAATTTTTAAAAAGCAGGTTACACCTGCAAAATAAATCTTGGGATGAGAATAAGTGATGGTGGGTTATCATTTAACTGTGAACTAGTGGTTCCCTCCTATGCCAGAATAGACGTGGTCCATGGATGCAAGGGCAGGAATCTATCAATGAAGACAGTAAGAAGTCCACAATTGAACACACTGAAAAATTAGAAAAGGGGGGTGTGGCTTATTTTATGGAGGAGGTCAGTATTTAATCGTAAGTGTTTTGTTTGGCCTGAAGATTTGTGACTTTTCTGTAAAAGCAGCTTTCTTATTAGTGCTTTAATCATATTTCCAAGGAAAACAGCTTTTCCCTTTAATCCTCAATTTACCTACAGCTATGTTTTTTCAGGTCATTCTTGTTGTTCTGTCTGGATTGCCCTCAATTGAACACTTACCTCCTAATTTCCTCAAAGTCATCCGTCCATCTCGTTGTCACTTTTCAAGGTAGTAGTGTATTCTGTATATCACTAGATGGATTTGGGATTAATTTGGGATCAAGTTGCATGGTTCTTTCACTATGCAGCAGCTTGGCTTTAGGGGCAGAGATGAGGAAAGGCCCCCACAGAGCACTAAAGACACAAGTAAACACTTGCCTGAACGTCCAGAACCAGCGTATTTTCCCTCATCAGTTGTTTGCAGTCAGGATATCAGATGTCACATCTACTACTTTGATCTCTGGTAGCAGTAAGCTGATCTTATTGACTGTACATACTAACTTTTGTTGGCCAGATGTGAGAGTAAATATATCATAGACAAGTTCTTTGCTGTCACTGTGGAATAGGATGGGAAGGTTGTGGAAGGTGGGACTGTGTAATCACTGTGCAAAGCCTGTGAACTCGCAAGCAATGCTAACACGGGAGTCATCTTTTTATTCCACATTTTGTCCATACAGATACAGAAAAAGATACATGTCTGTTTGTCAGTAACTACAGAGGACAAGACCATATATTTGATTGATACATTTACTATTCAACTGCAACAATAAAAATGGAGACCAGGTGGTTATGGACAGAAAGTTTTCTGTTAAAGTGGGTTTGTGTCATACCCAGTATCTAGGGTTTCATCTTAGCAAGGACATTTCCACATTTCTACATACAGCCAGTATGTGTCTGTCAATCAATGGAGTCAGTGGGGGCCTGGCAGTTCACAGATTAAGTGACAGATAAAAAACATGGTCTCCATCATCATTTAACTTAACTCTAGACTGATGAGATTCAGCCAGTTTTCCTTTCATTCCAAGATGAAAATCTCGTAACTGCACTTCAAATAGAAGAAAGATACCCACTTTGTTTCTGACAGAAAACCCAGCAGGGACGAATAATTTTTGAAGTGATAATAACAAAACAGTCTGTGCCCTAGTCACCCTAGTAAGATTAATTTCTTGTAGATCTCTGCATCACACATCCAGAGGTTGACTAGCAGTTCCAAAGAAAACCAGAAGGAATGCATAAGTCAACTTCACTCGTTTAAATTGTTACCATTATTGGGGTATATAGCGCCCTCATTAGCTAAATGAGAAATGTCACCTAAGTCTGAAGTTACAACATCTCTTTCCTTAAGAACAGGAGCAAATTACTTGCTTTTATAATGAAATATAATTTGCCACACAGGCTGTGCTTTCTAGATGTGGCCTGAAAAAATTTGCATAGCAGTTAAAATCTCCTGTATTTGTTGAGTATTTATTGGGACCTAGAGGCCAAATGCACTACATCTTTTCAGCTGAACTCAGTTTGTGATTCTAGAATAGAGACCAGGCTTTCACTAATGAAGCTTGTAGTGTGCCTGAGAACAGAAAAAATAAGCCCTTTGCTCTTTTTGCTACTCATTTCTGGGACTGCAGTGTGAAGTCTGAACTTTTGCAAAGGTGCAGAACAGCACTTTAGGATTTCCTGAATAGGCTATTCTTCTTAATGGCCTTTAAAAAATCCCGTTCTGAGTGCTTTTCAAAGTGTAGACTATTTCAGCTTTTATCTAGCACTTCTACCTTTACTCCACGCTAACTCTCATTGTGATAGTCAGAGGCTGCCTGCATTATGTATCTGCGTTTCAGGGGAAAGCAGATGGAATTTTTGGTTTGCCTTTCAAAATTTTTTTAACCTAAGGCTTCCCATCTTTTATTAGAATACCAAGGCATTTACAGGCTTATGTATGTTTATATTGCTTACCGCTAAAACAAGTGTTCAAGTTTAATCCTCACTGCAGTCCTAGGAGCAAATCCTTGTATAGGCTAATTTTTGTAGTTGCCAGAAATTTTGCTGAAGCACTGACCACTTTATGTCAACAGAGCATTGTCTCGGCTCAGATTTAATGTTCCATCCATCTTGCTGGGAGTTTTCTCATCTCTTCTTGAAGGAAAAATGGAGTTATAGGAAAGAGACAATATCTTCTATAACTGTAAATCACTGTAGGATTGATTTTGGAAGGAGGAGGAGATGGGGAGACAAAAGTATAATGGTTTATAAGAGTTGAGAGATCTGGCCATAACAGGCAGATGAAATAGAAATTCATTGCAGAGCAGCACCATATATTCCTTCTTTCAGGAAAGATCTTTCTCACACAAAGGTGGCATCTATGAGTTTGTAGTGTGTCCAACTTGCATGTACTGTGGTGGATGAGGAAACTGTGGGGAGGAGTTGCACTCAGCCCTCCCGCCTGCCTGCATTCTGCCCGCAAACTTGGCCCTGTGAGGACAGTGGGAGCTCAATGCACTAGAAAATGCCAATGAGCTGAATTAAAATCAGGAAAGGGTGATTTCCTCATCAAAGTATGCTAGCTTAAACAGTAAGGCATCAGTATTCAGTACGAGCTGATAACAGGTTTAAAAGATGTAGTATAACCACCAGTGCCAGGAGACAGCACAGGTGAATCATTCCTTGTCTGCTGCTGTAGAATAGAAATTATGTGGTCCCAAAAGGCTGTATGGAAATAGAACTTCGTATCTGTGCTTTGTGCTTTATCAAAAGTTGTGATACTTGGAGATTGCTGAAGCAAAAGTTTCTTTTAGTTTCTTTTTTTTTTCTTCATACCTATCTGAGGAAGTGGGAGAAGTTTTAGCATAGCAATATTTGCTAATAGCAGTTGTTGAAGGTGTCAGCACACTGTAATGCCTAGAGCAGGAAGCAACAACTTAAACAGCCTCAGGGAAGGCTTTTAAATGAGCTCTAGGATACCCAATAGGCTCTGCTTTGAGGGTTGTTCTTGATTTTATTGAAGTTAAAGAAAGAAAAGAATGAAAGGAAATATTTTCCCAGCAAAAGTCTTTCTCAGTTGACCCTATACATTTCTTACTCTTCACTCTCTTCTGAACGAATAGTGAGGGGATCAACACTGCCAGTTGTGATGCATGCAGAAATAAATAACAAAATGGAAAAGAGAAACAGTTTTCTGTAGTTTAATTGAGAATCACAAAAGTTACAGAATTATGTGTGGCCTGTAGAAATCTGCAGTGTTTTCTTGGAAGGAGAACCATAGGCTGGGAGCACATTCTATTAGGTCTGTTTTTACCTCCAACTAGCTTTTAAGAGTGCAACAGTCTGGCATTTGAAACCATCAGTCACCTCGTCATGCTGTGCTACTGTGGAATATCATTTCTGCATAACTGATGTAGACTGAGGTGACCATTGTTCACAGGCAAAAGTCCAGAAAGGTCTCAGGTATTAAATTTGCATCTTGAAATGCTGATTCATAAAGCTTTTTAAACGTTTGGAAGTCTTCTTATTTTTGCATAGAATCAGTTTCATTGCTATTAGAAAAATACATCAGATCTTACTTAACAATAATGGCAAAAGTCATGATTTCTTTTTCTTCCTAAGATGCTGAACATGTATAGTAATTTTCACTTTTAACTTCTGTTAGAAATGAGGAGGAGGGGAAATTTTTAAATTTAAATTTTAAATTTATCCATTTGTTATAAAGGTTTCTGCATGTACTGATGATGTTCAGAATCATAACTTTTATTTACAGAAATGTAATCTTTCTATATTTTTGATAAAGACCAATTCCAAGGGGAAGGTCATGGAGCAGATCATCCTGAGTGCCATCACATGGCACATATAAGACAGTCAAGCGATGAGGCCCAGTCAACATGGGTTTGTGAAAGGCAGATCCTGCTTGACCAATCTGATCTCCTTCTGTGACAAGGTGGCCTGCAGAGTGGATAAGGGAAAGGCTGTGGATGTCGTGTACTTAGACTTCAGTAAAGGCTTTGACACTGTATCCCCCAGCATTCTCCTGGAGAAGCTGGCAGCTCATGGCCCAGATGGGTAAACTCTTCAACAGATAAAGAACTGGCTGGACGGCCGGGCCCAAAGAGTTGTGGTGAACGGAGCCAAATCCAGTTGGTGGCCAGTCATGAGTGGTGTTCCCTAGGGCTCAGTATTGGGGTCAGTTCTGTTTAATCTCTCTGTCAATGATCTGGATGGAGGGATTGAGTGTGCCCTCAGTAAATTTGCAGGTTACACCAAATTGGGTGGGATTGTTGATCTGCTGGAGGGTAGGGAGGCCATACAGAGGGATCTGAACCAGCTGGATTGTTGGGCTGAGGTCAACTGAACGAGATTTAACAAGGCCAAGTGTCGGGTCCTGTATTTGGTTCACAACAACCCCAGGCAGTGCTACAACCTCGGGGAAGAGTGGCTGGAAAGCTGTCCAGAGGAAAAGGATCTGGGGGTGTTGATTGACAGCCGGCTGAATATGAGCCAGCAGTGTGCCCAGGCAGCCAAAAAGGTCAACAGCATCCTGGCTTGTATCAGGAACAGTGTGACCAACAGGACTAGGGCAGCGATCGTCCCCCTGTACTTGGCACTGGTGTGACCTCACCTCAAATCTTGTGTTCAGTTTTGGGCCCCTCACTACAGGAGAGACATGGAGGTGCTGGAGAGAGTTCAGAGAAAGGCAATGAACCTGGTGACGGGCCTGGAGCACAAGTCTGATGAGGAGCAGCTGAGGGAGCTGGTGATGTTCAGCCTGGAGAAAAGGAAGCTGAGAGGAGACCTTATTGCTGTGTACAACTACCTGAAAGGAGAAGTGATAGGACAAGAAGAAATGGCCTCAGGATGCACCAGGGGAGGTTTAGATTGGATATTAGGAAAAGTTTTTTCAGAGAAAGGGTTGTCAGGCATTAGAACAGGCCGCGCAGGGAAGTGGTGGAGTCACCATCCCTGGAGGTGTTTAAAAGACACATAGATGAGGTTCTTAGGGACATGGTTTAGTGCCAGAGTTAGATTATGGTTGGACTAGATGATCTTAAGGATCTCTTCCAACCAAAATGATTCTATGATTCTGAGTGAGGGTAAGAAGGACTGACCCAATGAGACTCGGTTATGTTCACAGCAAATAATAGACAACTTGTAAATGAAAGCTCCCTCCCTTGAGAGTGTCATCCATTCTTATATGGACCAGGAAAGCAATGTGAAGAGTTGCTTAGCTTCCTCATGTGCCCTTTTAGCCATCTGTGTTAGTTTTGCAATACCAAGTCAATTTATCAGCAGTGACACTCTGTAAGATGGATCTCATTGCCTATCAGCCATGCACTAAAAAAATTATTGTTCAGGACCACAGTGTCAGGAAAATGGACATATTCCATTTTACTCCTATCTCAAAGGCTGAGCTTCCGATAATGACTGTTACTTTTGTAAAAAGGACTATGTTTCAGATATTTCTCAGAGCATGGACAATCATCCTAAGTACCTCATAGAGGTTAAGGCACCCAGTCACTCTCTAACAGTTAAGAATGATCAATTCTTGTAATCAACAGGAACCAAATGTCAGTTTTCCCTGACACACTGCACATCCAACATTGATTTATTGCTCATGAAGTCCCTTTTCTTTCTCACTGCTACTATTAGATTACTAGGTATCCTCACAGAAGAGCAGACCATTTTATTCCACATCAGGGCACATAGTGAACTCAGGTAAGATGACATTAAAAAGTCTGGGATGAACTAACCATTTAAGACCTTCAACAATCCAGCCCTTGGCAGAGCTGACCTTGCTCTGGGTGCTGCTTCAGAGCTTCAGACTGAATTAGAGCTAATCATTGCAGGCAGTATTGCAAGGCAGAGAGAACAAACAGCGACATTCAAATGAAGCAAAATAAATTTGTGCTAAACAAGGGCAGATTGGATGAGTGGCCCTTTATTTTATTATTTTGTAATGCAAAAAATTTGTTTTGTTACTGACCTATTGCTAAAGCCAGTAGCATTAAAGTGGAACTGGAATGTTAATAACCTAACTATTTATTTCTGATGGTTCAGGCTTAATGCACCTTTAATTAAATCTATTGGAACGAGTGCTTTGCTTTTCTTGGAAAGGTGAAAAAATGTTGACAATGATCCATTGCTAATTTAGGGATTGCATTTTTGTAACAATCAATGCAATTAGTGAAGGCTGCTTGGATATTTTGAAGCAAAATGTAGTGTCAGAGCTTTGAAATGTTTTTTGTGATCTTTTTACATGTGTAACTCTTAGTAGGCTGCTAAAATAAGATAGTGGTAACAGCAAGATGATTATTCCTTTTTGTTAACTTCCTTAGCGCTTTCCCTACAGCAAGTACTGCCAGTAGTATTAAAAAAAAAAAAAAAAAAAATTAAAAAGGTTGAAAAAGGAAATTAAAAGGTTTTTTATTCATTCCACTTTATTGCTGAGCATGTCAATCATATGTCACTAGATTTTAGCTTTTAAATACAAATAAAGGTGGAAAGAACAAAAAGCAAATTATCGATGCTGTTGAAGTTGATGGGGAAACCACCCTGACTTTATCAGAGGTCAGTGTGAACTCCGAATGAACTCTAAATGGCTGAAAATTCAGTTCTGGCAGTAGATACTGCAACCATGGCTGGGTGGCTGATACGCGTCAGCATCTCACTGGTGCCTGTTCACCTGCCTGCAACTTGCAGACACAACTTAGATAACAGCAGCGGTGGGGTAATGGGCAGGGCTAGGATCTGCTCCAGAGGAGATACAGCCCCCTCATTTGCAGTTTGTGTGGGGACAGGGCGGAAGGGAAAGCAGCAGGATAAAGGGAGCGATTGAAACTTTCTTCTGAATTTTCCTTTTCTAAGAGGGAGGAAGATACATAGTGCTTAATGGGTAATGGTGGACTACTTATGAGGTCTAGCAGAAGAGTGTGTTTCTATTCAAGATTATAACTGGGGAAGTTTTTCCACTGCTCTGGTATCTGTGGGAAAAGAGAAAAAATTGCTAGCAATATTGCTAAGGCAGAGGAGCTTCTATTCTCATTAAAGTGCCCCCCATGCTGGCATATAGCGCAATTTGCTGCTACTCAGTGTTATTTCAGTACCTGACATGATGCATCAACAGGGAAAGAATCCTCCTGAACCATAATCATTGGGCTACGGCAATGGACGGTGGTAATGACTCCTCTGCAGCTGTGTTTGTAGACAGCGCTTGCTGTCTACAGTATCTTGTACTGCTGTCTGCAGCGTCGCTTTGCTTGAGACAGACGACTTTGTACCAGTAAGATACCTTGAAAACAGAAGAATTGGAATCCAAATAGATACCATTCTGGGTTTTTTTCCAGACCAGATATTAGTGCCAACCAACCTCAGTGACATGGTGTACCCACCTCTGGAATATCTGTTTGGTTAAGATTAAATTTTGCTGCTTGCTGGTTTTTTTTTGTGAAACAGAAACACCAGTGGCACATCTGCTTGTCAGATACTCTTCGGTCAGAGAAATCAAATGTTGCTGAATGTCATTAACTGCTCATGGGCTAGGAATGTTTAGCTTTGGGAATCTACATTCTCCCATGACAATATAAATAATAATAAATGCATGCTTGGTACTGGTAGATGTTATAGTGGACTACTAACCCACCTTGAAAAAATGCCTAAAGGAAAGCAACCTCAAGAATGTGTGAAGAAACCCTGTACGTTCTTGTTTACAGTCATGCACGATGAGAAGCAGAGGGCTTGGGCTAGAGGCAGAAGTACACTTAAGTGTATTCTGCTGCTGTAGCAACAAACGTTGCTAACCAAAAGGTCCTAAACCTAGTTTTACTTGTCCAAACCAGATTGTACACACATACGGACAAGCATTTCAGGAAGAGAAAGGAACGTTATAACACAAAAAGAACCGAATTCAAACACATACTAGTAAAGTTGACTTAGATATTTCTAATGAGTAGGTGAGGAAATATTATGTATGTAGATTATTTTAATGAATCACTGCTGTACAGAATGATTTCTAGCTGCCCTGTCACAAGCATGTGTACCAGTCATCATTAGGGTGTGCTGATGTTGTCAGAAACCCTCTCAGAGGAAACACAATCATCAGGGATGTGAAATGACAGTCCTTGGATGAAAACAAAAGCCTTGACAGTATAGGCACAGGACCACAGAGAGGGCCTTGGACTATGAACACAGCTGGCTACTTATTGATCAGTCACCTGGAGAGAAAATGTTTTTAGAGCATAACAAAAAACATTGTTTGGCTTGTCTGTTGTGGCTGAAGGCGTTAGTGATGCTCAGGTGTGTATCCTGAAGAGTGCTGAGGAAAACAGGAATCACCTGCTGGAAGGTGGGTCATTAGTTACAAAGCTAATGTCAGAGAACTCTGGCCTGCAATAAATTAATCTCTGTTGCTTTAAACTACAGGTATTCATGAGCAGCCCCAGTGTTATGGGCAAAGCGAGCTTGAGGGAAACTGGAGCAATACAAAGGAGGATCAGTGTAATGTGCATAAGCAATATGGAAAAAGAGGTAAAGTTGAAAAAGCAATCATAGTAAATGTAGGAAGAGTGTTATCAGTGACCTTATGTTGGGGAAAAAACAGGCCCTTAGGGTTTCTTTAGAAATGTTATACATGTATGGCAGTAGCTGGTATAAATTTCTTTTGCTGACCTCTTTTGTGCACAGGTGGGCAGGCTGAGATAACAACTGAGAGGTATTACATGGTACAGATTTAGGAATTATGGAAGATCCAGGTGTAAATTTTAGAGTTTTAGTAAATCTAAAAGGGTTAGATATCCCTCTCTGAAATGTCAGAGACTGAAGCATCTACAGGTTTAGATCAGAGATCACCAGTGATTTTTACAATATCAAAGGCAGATTAACCAAAAAATTCGTAGGTAGTTGAGTCCTAATTCTTTTGGTATTGTGGAAAATGGTTTGTGTTATAATATCATAATCATAAACAGCTTTCTCCCGTTGGCATTAGATGGAGGTGCAAAACAGAAACTTAAAGTCCTATCAGAAGAAAATAAATTTTTATTTGTTTTTATTTATTCTTGGTGGTTTAAGGTTTTGTTTGTTGTTTTCTTTCACTTCTCTCTCCAATTAACTTCTGGTGTTTACTGGGAAATTTGAGAAACCACGATAACTTGTAATTAATTCCTCTGTAATTCCTCCTTTGCAAACATCTAATCTATATCAGGTTCTAGCACTGGTGTTTTTCTTTCAGTCTAACATACAGCAAGGAAAATGTTCCCTATCAAAGTGGGTATGGGCTTAATCTCTACTTTTTTTGTGGGTGAGCTGGATTATTTTTTTTCCAGACTGAAATCTGTCTCTTTGAATGGCACATGCTGCTTAAGAGCTATTGTACCTTTCATCTCTAGACCAGATGGAGTGCTGCATTGCTGTGTTTCAGAACAGATTTTCTCTAACAGTGTTCCCTACTCACAAAGAAACAAATGGCTCTTGCAGTATCACAGCAAAGCAGAGTGGGGAGATGGGTTTAGTCAGAGTTTGAAAATAGTGAGAAAGAAAGCAGTCTCCTGAATGAATGCTTTCCTACTGTATGAGGCTAATTAAAATCCATTACTGCTTTCTGCTTTGCAAACAGTGGTTGAGATAGATTTATTGGTGGCTTGCAGATAAACTTGAAGATCATACTGAAAAGCAGTGAACTATTTGCAGTTACGTATTGGAGAGTTAGGTATCAGTGATGTTTACCTGAGACTAACAGTGAATGATCAAAATATTTGAAAGAAACTGAGCAAATTCTTAGGACACACACCCATAGTTGGCAATGGAACATCCAAATAACTGGTTTTAAAGCCTTAGCTCCTTCTAAAGATGTGAAAAGCTTCTTTAGAAGGATCTAAGTGCATATGGCAATTCAAATGCCTATACAAAGAATTGGATGCTGAATATTAAGTGCCCTAAACTTTGAAACAGTTATGTTTCTTTAAGCTAGTTTCCAGGATTTGTTATCTGACGTCACGTTGTCAGAATACCTTTACCCAAACATATGTGTAAACCTGGGACTTTCAGTTGATATTTTGGGGTTTCAATTCAAAAACCTGAAACTATTTAAGCACTTCTGTGCAATTTAGAGCTTGCATTTCTCAGCGAGACTGGAATTGGCTAGGCTGACATGGAGACATGCAATTGCGTGCTGACCCAAACCTGATCACTCCTGCCTGGAAGTTGTGTGGACAAGGCACAGGCAGGAATTCATCCATGTCTCTAAAAGACTTCCCAACACGGCCTGGGCTCTGCCTTGTTGCCTCACAGTCTGTGCAGCTTGGCTGGTGACACGAGATGGGTCCTTTCTTCTTTGCTCCTGATGATGTTACCGGCACCTCCAGAGCAGCCAGGTTGGGAGGGTGAGAAGAGCTTGACCTCAGGTAGGGCAAGCAGGGTTTTTTAAATCCCTGCCTTGCATTTATGGAAAATTCTTCACTGTAAGATGTTTCAAAAGAGCTGCCTGAGGCAAATACACCAGCAGTTTTACCAAAACTGTTCCGTCAAGGAAATTGTCAGCTGTGTAAACACAGGACAGCATTGCACAGAAGACACCATTCTACTGCAGGGTGAGAGCTCTGTTGATTTCATTTACCCCCTTGGGGCTGATTTTTGTCGCAAGCAGATGATACTTTCATATCTGTTGGAACTGCGAGTTTAAATTCAGACGGTCTCTGTTGTGTTCTGATTATTTTATGAAGGGCCTTGCTTTCCAGCTCCATGCTGGCATACTAATTTGATAGTTATTTCTTTTCTAATTTCTTAGTCTCAGACCTAATGTTTACACTCCCTCTAATTGTTTTTTATTATTACATTTACTGTTTTAAATTCTCGTTTCTCTCTGTACCTTAAGTAGCTTGCTGCCAGTGCAGCATCTTTGCTACACCACTGTGCACACAGTGTGCACTGCCTGCATTTGCATAATGAGCTAATCTTTGTTGGCTGATTACTTTGTGGAAAGAATTGAACATTTAACTGATAATAATTGCAATCTATCAAACTGCACAGTCATCTCACAAATGATCACAGTATGTTTGCTTAAACTTCTGTTGAATTTTATGAGCTCTCACTCTCCATATTGACACCTGACCAGAAACTTTACCTGACATTCAGATTTATCACAAGAAATCATGGGATCTTATCAGGTCAGTTGCTGTGGAATTAAAAAAAAAGAAAAAAAAAAGGATTTCTCAAAAGAACCCCTGTTCTTTGTTAAAGGTCATGATGTATCTTAATATAATGTTAGTGTGAGGACAACAGAGAAAAGGATATACTTTTCCAAGCTACTGTTTTAAATTGGCTGCTCTGCCTTATTGTCCACTGATGTTATATTTCTAAGATTTTCTTGGCAAGCAGAACATGTAAAGTTTTAATTTCTTAGGCCAGACTAATAACACTAAATTTACATATTAACATAATGGTCACATCTAGCCTAAATTTCTCAATCTACCTTTTTGCAGAAAAGATTGAGCAAGTTTTAGCATGGCTTTCTTTATTCACGGATGAAACTTTTGAAGTTGAATTTACAAATAGCCTAATCTAATCTCAGTGAAGTTATCACTGGGATTAAATAAAAGAAAGCTATGTCAACATTGGCCTCTACTACACGGCAGAGTAGCATGTTTTTCTAAAGTGATAAAGTGCAGCTAAGTCCCTTGGCGTTTATGAGCAGCACATTCTTTTTGTGACTTCGACTTTTTCAGAAACATAAGCCATAAGACTGTTACTTTAATTTAAGGAATTGTTCATACCTTCCTGTCCTGTATCATGAAATGTTTTGAAATTTCAATAGAAACTAAACTGCTAGTACAAATACTAAGGAGAAGGCTTTTTCTTGAGGGTCTTGCAGGAGCTAAGGCAGAGAGGGACCAGGTATTATTCTCCATGCTGTACAGTTGTGGATCTGCAGTATGGAGAACTTGTGATTCGCACACCATGAGGAGGGATGAGGAGCCAGGAACTAAATGCAAATCTTTGTCTTGAGCACCTGCTGACAAAAGACGTTTGAATACATATATGTAGAGTTTGCCAATAGTTTGAGTACCCCTTTACAGTTACTGCTTCAAGTGCACCCTTCTGCTTGAAGATCACAAATGAATTCCTGATCTTGTACTATTACGGTCATTGTACAACTTGGCTACTGTTTTTTCAAAAAGTGGTGGGTATACAAGGACCTTAGGGATAGACACTGGCAACTGTGGTAGAAAATGGAGAAAAAGGACAGTTCAGTCAGCAAGCTGAAGAAAGTTTGTGTGCCAAAGAAAATGTACTGTGGGTCTCAGCTGGGATCTTCCCAAAGCAAAGCATCTGCTGTGTTATAGGTGACGAGCTTGTTTTCTTGGTTAGAATAAGAGAGAATATTTGTTTTTTTCTAGTTTAATACTCATTTATTCTGTTCCCTAACAATATCTTCTGAAAGGCTCATTTGGAAGACCAAGTTCTGACACTTCCTCTGCTCGTTCAAGTCAAGTCTAACTGGCTGCTTACAATCCAGACCATGCTATACCATAAAATATATTAATGTATTTCTTTAAATCTTTCCAATTTCTTCAATAGCTGAAATTCATAGCAGAAATATACTACTGTGGGGAGAAAACAAACTATTCTTACATTAGAGTTTTGACTGTTTGATCTTCTCTACTGTACCAAATGAGAGTTTAACTGTGCATGACACAAGTGGGGGAGACATTTTGCCATGTGTACACTATTATTGATGTTACAGCTGCAGCTTGCAACTCTGATGGGGCTCCCACTCCCCATCCAAGCATACACAGGGTGTTTCAAAAAGATGGACCCAATTTCAAAGAAGTTTATTTGACGATGCCAACATGTTACAGTTACACAAAAATTTACAAACTGTTTAATGAGTTATCAGTTATCATTTTTTATAAGTGCTCTATGTTCCCTCTGCTTGCTGTACAAAAAACATCAAGACAATATTTGAATTTGTTGAATACATCCCAAACACTTCTCAAAGTGTCTTTTTCCACTGAGGTCACCGCTGCCATGATTCTGTTTTGGGGGCCATCCAGATTAGTTGCTACTGGTGGCACAAAACCGTGGTCTTTGAGGACATATCCCCACAAGAAAAAGTTGCAGGGTGATTTGAAATTGGGTCAATCTTTTTGAAACATTGTGTAGAAAACAACCCCCACAAATGTCCTTCTGCCGTTTGAATGATATAAAGCAGCTAGTGGAAGAATCTGGCAAGAATCAGAGTGGTTCAAGTGGCTGGGAATATCTAACATAGGAACAGGGATTACAGAAGGTAGCAGGTTGTCAGGTTGCTTTTGCTGCACGTAAGAGCATGTCCTGGGAGTTCTTTATTACTCTCTCCAAGTAGTATTCTGTTTTAAATGATTCCTTGTTATTTTGGTGGGCAATGCTGATGGAGAGGGGGGCTGTTTTTATGGCAGACGTTTAAGAGTGATTCCTCCTCTGAAAAGAATCACTGTGCTTTCGGAAAATATTATATGAAAACCTATGTCAAAATTTTGTTGTGACAAAAAATTCCATTATTCACAATAGTGAATGAGCGAGTAGCTTGCAGGTGGAAGATGATACTGTTTTCCTCAGCGTAGCATGTTAGTATTGCATGAAGTTGACAATAGCTGTTTGAAAATCTGTCCTCACAGATGAAAAGCAGCTAACACTAAGAATAGCCATAGTGCTAGAGTGCAGCAGCATTGCAGAATAAATCCAGAATAGTGGTTGTTAAACGCTACACTGAGATTCTCCCACTCCTGCAGTGCAGGATGTTTTGGAAGCTTCAAGTCTAGTGCATGTTGAAGGTGAAGGCAGTTATTCAGGATATAAAATTAATTTCTCTAAGGGAGAAAGCTGTTTGGCTCCAAGTGATTTGGCTGAAAATTCATTAAATTTAATTTTCATGGGAGTCTGAAAGCATTGGGCTATCCAGAGGCCATGGTTTCCCCTGAACTCCAGGATCTGTACAAAATGCACTTCCCTATGAGTAGCTGAATGACTCCAAAGTGATTTAGACAGATGGTCTAACTGGCTTCATGGGTCTATAATTTCCCTCAGAAGGAATTCCTTGCCAAAATGGTATTTGTTTCAAATGCTGGTTTCCTATTTTCTAGCAGGAGGCTTTTCTTTTTTGATTTAGAGCTGGAGAAAAATAACATTACAACTCAATACCAGCCCAAATCAAAATGGGGAATAAGTTCTCTTGGACATGAAAGTTGTACCTAGAAGGTCCATGACACAGGTTGTGACAGTATATGGCATTATTCATAACACAGGCTTTTACAAAATCAGAAAAGGTTGATCTGGAAAAAAGTACTTTTAATTTGCATTCTAAGTGAAAATTGTGCCACAGGAGGTAGTTTCGGTAACTCCAGAAAAATGTACCTTATCTAAACCTCTGGACAAGAGATGATTTCAAATAGATGAATGCAAATATGACAAAATGGGCACAATTAGTTAAATGTTTACATTCGCAGTGGGTTTTTTCATCACTTCTACTGCTTTGCTTGAAATTTCATCTTCTACTCCAGAGAACAGCTGAACAAATGGATGTTATTATCAGGGTCCTTCTCCTTTCAATTAATGCTCATTTTGTCAACATGGTGAGACCCTCAGCCTCCCAGTTTTATTAGGAATATTGCCTGCTTTCAGCAGTGACCTTACCTGCAGCCATGGTGCAAGGGAATGCTGCAGTGTAAATGGATTGCTGTGTTGGCTTATGAACGTTTGTATTAATTTAAAGCAACATTTCAAAATTTGAGTCCATTTTAAAAGCATCTAATTCCCACACCATGGATGAATCTGATACCATGATAGGCTTTGAGTTAGAGCATAAGGAAATACGGGGAGCAGATGAAATCTTTTGAGAGAATAGACATTGATTTATTTCAAATGGTTAATCTCCCTCAGAGTTTCTGGTTTTGTTGTGCTTGTTTCTTTAAAAATCTACCAAAAATGCTTGCTTTCCCCATTCATCATTCTAAGTGAATTTCATGTATTCTCCTTGTCTCATTCTATTTCTGATCAGGAAACAACCTGATGAAATATTAGTCAAGTGTCAGTTCCCAATTTAACCTCATCTAAACTAATTTTTCAAACCATGTTGATACCTCCCTATGCACCACTGCATTTGTATGTTAAGCTTTAAGACCATTTTTCTGTGATGAAACAGAATCAAACAGCATTATGGTCTGGAGCTGTGGGGTTTTTTTCCTGATACTCTGCTGAGTATACAGAACTTTTCAAACCAGTTCTTGTTAGGTGAGGTAATAAAAGTGGTACCTCATTCATGTCCTGAAATTGAAAGACTTGTTCTACCTTAGCTCAGATTTTGAACAAAAGGGAAACCCGAAAGCACACAGTCTGTGTATCTAGAATTAGCATTTTAAATGATTGGAAGCTAGGATAAGTAACCTAGCTTTGAAGTGAGAGACATATCTCTTGTCTATTTGTGTGTGGTCAGTTAATAAAATGCCAGAACAAGTGTCATTAATACATTCAACTGATTTGCAGAAACAGTACAAACATCACAGCTCTTCAAATTGAAATGCTAGTTACTGCTGATACAAATATAATGTTATGTTTCAAACAGGTTTTGATTTTCTATCAACCTAGTTAAAATTATATTTACAGTTCTGGTCCAATGCGGTATATAGTTATATATTGTCCTTTGAATGGGAAAATCTGTCGTGTCATTACCATCTGACGTTAAAGTCTTTATATAAATTTTTTGTTGTCCTACCTCAGATTCAACTACCTCTAACTCCCTGTGTTGTGTGTTGTTTTGCTTGTTTGTTTGGGTTTTGTTTTAATTTTGGTTTGTTTTAGTGTGGCTGAGATGTATGACGTGGCAGTTGGCTGTATTTAAATGCATGCTTTCTAATTAGCCTGCTGCACCAACTGACCCAGATCCACCTCCATCGCTTTCTTATCTCAGTCTTTATCTAACTCTCCACCAGTTCTGTGGTCATCTGGAAATGTTCTGACAGGGGATATTACAGTTTCTCCAGCATCACTGGCTTTGGTGCAGTTCCAGCTGATGCGAGTCCTGCTACATGACCTTGCCCTGGTGTGTGGATGAGCCTGGTGAACCTGCCCATTTCCTTAGGAAATGCAGCCTAAAGTAATTCCTTTCAGGGGTTGGTTTTTAACTACGTCCAATAATGTATCCTTTTTCTCAAATGTTGACAGACTCTAGGTTTCCTTCTCTGGGAAGCTGCTGCCCTAATTCACTTTGTGAGGGACCTGTTGTAAGCTGACCATTGCTCTTGGTAGGGACAGAGACCACACGTACCCTGAAATTCTGCCATTGCCAGCTCTGTTCGTCTTGCCAATTTTCTCACCATCCCTGTATCAAAACTGCAAATGATTGAACCAAGTACATGAACAAACAATAAAGGATGATGCTCATACTGAGGCAAAGCAATGCAAAGGGATTGGCAGCGAAGCATCGTGTCACTGCTGTGCGCTGTGGGACACCTGGGCTTGGCCTGTAACCTGGCCCTTTCTAACTTCCTTCTGAACGTCAGCAAATCTTCTGCTTTTAATCTGTATTGTGATCTCTTGTCATTAATGATAACATATTATACTGAAATTCAGCCTATTTACTGGCATCTTTTAATGCTAGTCAAACTTAGCTTCTTTTGAAACCAATGGAATATTCCTGTGTATTAGCTAGAAGTTATTTTAAGGCAACACCAAACGGTTTAGAGAAAGAGAGATTGCTTATCTGTTGACCTAGCGGTTGTTTGAGTTGGACATCTTAAAACAGCTGAAGATAGACCTTGGAGTGTAGCTATTTAACTTTGATCGATTATTTCCTACCAGATCTAAAGGATCTTTAAGTTTTTTTTTACCTTCTAGTTGCTTCCACTGCCAGTATTTCTCTTCTTGCATGAACACTATATATGATAATCAGGAAACTGTTACCATTCTCATCTGTAGAACAGTCATTTTTAGAAAAACAAGTAAGCATTACTTGAATTTTTTTTTTTTTTAGATAGATACTTAAAGTTTTGAGAAGTTAAATAACTAACTTGGCTAAAGGCAACATGGCAGACATGAACAGTTGAAAAATACTTTTTGTAGGTTACTGATTTTATCCCAAAAGGCTTAGTCATGCTGCAGCGGCTGCTGAAGGAGGTGATCTGGAAGCAGCATGTTTTTTGGGACTAACACAGATGGTTTTATTCAGTATTGCATCCCAGCTGACTGTTCGGGGGATGTGTTGGGCAGAGGCAGCAGCACTCAGCTCCCTGCAGTGAGAGACTGGGTCAGGAGCGCTCACAGCTTCCTTGGGGGGAGTTGTCTTCCTACAACTGGCTTCCCAGCTTTTCCAGGTTGGGGTTTTATTTTGCATTTCTTCTTTTTTTTTTTTTTTTTTTTTTTTTTTTTTTTTTTTTTTNTATGTTTAAGTCATGTTTTGTTCCACATTTTATGTAACAGCAAGGAAACATTTCTTATCCTTTAGTGCTTAGACTGCCACAAGGGTTTGAAAACAATGAGGCAGGTGAAAATAGAAAAAGCCTGAGATGGGTAAATACAGTCAAGAAGGAAAGCAGAGAAAAAGCAGCTGGAGGAAGCAACAACAAAAATACAAATAGACTTAGAGATAGAAAATGTCTACATCTCAGTAGACTTTAGTTCTCTAAAAGAAAATCGGGAGGTGAGTGAAGGGAGAAACTCATATTCAAGCCAGTAAGGCTGGGTGAGGGAGTCATGAGCATGTGAGTGTGTCTTCAGATACCTGTTCCTAAAACGGTCATTTGTTTTTAGATTTCTGTTGATCCAAAGGAGACGCCATTGGTTTCCCTGACTACCATCACTTCAGGCTCTGTTTCAGTCTACTTGCAACGTGTCTCAACATCCTGTTTCTGTCATAAGATACAACAGAATTTTATATTATTATCAGGTATTAAGACTTAGCATTTACATAGAATTTTCATGCACTAAATGTTTTACAAATATTCTCTCATTAATCATCTCACTACCTTCACGGACTATGAAATTGTAGCTGTTTTGCAGATGGGGAAGCTGCAGCTGATGGAATTGCTGAAGGGAATGCAAGAAGTGTTTTTTTTCAGGAGCAGCACTTGTTACTCAGGCTGTTTGCTTTATATTTGTATTTGACTCATCCTCCTGATTATTGTGTCCTGTACCTCTTTGCACTGATTTGATGCCATATTGATGAAAGTCATTGATATTTAGGGTCCACTCGGCAGTGCCTCTTCTTTCTTGGGAGATGAGGAGTGCAAAGAGGCAGCTATTTAGATGGCAGGAGTCCCTGGCTTACTCAAATGCCCAGCACAAGGTCTAATTTTCCTGACAAATACCTGCTGCCGATAAAGGAACTGACTACTTGATAATTGGTAGCTTAATCAACCATGGTCTCTTTAAAACTGTATAGAATTTCTGGAAACATGTAATACGTTCGTGTTCTAGTGTTATTTACCATCAGGATGTTTGTCACTTGGTTATTTTGAGAAATATGGCAAAAAAAGTTGCTTTCAAAAAAGAGGCTGCTATCAAGGTTAAAAGAACAGATTTTATGGGAGTCTCAGTATTCTTCGACCCCGGTGTCAGGCAAATACTTGGTTCTATCACTTGTTGTCATAATTCTTTCTTCATAGTTACCAGTCTCTTTCTGTAATGTTGGTAAGTCAACACAGTTCACAAAAGTCCAAAAATATTTAAAACATTTATTTTCTAGACAGGAAAAAAAAGCTGAGCACATGAACTTATGAAATGCACAGTCAGGAAAACAGAAATTAGTGGCAAAACCTTTGTCAGTGCTGCGCACTCTGAGGTTGCATATAATTACAGAAATTTCAGCTGCAGGTTCTGATGTATTTTATAATTTCAGTTTGTGTATGTGCTCACACATTCATTTTATCTAGTGAAATTGCTTTTCAAGAACTTTGCAGTAATGTTTAGTTTGTCACACGGGAAAGTATGGTAATGATATTGGATAAATCTAAATTAAACATTTGTGGTTTCTGTTAGACTTCTAAAACATTAATTATGTCACAAATCCTCATCAAAATATTTTGAGATTTCAGACATTCTGTAAAGAAAATGTTACTGCAGGTCCTAAGGAAGACACTTCAGCATCCTACACGTGGGTTCTGAAGCTGCCTTCTGCCAGCTGAAAATTGGGTTGCGCATACAGCCTGTCTGCAAAAATGTGTTAGTTTTGGTCATCAAACTTAGATTAAGTCCTTTTGAAAAAACTATTTTATGAAAAACCTCCTTATTTATTTTACATTACATATATTTACACTGACTGAATTATTTTAGGTGAGACTGATATATCAATCAGCATTCTCTTAAAGGATGTAAACAAAACTGGAAAATAAAGTGCTTGTTTGCTTCATTTATGTATTCTGTACTCTTATGTTCTTCATGTCTTTCAGCAGCATAGGTCTGTAGCTTGTCTCCAGGCTTTCCATGTATCCTAAATAATCAGTCACTCGAAATCCATGGAGTGCTTCTTCCTGCTCAAATACATAGAGAAAACATTTATTAGCTAGGAAAAAGAGATCTACAGCTCAAATTTAGTGAATTCCAAGCTGCTAAAGATAGCTCATTTTGTTCTGCTTGTCACAGCCTGGGCATTTGTTTTAAGCAGTCAAATCCTATATTGATTAAATGTGTGTACAGATTGATCAGCAATGTAGTTATCAATAATATGGCTCATACAGAAAATAAAGTGAAGAGTAGCTAAATTAATCCTAGAAGAGACTGACATACTGGCTTACGTGTGCTATTACAAGTCACAAATCCTGTAGCCCCAAGTTTCTCAGTTTTATCCAAATTAAATGAAACCAACGAAACCAAGACAGTCAAGGTGGGTTTACTGAGGTGGCAGGTTCTATTCTTGCTTAACAAGTGGATATTACAAAGCTATGCACCTTCATCCTTCCATGAAAGCATTAAAAAAAGACAGAGCAATAAACTGAAAATTCATTCATGCTGAATCTTCAGGATCTCTTAAAGGGATCATCACTGTTAGTAACCCATCTCAGCCAACAGGAAGAACACGGGAAAATATGTTCACAGACAATTCATTACTTCTACACTCCTCTTGGCACAGACAAAAGGCAAATTAGAGAGTAATAGAAAATGATCTCACAGGTTGTTGTCTGTTGTTTGTGACTAGAAGGACCCATTGAAAGAGTGAATGTTTTACGTATTTTAAGTGCTAGGCATAATGTCATCTGAATTGACAGCAAAGTTGTCTTCAGCTTCTTTTTTCATGTGCAAATGAAAGTATATTTGTATTTTAAGAAGAAAATATTTGTTTTTCATTTTAATAGCTAGCTGGAAATACTTATTAGATACTACCAACAAAGGTGTATTCCTGCCAAATGATCATCTTTTCATGACAAATATAATGCATGTTACAAGCTTAAAACCAGAAAGTACTATTGGTTCTTGAAAGGAAAGTAGGTAGGAGGACTTGTTTGTAGAGCAAATGATCATTGCTAGTATGAAGTCTGAGATGCCACATTACATTAAAAAAATAAAATGAATATTCTAAGTTTGTTGGTGTGTTGTTGTTGCTTTTTTTTTTCCTTAGATTATGTTCTCAGAATAGTTTATACTTCCACTTTTAAGAGAATTGCTCCACTACAGTAATCCAAATTTGTGAATGTTATGCTGAGAAATAGGCTAAAACTTGAAATAGAATTTTGTTATTTCAATAAACAGGCAGCTGACTAATGCCTTTGCAAGTATTAAGTAACCTCACATGAAGCCCATAATATAGCTGAAACTGAATGACTATAATGACATGAATTAAGAGCTATCAAAAGCAAGAGTACACTTTAAGTATGCTGTTAACTCCTCTTTTTCTGTGTACTCATTGAATTATAAATACTTCAGTAGTGCCTTAATATACTGTATTACTCATTAATTTAACAGTACCATGTCAAGTCTTTGGCCTGTTTATACTATAGTTGACAATATACAAAATGTCTCTTCTATAATTTACATAAACTATCCCAACAATGCCATCAAGATCATGTTGTTTTTAAGCGACATTGACCAAAACCAGGTCAAACAAAACATTTATTCATAAGCCTTAGTATCATACTTTTTCAAGGAAAATTATTGTGTTGACATATTATTCATATTTAAGAATACTTAAGGTGGATGCAAACTAGTCAGAAAACTATTGCTGTTAAGACAGACTAAGATAGGGATATACAGCTCGCAAAAGAATTCTGATTGGAGAAAAAAAAAAAAAAAGACCAAAGAAAAAAAAAAAAAAAGACCAAAGAAAAAAAAAAAAAAAGACCAAAGAAAAAAAAAAAAAAAGACCAAAGAAAAAAAAAAAAAAAGACCAAAGAAAAAAAAAAAAAAAGACCAAAGAAAAAAAAAAAAAAAGACCAAAGAAAAAAAAAAAAAAAGACCAAAGAAAAAAAAAAAAAAAGACCAAAGAAAAAAAAAAAAAAAGACCAAAGAAAAAAAAAAAAAAAGACCAAAGAAAAAAAAAAAAAAAGACCAAAGAAAAAAAAAAAAAAAGACCAAAGAAAAAAAAAAAAAAAGACCAAAGAAAAAAAAAAAAAAAGACCAAAGAAAAAAAAAAAAAAAGACCAAAGAAAAAAAAAAAAAAAGACCAAAGAAAAAAAAAAAAAAAGACCAAAGAAAAAAAAAAAAAAAGACCAAAGAAAAAAAAAAAAAAAGACCAAAGAAAAAAAAAAAAAAAGACCAAAGAAAAAAAAAAAAAAAGACCAAAGAAAAAAAAAAAAAAAGACCAAAGAAAAAAAAAAAAAAAGACCAAAGAAAAAAAAAAAAAAAGACCAAAGAAAAAAAAAAAAAAAGACCAAAGAAAAAAAAAAAAAAAGACCAAAGAAAAAAAAAAAAAAAGACCAAAGAAAAAAAAAAAAAAAGACCAAAGAAAAAAAAAAAAAAAGACCAAAGAAAAAAAAAAAAAAAGACCAAAGAAAAAAAAAAAAAAAGACCAAAGAAAAAAAAAAAAAAAGACCAAAGAAAAAAAAAAAAAAAGACCAAAGAAAAAAAAAAAAAAAGACCAAAGAAAAAAAAAAAAAAAGACCAAAGAAAAAAAAAAAAAAAGACCAAAGAAAAAAAAAAAAAAAGACCAAAGAAAAAAAAAAAAAAAGACCAAAGAAAAAAAAAAAAAAAGACCAAAGAAAAAAAAAAAAAAAGACCAAAGAAAAAAAAAAAAAAAGACCAAAGAAAAAAAAAAAAAAAGACCAAAGAAAAAAAAAAAAAAAGACCAAAGAAAAAAAAAAAAAAAGACCAAAGAAAAAAAAAAAAAAAGACCAAAGAAAAAAAAAAAAAAAGACCAAAGAAAAAAAAAAAAAAAGACCAAAGAAAAAAAAAAAAAAAGACCAAAGAAAAAAAAAAAAAAAGACCAAAGAAAAAAAAAAAAAAAGACCAAAGAAAAAAAAAAAAAAAGACCAAAGAAAAAAAAAAAAAAAGACCAAAGAAAAAAAAAAAAAAAGACCAAAGAAAAAAAAAAAAAAAGACCAAAGAAAAAAAAAAAAAAAGACCAAAGAAAAAAAAAAAAAAAGACCAAAGAAAAAAAAAAAAAAAGACCAAAGAAAAAAAAAAAAAAAGACCAAAGAAAAAAAAAAAAAAAGACCAAAGAAAAAAAAAAAAAAAGACCAAAGAAAAAAAAAAAAAAAGACCAAAGAAAAAAAAAAAAAAACAGAAAAATAAAAAAAAAAAATCCCCAATAAAAAACCTTATCAGCAGTTTAGGACAATAACTATTATATTATGAATTGTGTGCAAACAATAAAAAATGCATTCGTTATAATGGACACGAGAACAGTTGAGGAAGGAGTGACTGTCCTCATGTGTTTTCCCACTCCAGATCAGGAACCTTATTACAAGCACCTCCTTCCTACTCTGAGATGAAGTCACTCATCTGCCAGTCCCAAAGACCAAATCCCCAGCTATTTTAAGCAATATCTATACCACACTGGCATCTGCCCCATGAAGAAGTCTACTGAGCTGCAAATCTTGTAGTAAAAACAAATTACAAAGGCATAAGATGAAAAATATTTTTCTTGCCTTGGCACAGCAATAAGCTTTCTTACTGTGGTGAGAGGTCCTTTGCATTGGTAATCTAATCTGTTATTATTACATGAAGCTGTTACACTTCATCATGACTGTAGTCTTTACAAGTGATGATCCATACATAGCACTCCATATTACCAAAGAACTGCAGTAAGTAGGTAAACTGAAAGCTAACATTATGGATAAACGTTCTTCTTTAGTAACATTTCTTTAATATAGAATAGCATGTTACCTGATTGTAATAGTTATGGCAGCTCATGTAAAATGAATTTTGCTCTAATATCACCTGAACTGCTTCCTCTTATACACCTATCCCAAATTACTCATTCTGGTCTCATGGGAAATTCAGAAAATTATTCCAAGGAATAAGATATGCTATTTATTATTCATTATAAATCTGAGGTTTTAGTATATACTATTGTTATCAAGTTTTCTGCATGAACATGTAATGGAAGGTCATCAGCTGCAGTACACTGTCATTGCTCTACCAAGTCAGCTGCTTTCTATTATCAGATGCTCTAAGTCACTATGCATTCAATACTCCCTCTTACCCCCCAGTTTCATAACCACCACACAAGTGCTGTACAGAAAAAACACAGCAGCTACTGACTGCCCTTGATTCTGTGGATTTAAGTCAAAAAGTTGATGATACTCTGATACTCTTTCATCAGTTACCTGGGATGGAGTGAAACCAGACATGTGGAAGGCTGAAGAGACAAGTGGCAACTCAGCTTTCAGCAGCATTTCGATGTAGTGACCACTGCAAAAATAGACTGGATGGATGCCAGATTCCACTGTGGTAACAGGCAGATGAACCTGATTAACAACAACATCATCATCGTCAACAACAAAATTGAGGAAAAGGATTGGAAACTACAAAAATGTGTTATTTTAAAATACCTTCCTGTGAACAATATATAAAACCATACACATTTACTTGTAGGATAAGTCATGCCAGTTATTTTACAGACAGAAAACAGAATATGCAAAAAAGGTGGTACTACCATCAGGAAAAACATACAGCTAAACTAAAGAAAAAAGTTAGAAACTGTTTTAAAATATATCTTGACTTTTCCTTTGCATTACCAATCTAGTTATTTACTGCATGTAAGCTTTAATTGTCAAAGCAGGAATGGAGAAACCATTGTCATATTTTAAAGAAAAGAACAGAAGAAAAAAANTCAAGAAAAAAATACCTCTGGGAAGAAGAGTCAAACATTTGTATCCATTCACGATCTGTTCATGACTGCATCTACAGCTGAGCAGTACCCCGCAAAAAAAGAATCCAATAACCAAATGTAATTGATTGGCAAAGGATACAAAATTGTGAGGTTGGCTGTGTAGTAATTGGCACCTGTTTCAAATACCAGCTCACTGAGTTTTGTGCCACATCTCTTCAAGCTTCAGTAGGAGGCCACTGTGTAAACCCACCTTCCCGCAGAATTAGTTTAAAGAGATTTGGGGCACATACAGAGAATTGAATGAAATGCCCTCAGGACTTAATGTTGCTATTTACTTTGTTTACAAAAGGAACTGATTAGGATTTCCTGCCAAGAAGTAAATAAAATTGAAGTATTATTTCATTCAATTAGTGAAATTCAGATTAAGTAACATATGTATTTTCAGTATTGAGAGCTTTGCTTCCCTTCAGCAATTCAAAAATTAAAAAAGAAACCCTTACTTTAAGAAAAACCTGGAGATCTCGGGCTTCAGTGTGCTTCAGGATGTCTTGCTGTAGGTGTTTGAACACAGAAATACACATATATATTTGATAATCAGGACCCAGAAAAATACATATAGCAATGTAGTGACAGATCTCACTCCAGTCCAGGTAATTCCAGAAGCACTGAGTTATCCATTGAAGACAAATCTAGATGAGATGAAATTATATATAATTAAATTGCTGTAGACACTCAGTCAATTGATCAGCTTTATCTTTTAACTTTCCTATACTACAGGCCCTTTTTGCTATAACATTACACTACTTATTAAAATAGCTAAAGTACAAGAAGCCAAAAATCACTATTTTTTAAATTGCAGCTTCTGAACAGACTTCCAGTGAGTTCTGCTAAACATAACACCCTGCACCTGTACATCTCAGTTTTCTGAGGATATTCTGGCAACTTCTGAGACTGAGACATAAAACTCAAAGCTGAGTGAAAGCACAGGTGATGTTTTCAAGATTTTTTTTTAAACATGGCCTAGATGGTAATGAGGGTGATGGAGGTGTGTTTAATGTCAATTTTCCTTTAAATTAAAATCATTCTTTGCCTTATAAATGAATGTTATGCCCTTCCCTAAGACACATTTTCATTTAATTAAATGGGCATGGAACACATTTAGTGACTCCTTTTTCCAGTTCTAAATCACAATGTACTACGATGCACACAGCACATTTCATTTAGCTCTAGACCACAAACATTCTGCTAATCCTTAAAGTGTTTAAAAATATGCAGCAGCCAAAGTACCAAAATTCTAATTGGATTACAGCAGCCATACTCTGGCTTTAAATCTGTTTTCAGGTATTTATTGACACACACAAGCACTTAAATACATTAGAGTTATTTTCACAGTTCAGAGTTTGTTTGTTTTTAATCCTGCAGTAAAACTGAAAAATCACACAGAAGACAGTGGCACCCACCAGTGGCATTTCAGTAACGCACGAAATTAAAAAAAAAAATCCCCAATAAAAAACCTTATCAGCAGTTTAGGACAATAACTATTATATTATGAATTGTGTGCAAACAATAAAAAATGCATTCGTTATAATGGACACGAGAACAGTTGAGGAAGGAGTGACTGTCCTCATGTGTTTTCCCACTCCAGATCAGGAACCTTATTACAAGCACCTCCTTCCTACTCTGAGATGAAGTCACTCATCTGCCAGTCCCAAAGACCAAATCCCCAGCTATTTTAAGCAATATCTATACCACACTGGCATCTGCCCCATGAAGAAGTCTACTGAGCTGCAAATCTTGTAGTAAAAACAAATTACAAAGGCATAAGATGAAAAATATTTTTCTTGCCTTGGCACAGCAATAAGCTTTCTTACTGTGGTGAGAGGTCCTTTGCATTGGTAATCTAATCTGTTATTATTACATGAAGCTGTTACACTTCATCATGACTGTAGTCTTTACAAGTGATGATCCATACATAGCACTCCATATTACCAAAGAACTGCAGTAAGTAGGTAAACTGAAAGCTAACATTATGCATAAACGTTCTTCTTTAGTAACATTTCTTTAATATAGAATAGCATGTTACCTGATTGTAATAGTTATGGCAGCTCATGTAAAATGAATTTTGCTCTAATATCACCTGAACTGCTTCCTCTTATACACCTATCCCAAATTACTCATTCTGGTCTCATGGGAAATTCAGAAAATTATTCCAAGGAATAAGATATGCTATTTATTATTCATTATAAATCTGAGGTTTTAGTATATACTATTGTTATCAAGTTTTCTGCATGAACATGTAATGGAAGGTCATCAGCTGCAGTACACTGTCATTGCTCTACCAAGTCAGCTGCTTTCTATTATCAGATGCTCTAAGTCACTATGCATTCAATACTCCCTCTTACCCCCCAGTTTCATAACCACCACACAAGTGCTGTACAGAAAAAACACAGCAGCTACTGACTGCCCTTGATTCTGTGGATTTAAGTCAAAAAGTTGATGATACTCTGATACTCTTTCATCAGTTACCTGGGATGGAGTGAAACCAGACATGTGGAAGGCTGAAGAGACAAGTGGCAACTCAGCTTTCAGCAGCATTTCGATGTAGTGACCACTGCAAAAATAGACTGGATGGATGCCAGATTCCACTGTGGTAACAGGCAGATGAACCTGATTAACAACAACATCATCATCGTCAACAACAAAATTGAGGAAAAGGATTGGAAACTACAAAAATGTGTTATTTTAAAATACCTTCCTGTGAACAATATATAAAACCATACACATTTACTTGTAGGATAAGTCATGCCAGTTATTTTACAGACAGAAAACAGAATATGCAAAAAAGGTGGTACTACCATCAGGAAAAACATACAGCTAAACTAAAGAAAAAAGTTAGAAACTGTTTTAAAATATATCTTGACTTTTCCTTTGCATTACCAATCTAGTTATTTACTGCATGTAAGCTTTAATTGTCAAAGCAGGAATGGAGAAACCATTGTCATATTTTAAAGAAAAGAACAGAAGAAAAAAAAGACTAATTTCTGTCAGATTTTTTTTCCAATTTAGTGGTGGATAGAGTGGAACTTCTATGGTATTTGAAGTTGTTTTCTGTGTGCACGTTTCTTTGCAGTACACATGGCTTGTATGAGTGAAATTCTATTTGTGCAGCAAAAGGAACAGAAGTTTTATGGAAAGCTCTGGATGTCAGTGCTTGGGTCTAGGTAATGAATCCTTGGCTTCATGCTAGAAGGTCAAGGTACATCCTTTAGAGTTTTCCTCCTTCCTGAGGTTGGCAGCATCACAATCCAATCAATGACTGGATAATTTCTTATTTATGTTTTGACACTAAAATAGTTTACATTGTGGATGTTATTGGAGTAAGTTAATTATTGAATCTTCTCTTTGTGTTTTCAAGATACATTATGAAAGAGAAACCATTTAGGTATTGAGTATTAGCACTGCACCAATCTGCCTGCAATGCTGACAAGGTCTTGTATGGAAGACAACACTGCCAGTTGTTCAGCACAGTCATATTCACACAATGGAGCAATATTTTGTTGTGCTGGAACAACCTCAGGAATGGACTCAGTGCTGTGAGTGGACCAAGACAGTCACTTCTGGTGACAAGACAGACCGATTCATATTAATACAGAGACAGTGTGCAGAGCAGGTACAGAACCTAATCAGTGCTTCTTATACCCCAGAGTTCTCTGGTAAAGACTAGAGTTGTTTATGTTCAAACCATTCAAGATGATGTGACAATGTATAAAGTCAAACTGAAAGGGTTTTATTTTAAATGAATGGAAACACATCTAGGCAAGGTGAAAATTACATTTCTTATACTACGAACTTCATCCAAAACAGTAATAATTTAAAACTGTCAAGAATTCAGTATTTGAGCAGTATTCTTTTTTATTTACTAAATTTAAATATTTAGTAAATTTTAAACCACATAGTTTTACTAAAGAAATCAAAAGTATGGACTTGCACGCTGTAATAATGTAAAAAGGTCATTCAACAGTATTTCAGCCTTCACACAGAATTTAATGCCACTAAGAAACTTTATTTTACTGCCAGGTTTAAAATTCAACAACATTGCCATTACTGTCAGTCCACCTGTTATTTCACTACTTTTAAACAACCATTTGAACAAATGTCAAATCTATATTTTTCTGAGAGAATTTTTCAGGGTTCAGTTAAAGGGCTTTAATAAAAACTTCCTGCATTAGAAACAAAAAAAAAAAAGGCACAAAACTAAGAAAATTGGTAAAGTCTCCTTTAGAAACTTTCGAAGTTGCCTTTTAGAAATAAACAGCTCTTAAATTCTTACAGATATATGCAGTCTTGGTAGCCAGAGAAACGCTGAAACAAGAAGACGTGAAAAATCCTGAAGAAACATCAGTGTCTTCTCCCTATCCCCTGACATGATGAGGAAGATGGAAGAGGCGAACCAGTCGTAGCCAGGAGAGCGCTCCTGCAAGCAGCCTGGGGAGAAGGTCAAGGAGCTGCGGCAGAGATCTCCTCATCCCCACCCTCCTCCTCCTCCATCTCCCCAGGCCTATGCACCCAAAGGGAAGAGCTGCTTGGTTAGAGATGGGAACACAGCTGCACAGAGGCAGCTTCTTCAGGCATGGCTGCCTCTCAAACTGAATTAAGACAAACGATTTAAGCTGTTTTCCCTATACACTACTTTTCTTCCACTCCATAAGTAGTCCTGCCAAATCGACAAAAGTAAACAAAAAACAAGCAAATGCAAAAAACCCCACACCAAAACAAGCATGTGTGTAGTACAAAAAAGGAGAATGGTGGAGGAGGAAAGCAGAAGTTGTGAAGATTATGGAAGAAAACAAAACAAAAAGGTAAACCCAAGGCTTTGAAAAAAGTATATTCTGACTAATACACCTGAAGTGTATTTTAATAGTGATATGTAAGTCTAATACCTGAAGAATATAGAAAAGCTTGCTGGAAAGGGTTATCTATTTTTTTAAAAAGTTTCACAGTAAATCTAAAAGAGTCAGAGTTCAAAACATTCCTGTTGTCCTGATTACAGTCACATAATGTTACATGCACAATACCATTGTTGGTATTATGGGAGTACCACAAATACTCATTAATGCTGCAGACTCTTTATCACACGCAGAAAGACGCGGATCCTACTCCAAAACAATTTATGACAAAAAATGAATGAGACTTACAATTTTAACCAAGCATAGGAACAAAAGGGTGAGGATTTTCTTGACTGCATTGAGTGTGCATTTTAACTTAACAAAATCTCAAAGCAAAAGTGCTGCCTTATTTTGTTTGCTTGTTTGTTTTTTAATCTTTCAGTACATATTACACACCTAGACCACCATGAAAAGCCCCAACTGAGAGTTCAAATTCCACTGGCATTTTAGGTAATAGAATTTATACCACCAAGAAAGGATACGAAGTGAGGATACCACAGTTCTCTGCTGTTGTTTCAGAAACTTCTCACAATTCATTAACACAAAGCACAGATCATTTTCAGCATGTTCTTCTAGCAAGGTTAGGTATTTTCCATATCTAGCACAAGAAGTTAAAAACCAAAACTGTTTAACGGTTAAATATTGTATTAATTCCTAAAAATCAAGAACTCATATTTAATAGGCCTGTGAAAGTTAAGCTGTCATAACGTTGTTCATCAGAAACACCATGTTGTAGATACACACGTAAACGGTTTAATAAACCCTGTCATTATTTATCTACACACCAAACATTTGCTACTCAGTGTTAAAATTCCATACCTAAATTCCTTTCACTTCAGGTTGAGAGACTGTGGTGCAGAAGAACAAGTACTCTAACACACATGACTCATTTTCTTCACATACATTATTTGGAATTCCATCTAAGCATACTATATGTGTAATTATTAGCATCTGAATTCAAATAATAATGCTAAAGATAACAATCTGCGGAAGTACAGACACATTAGCTTTTCTTTCATCAAAGCTCTGCAAATTACCAGTCAAATAAAATGTTTAAATGGCATATAACTAAGCTTAGCTAAACAGAGCCACTTAGAGAAGTAATGCGAGGAAAAAAAGACATGTAACTCAGGATAAAGTAACTTTACAGTAAAGCTTACAATCAAGTTACAATTAGCCTTTACAACAATAAAGGATAATAACCTATATAATCTGTAAAGATAATTTAATTATGTATAATATCTTTTTCATTTTCAAAGTCAGAATTAATTTTCTTAAGAATGATCTTTAGATTTAAATCCTATAATGCAGAGAGTTGATGGATTAAATATCATTAAAGTCACTCCATGAAAATCAAAATAATTCTAGAAGTACACTAGGGAAATATTTTAATACCATGTACCTGACTGTCATTTCAACACCAAGCTGCTGCACAGACGAAAGGCTTTCATTCTTCACATCTACATCTGTGGCTAAAACAAAAGAAAAAATATAATAAAATATTAGGATAAATATTATTTCAACTGAATACTAATGTAAAGCTTATTTTATGTGTGAATATCAATTTTGGAGATCTGTTTAATATTTGAAATGAGTTTAGTACTCTTTGCAAAGGATGCATGAAGAACCTGCATTCCTCATACACTTTTGCTTTTTTAATTAAAATCACTTTTTTTTTAAGAAAATTTCACTTTCAGTTTAGTTATCATTAGCTTTACAGCACGATGTAAACAAACAACATCTTTTCTCAGACCCACTTCTTAGTAGAGCTTTATCCCTTCTGGCCAAGACATGGGACAAAGTATCATTTTACGATCTATTTTCTTCCCTTCCAGTGGCCTTAAAGTCTCCTATCTGTGAAAACAACTGTATTAACAACAAAATCGATTTTGATACAATTGTCAGAAAACTTTATAACTGATGGATTTAGAAAAATCCTGTATTTTTATGCATTGTTCATTCACAAAGTAATATATACCCCATTTTCTGCATTTGTTTGAACTAAAACTCCAAGTTAGACAAATTAATAAATCAAGAACTAAAGCAACCTCTGTTGTAATGTTTTCTCAAAATTTTAAATTCTAAATGCAATTAAAAATGGGTCATTATTTCTCTCATGTACACATATCACCTAAGAAAACACTACCTCAGAAAAACTACAGTCCAATAATATGAGTTACAAAGCTGAGGGCTTAAATCTTTAGATACTTATTTTCTGAAAGATGTGCTAATTAAAATTACTAATTTTAATTTTAATTACTAATTTTAATGCTAATTAAAAAAACAACTAAACAAAAACCCAGCTGACAAATAACAACAAAAACCCCCAGTTAAATAAATTTTAAAAATCCTATATCAACCAACACAATTTGTTAAAAATGAAAATAACAGATATGACAGCAGAAGTTAAAATATATCCATGTACCCATGTGAGTGATAAATGTAAAAATCCGATTACATGGTAACTTGATATGTACTTTTTCTATATCCTTCTCTGGCAGATGGAGAAATCAAACTGAAGGATTCCCTCGCTACCCATTCTGGTAAACACTTGATATTCCTGGTAAGCAATATTTACAGGTTAAGGGAGGAAATGCCTCTGGTTAAGGAGAAAAGCTAATGAAAACAACTTAAGAAGCACTCTGCTCAGATGAGATGAAGTGATTGGAATTTTCTTGAAGAAAACAATACAGTAAAACTACACTTGACAATGAAGTGATAAAATTCAGGAGAGGCAATATGGTAAGAGGAAAAAATGCACTCTGTATTATAACTTCAAGAGAGGAGCATAATCTAAGTGTTAGGGTCATGAGAAAATAACCCTGCACTTTCGACAAATACCTTCATACATAAGAAAAATCAACTAGTTTTTGAGTAAAACAAATTTATTCAATGATATGATGAGACTGAAACAGCAATCCCACTTCAGAGAGGATTTTTTTTTTAATCTGAAGAAAAGAAGTTCAAACATCTTTTGCATACTATACCACCAACTCAATATTTGGAAGAATACATATAAAAATCACAGGGCATTTCAGTTAAAACCCCACAGAGATGAGTGAAACAGTTCATATATTTTTACCGCTCCTGCTCCAAGTTTCCCATTTACTCAAGCTGCAATTTACCACACCAACAGCCAATTCATTTTCAGGTTCCTGTTCACAATTGGGAAGGCAAGAGGCATATTATATCCTAGAAATCATGATGGAAGACTGTGATTGATGGCAGGACCACATTCAACGGCAGGGGAGAGGAAATTGGCATAATAGCCTCTAAACCACAAGGCAGCCCTGTCTCCATTTTGACGTGGATCTTCCTGTGGGTGGCAATGCAGGAGCTCATACCCCAGTCCAGCAAGGGTGCCATGAGGAACAGCTGTATCATAACCCACAACCCGAGTCCAGTTTTCATCCTGTAACAGTTTACAGCAAGTACTGAATGCTTATTTCCCATTAACGTTAAAAGAACACAACTGATATAATTGATTATCATTGCCTTTTCTTCTATGTTGTAATAATTTCTTAGTTGCTGAAAATGGCTTTCTCCTTATCAGTTTTCCTTTTGATATTTTTCCCCTGTATTATGAAAGAAGAGCTTGGATTGAATAATAATTCTATATTACATAGTACCTCATCGGGACAGGAAATGATAGGCTGATGGTATTCTGTGTTTGTTGTTTTTTTTCAAAGCTTCCAGGTTTTTCTGCAAAACTCTGAGGAATCATAAATGTCAAAAGGGATTAGGGGGAATGGGAAGAACAGGACGAAAGGAAGATGGGGAGCAATTCTTTAAGCAATTTCTGTGCTCCCTTGCTTCAAGGTCATGACTGATCATTTGTACTAACTCTGATCCATGCCTTTTGCAAACACTTCGATGGGTAATACTTCTCAAAACATTTTGAAGCATTCAAGAACACAAAACCAGACATCCCACAAGGAACGGTTTGCAAAGGCAATTCCATAGTATTATTAAGCTATAACTGCAAACACTTTAGAGTAAGTTAGCTGGCACACATAGTCCACCAGTATTTTTCCTCATCAGACCAAACTTCAATCAACTTTACAACTCGCCTGAAAGATTGCTTTTTCATTTATTTTCCCTCCTATCGTGAAGAAGTTTTTATGTGTTTAAGTCAGAAAATAGGCTACATCACAGTCCTACTGAAGTGACAGGATGCCAAACTGAAACAGCTTTACAGCATATTTCACACAAGTTGTATGGTCTTTAGGTAATTATTACTTTGTTTCCCTGTTTAACTGCTGTTACCCCAAAGAAACTACTGGCTTCCCTTTTGTGTTAAGTGGAGGAAATGACTAAAGCTGTTGCTCACATTATTGATTTTGTTTTTTCACTCCCTGGCGCCTGGGCCAAATGTTTTTATCACAAACATAAAAATGTTTGCCATAAAAATTCTTATGTTTTCACTGCAAACAATTGTTGAAAATCCCATGATGGCCAGAGCCATCTGCATAATTCCTGCAGATGCTTCAAAAATCTTTACAGCATGTAGTCATGTTCACTATCAGGTCTCTAGTCCTTGGCTTTGTCCATATAAGTTGAAATTGTGTAACTCACTTTTAAAAAACAAACCAACCCAGCAGGTTTTTTACTTACTCTTCAGCAGGTATCTAAACATTGACACTGTCAGTGGGCAGGTGCTCGAGGAGTCAGGATAGAGCTTTATGTTTTGTCAGTACCTACCCTCTCTCCTTTTGATGTCCTTATGAACATTTTCTATTTTAAAACATTATTTAGAGTTGGGGCATGGCAGATGTCATACGTTCCTCACTATATTCTCTTCTGCCATTTTCCTACCGCTTTTAATGGTGTCATCTCCTTCACCAGGCTACTCATCTAGAGAGCTTCTGACAGTTTCAATCTCATTGTCATTGCTAGAATGGTCTACAAAAAATCCTACTTTGAAGAAAAGTATTATTGTTGGATTTGAATTGCTAATGGAGACAATGTAAAAAAGATGCAAGAATAGTTGCTAGAGAATATTGTTGGTTTCTCATCAGAGCTAGGTAGTCTCATGTGCAGTTCCACCTTGAATACTGAGAGTATCTGTTATGTCATCAGTACACTTGTCATAACAATACAAGATCAAAATATTAATACCTAGAACTTCTTTATGTATTGGTCATCACAAATGTTCAAGCTATTCTTGGCAGCAACATTAGTAAGAATGAACCACATTTTCAGTCCAGTTACATATAAACTGGCAAAGGGCAAAACGCTTTTTGCTAACAGCATCTTTACAGTGGGCACCCATTTTAAAGAAGTGCATTCACCAAATGATGCAGGAAGAAGGGAAGAATATGCTCCCTTCTCTTTCCCTCCCAGTCCAATCTGAGGTACAGTCCTATATCTCTTGTTGTCCCTATTCTGATCTATACTGACATTCTACCATTGGTGCTTTTAAAATTTCTCAGTTTGTTACTCAATCCGTCTGACCCATAGAAGATTAGGAGCTTATTAAATGGTAGAAAGTTCCTATGAGATTTTGTTCAGCCAGAGAACTAAGCCTCATCTAGAGAAGAAACACACCATGACATTCAAGTTTTACAGCCAGGACCTGAAATCCCTGAGGCTCTGTCCCTCTGGCAGTAAATGACAGAGCTGTTTCAGAGACAAAGTCCAGTGGAAATAAAGAACTGAACTGCAAGGTCATCTGCACAGCCAGAGCTACCAAACAGAACCGATGATCCTGAAAGGTCATAGCATTCCCAAGTCTGGGCAGCCTGCAACACATGGTGGAGATCAGTAAAGAAGTCCAGACACCAACATACCAGTGGAGGTGGAATTCTTTCAGAAATAGGTTTGTTAGAACCTTGAGAAAAAGAATACATTTCCACAAAGCAGTTATGTTGCAATGAACTCGAATTTGCTAACAGGAAGAGCAAATGGCTATTTTAGGAACTTCATATCCCTAGCACATAATGCCTGTTTTACTATCATAGCAAATTTCAGTTTCATGGCATCCTATTTCCTATTACAGCTAGACAGCAATGATTTGGTTTTAAATGGTTATGGTTTTTGTTTTGTTTGTTTGTGTTTTTTTTCTTTTTTTTTTTAAAGAAAAAAGAAAAATAGAAGCAAATTATAAAGTATTAATTCTGGGAAAGGGGATAGACAGAGTTCACTAATATTTAACATACATATTGTCTGTTATTTTACTCATCACGGCAGTATCATAGCTGCTAGGAGAAAGCAAACTTCAAGTAAGATTTGTGTTATAGTTCATAATTAAACACAGGAACCACATAGTGTTTTATCATATATTTTTCCTTCCCTCTTATCTTGAAAATGATAACAACCCGAACTAATTTGATTTTTCCATATTTGCAAATTTTACAATAAATTAAAATCCTGAGGGATTCCACAGCAGATGGATGACTGTTATTCTAATTACAACTACCTACAGGTTTAGAAAGCTGTCATTTTTTAAGATAATCAATTTCTCATTTCAAGAAACATGATAAACCCTGAGTATCCATGCATCGTACTGAATCCACTTTCATGAAAATTGTGGCTTCTCCTCATTAACATTTAACAACTATTAGTAACTGTTTTTCAGTTCCTCAGACCCACATTTATTCAAGAGAATGGTGGACACAGGCAACTGCCAAGTGCATGTTTGGCTTGCTTAGATGTGCAGCTAGAAAGATGCATCTGGAATACAGTTTACTAACAGTTTTCTAACAATTCATTAGATTTACCTAATTCAAAAAAGTGTCTCTACTGCAACAGCAGTTGAAAGATTTAGCTTAGATAGCTGTTACACACACGTATATGGAAAAGATACTGTGAAATAACATGGCATTCAATAATTAATTGTTCTGCTTGGAGAAATTCCAACCTTTCATACACAGTAGCAAAAAATTCTGGGAAACGTATGCATTGTATACAGTTGTATACAATGTATACAATCATTACTCAATCAGTGAGAAACCTAATTTTAAGTAAATAAGGTCTAATAAAGATTTGATTGTGTTTTGTTTGTCTCTTTTGTACACACACAGGAAGGATAATACAGACTTAGGTTCTCAAAGTGCATTTCCTGCCTTCACAGGAATGCCACAGTGTATGTTTCATGATGCAAAAAATAACCTGAAATGAGTGTAAATTTAGCTGTGCAACTAATTCTAACAATCAAGCACTTTAACTGTTCCAGAGTGGAGTACGACCACAGATACAATTTTAGAGCCAGATTGTTGTTTCACTTTCATGTCAATCGCCATGACTTCATTGGTCTAAACTACTTTCCCTGGACATCACCTTTGCCTACATTTTGCTAGACCTTTGCCTACATTTTGCAACAGTTCCTTTTCACCAGACTACAGACTGTCCTTGAGAAGGCTTCTCACTCTCCCATTTCCAAGCTTGCCTTCATTAAAGCACATGGAGTATCAAAAGCATTTGCAAATGAAAATTGTTCATCAGCCAACCCTTTAAATTTTGTAACTTCTATTTGAGAACTAACAGGTAAACTTACCCAAAATTAATGTCCAATAGTGCCTGTGTAAGACTGAATGCAAAAAAAAATTCAGAAAATACAAAAAGGAATGTCATACAGACTGGGTTCGTTTACCATAGAAAGAAAATCTGTCAGGCTCAAGAAAATAAAGAATTGAGGCTTTTACTATGTTGTATGTTTTATCTCCGTACCTATTCATTGGGATTTTCAGTTCTAAAAATGTAATGTATGCAATTGACACAGGATTTTAAAATCTGGTGTTTCTTCAAAGTTGACATAAAATATTAGATAAATATCATAGTGCTGTTGCCACCTCCACCTAATCAACGGTTCATGGTAAAACCATACATCAATGAAGTATGAAATCCAGGTTCAACATTCCTGAATGTGTTTTAAACCCTAGCTTTGAACAAAAGGTTGACAAGAGTGGATTGAAATGAAGGTACTTGACATCTAAATGAACCGAGTATGGACTGCTGCTTCCCTTCATTAGAGTTCTTCCACACCGGATGGAAGCACTTCGCTGTTACAATTAAGCAACAGCAGGATGCCGTCTCTGCTGGGCAAGGCATCCACTTAGAGGTCACGCAGTTGCATGTCTGTTCCTCCTCCAGTTATTTTTTGCCTTACTTGAACCAAGTGGGTTTTCCTGTTTTTCTAACAGGTAACACTAAGACAACTGTGAAAAGTTGGGTCTGCGGGCTATAGTGTCTGCAAAGAAATGCAAAATAGGTGTTCCCCAAGGCAGAAAACTACTCTTGGGCCTTCCTTATCGTTGGAGAATGTGTGATATTTTGAACTGTGACCTAAAAAGAGAGATGTACATAGAGGAGAAAGAGAGGCGAATCATTTATGCCATGAAGACATTATGTGGGCTTCTAAAGGAACCACCAAAGTCATCATTTGAATTGGTGTCAGAAATATGTAACTAGCAAGACTTGTGAGTCTCCGAAAAGATTTTTGTTGCTCATTATGCCGCTTGAAAAGTTGAAAAGTAAATGACGAACTAATTCAGGACAACAAAATCCTTTTAAAGATCTTTTAAGGAAAAAATAAAATAGCAACAGAAAGAACTATCACTTCAGCAACTCTCTTCATTAAGCAAAGAAATAGACTGTCAAATAAAATTAAGAGTACTCCATTATCAAGCTTCCAGAAAGAAAAGGCCATTACATAAAAGAAAGAGATCCTCTAAAATACTAAAGTGGTTTTATGCTTTGGAAGTTCAATGGCAAGCCTGGTGTCTCCAAGGACACTATATTTGCATCCTATGGATGTGGGAATAAAATAGCAGTATAAATAACAGACACTCCCCAAAGCAGGCTTGGTTCTCCAGAGTTAGTGCAGAATAAGTACTCTAAATGACTGAACTACAACCTAAGAGAAAAGTCCTTGACAGACAGTAAAGAATGAAAGTGCATTTTCAAACAGATATTAACAACGCTTCTAAATCTTCTAATTTTGCAAGTACTTCAAAATACTAAAATATATTACTTTACACTCAGAATAAATTAACTTTATCATTCATCCTTTATTCTTGGCTGTAAGCACGACACCAGTACAAAACTAACACTAAGATTACTCTGCCAACAATAGCAGTTCCTCAATAAATATGCAACACAAATCACATACCTTTGGGTTGATTATATTAACATATTAGGGGGCTTTCAAAACATGAGCCAGATTGCTTGCAGTATCTTAAATGTTTATGCCACCAGCTTTGCAAATCATTCTATAATAGGTGTCAACAAATACTTTGAATCATACATTCACTTGTTCTGCTTCCCCATCTTTCCGTTACACATATAGAAATGCGAAAGACCATCACTAATAATTACCTGTACTGCTTACTCCAGCATGTCATCTTTTGCTCCAAAGTGAGGTATTTCCCATCAGTTAAGTAATAAAATTCTGAGTTGTTAAATAATATTTTAAACAACCTCCAAAATGCTACAGACACATTTAAAAGGAAAGTAATTTAAACACGAAGCAGCTGCATGGCAATAAATTATTAGGAAACTGACCTTTATAGTTTCCCATGCTGAAATAACAATCCGATTGGCTTTCAGAAAGTTGCGACACAAACTTTTCAATTAATTCTGCCAGAACTGCAAGAAGTAAAAATCCATTAAAACATTAGAGGCAACAAACAAAATGTGGAACTACATTACCTAAAAAAATGACAATATGTGAGAAACCAAAGCTATCTGACTTCCTGCATGTTTATTCATGTTTTTATAGGGGTACCATTCAAAGTGTGTATTGCGCTTTTGCATTCCTAACACTACTCCTAACTTAAATTAAATTTTAATAGCTTTACTGAGAATATATTCAGTGTAAACGGAAAGAGAATCCCGTATTATCTTTATATCCTCCAAGGATTACTTCATAATTTGTTATGGAGTTTCAACTTGAAATTAAAATTAACTATAATTAAACTATAATACAATATCTTACCATTTTTGTCTGTGTATGTAGACAGGAGGAGAAGGGGGAGGAGGGGAGGGGGAAAGAGGAAAAAGTCCAACAACCTCCACACAACCAAAAACTCACACCATCCCTAAACGGCGCTAACAAAAATTCTAAGTGCTGTTTCAGAAAAAACCCACACAATATAAAACCACCTATGCCACCATAAGATAGAAATTATTGACTTAAAATTAAGCAACAGGAGCATTTCCTTTGGGATATTCCGTATTTTACAATGACCATAGTGTTCTTATTCAGATCTTGCCATGGAACTTTGAGTCTGTAGATACCACTTACATAAGTCAGCTGCTGACATCTGGCCGCTATGTAGAAAAATCACATCTCCCACCTTAACAGGATGTTAGTGAGGAAGTTAGCAAGAACTCTCAATGACAAATCATTAGAAAAAGCTGTTCCTGATTTCTCAGTTCTGCAAGCTTGAGAGCACTGCAACTGCACACGCTACCACCTTACACATTTAAACACAGGATCCAAGGAAGCCTTAACACACACTGCACGGAGGAAGCCCATATTGAGATGAGCCATATTAAGAATTTAAGATAGCAACAATGAACATTTTTTATAAGTAAATCCTATCCCCAAACAGCTGCTGTTGTCATGATTAACAGGATTTACATAATAGTGATATAACCTTCTTTGCACAATAATGCCAAGCGAGGAAGTGTATTCAGAGAATAAGGAGTGCTGCTACCCATGGGATTCCACTTGAAGCCAGTATGTTACTGTTTCCTTGGCAGCACCTCAATTTCGCAGTACTGAAGCTTCAGCCCCTTCTCACCCCCTCCTGCATAGAACTCCATGCACCCACAGGTGCTTTTGCCATTTTTAGACCAAATCATTCCACTAAACCCTGTAGTGGCTGTACGAACAGTTGTAGCAGCATAAGGCAAAACAATCTGTGGTGGAGGTGGCAATGTAGAAAGCTAGAAAATTCTGGAACCAGCCCTGCTGACAGGAAAACTAACTCAGAAGGAGATGGTGGTGCAAGCTGTTTAGCGCATTAGAAGGAGGAAGACTGATCCTCCACCCAGTCTGACACTTGTTATGCCAGAAAAATAATAAAGAAGAAGATATAATAAAGATAATTACCTCTTCTTCCAACCATTTTAAGCTAATATACTGACATTAAATAACTTTTTTTTTTCCTAGATCAGTTGTCTAAAACATTTACAGAAATTCAGTTACACTGAATGAGTCTACAAAATGATTTTAAAAAATTGACTTTTGCTCATACTGTGTTGATGGGTAGGTCTAGGGGGAAAAAAGCTGCACCAAAACAGCTAAACACAGATTTACAGTTTGAGTAGCCAACTCTAACAAACAAAATTAATTTTGCATTGCAAAGGACTACTAATCAAAACAACAACAAAAAAAAGAATAATTTATATTCTTATGCATTTTTATGGAGAGAAGAAACTGCTAATTAAACATAATATAGCTATTTTTAATCATGGTTAATAAACCACATGGGGCTAGCAAAAAGCAATTTATTTTACAGAAGAGCAACAGTTTATCCATTTTGTGAGAATAAACAATCTCACTAATCTTCACCAAGACACTTAGTGGAATTTGGTCCACAAACAATATAACAAATATTTGTGTAAAATGAGAAAAGGTGTCTATACCTGGACCTCTAGATAGAAAAAAAAACCCAGAAATGTTTCCCGTGTGATTATTAGTATTGTGATTGCTGAATATGCCATACTATAATAACGAATGGGAACTGTGTTAAAAAGACTAAAACACCACTTAATTCAGAAAGTTTAAAACCAAGTCAGGATATTGTACATTGCTTCTCTCTTTGTTGCAAGGCATCCACACACTTGACCTAGCAGTCAAATATTTCAGTTCAGCGCTTGAGTTAATAGGAGTGACAACTCAACTGCTAAACAAATTTCTGAATTTCAAGCACTACATTGGTTTCCACCATTTGAAAGTATTTATCTAAGTGCCTATCAGGATCTCTGAAAAGGTTTTAATCAAGTTTTAGAGAGGAAGACACACATAAGGGTTTATCAAAACAAATTTGGTTAATACACAAATAGAGGGTTTTCACAGGACATTGTCTCTTCCAAAAGAACTTCTATGTGAAATGACAAGCAGATACTTTAATTTTTGTCTTTTAATACTACATCACATAGCTGCTACATGGACACTCCCTGAAAATCTTTATAAAGGTGGAAACTACCCAGTGATTTTCAATTTAACTAGAAAAATAAATAAAATAAATTCAGGAAAATTCATTGTATTGTACAGTTAGTATTGTAAAAGCCCACATTCCCATGCAGAGGTTGCATTCAGAGACAGAGATTAGTGTTGTGGCCTACCAACCCAGTGAAAATGGTTTTTTTCTTAACTTATGGTAGCTTGACTGTATTAACATTGAAGTTTTTAAGAGACTGACAATTACCTCATGCAAATTTAATCTACACATCCAAAATAAAGATAATTTTAATTTAGGAGTGCACAACCACATACAAAGTAAATGAAAGGGTTTTTTAAATTCCCTAAATGGTTGTAGTATGCTCATAAAGCAGCTGAATTCCTGCAGGATGGGTTTTTTTCCCTTGAAGAACTAATGTATGAAAGCAAGGTAATCAAAATGGCTTCTAAACTGCATACGAACACTAATTAAAAAAATTCATGTGATTAATACTCTTTTAATAGGTAACCAACATGAGATGTTACCTAATTCCTACTCTGAAATATTCATGCTAAACAGGTCAAAAACTGCAAAACGCATCAGATTTTTTTAGATCATTTAATGTAACTAGTGTTACTGGATTATATTCTATACTAACTCACAGATGCTTCAGAGGAGTTTAAAAGGAAAATAACTTTCTTAAGAGAGTTAATAGTAGTTCTGCTTGACTTGTGTTAGATTAAAAATTCAAAACTGAAAACCTTGAACAGCTGACTTCTTTGTAAGACTAGTGTCAGAAATTTTAAACTCCATCAACCATATTTCAGTTTAATTAATCTACGAAAAACACAGTTGGCAATTCCTAAGATAATGGGGGAAGTTTTCAATTATTGTACATTGAAAAGGCAAAGGAACAACCTGTATTTTCTCTGAAAAGAAGAAAATAAGATAATAAAAATTCTGACAGTGTTTCCATTAGAGATGAAGGTTGCACATTGTATTAGGTCTGGTTGAGATGGAGTTGCTCCAAACTGGTTTGGGGGCAGAATAAAGAAGGTTTGATCTGCAACTGTTCTTCCTACCTAACACGAAAGACCATCTGTTCCACTCTAGTTCTGAAACAAGCCTCCTTGAAAAATCAAGTAAGGTCATAAAAATGGAAACATCTTTTTTGCATTATTCTGAAAACCTCTTTTGCAAATGTAGTGTTTTGAAATTGGTCATACTTAAAAACGAAACCAGGCTGCAGGCAGAATCTAGATCTAATTGAGTGATCTTCGAGGTAGAAGATTTGGTCCACATTTAAAAAGATTAAATGGAGCTTAGAGAATCTATGTTCTTCTTACAGAGAGGAATAGGCTCCTCTGTGCATCAATTCTGAAAGGAAATCTAAGCAGTTACCCTGATTTGTCTTTTTGAATTCACAGCCTAGAGAATTCTCTCTGACACACTCAAGAGCCCATATGGAAGACTACTATGCAGGACTAAAGTTGGTCAAATCTTCCTCAGCTGGACCTAATGAAGACTGCAATTTAAATAATTTTCTGATTAAAAAAAAGGAACAACTTGCTAGTAATGGCTCTTTAGCAGAGAAAAGATAATCTAAGGCTGAAGATGGACATTCTCAAAACTAATGTGATACCATAAAATATAGCACAAAGTCGCTGACCAAGTCACTGTGATGGTAAATCAACACCAGAAGAGTGAATGAAAGATATTGATACTATACAATTTGCTCAAGAATTTTCTAATTGAGTTCAAGCACATTCTATAGATTCAGCACCTGGCAATCCTGACACCAGATCCTAAAATACTTTAAGAATCAATACACACTACACGATATAGTCATTTAATCCCATGTCATCTTTGCTGACTATGTTCTGGTTCAACTGCTGTTAATCTTAGTGTCCTTTAAAAAGGGCCCAGTACAAGAAGTGTACGTGTGCATCTTTGTTCTGTAATCCTTGGAGTTTGCTTCACCTGCAACTAAAGACAAAATTTTGATTTCTTCGTTCTGGACTGAAGCCTCTGAGTCCTCTGAAATTTTTGAGAGCTTCACATGCTGCAAAAGATACATAGCAGGACAGCTGTCTCTCATAAAATAATTTCAATTAACATGAAGTTGCTTCAAACCATACAGCTAGCAGGTATTTGGCCACTTCTGCACTATCGCCAAACCAGATATGCGTCATTTGAACAGCTTTGCATCCACCTTAAATTACCAGAAATTACACTCAGTTTATAATATTACTATTCTTTCGTAGGGTGTTTCTATTTATTTATTTACTGTTTCATTATGCTATTCTGTTTCTATTTTCATACTTTATTTTTTGTGCAGTTTGTGAAAGCTTTTGCAGAAGTCCCTGTGAGGCTTAACACAATTCCACAGATACTTGCTTACTTTTACTGCCAGTTCCATCTCAGCTGGAAATGGTTATTCAGAAGCAAGAATAATTTTTTTGCTTTGGGTAAACAAATCTTAACAACTCTCTATAATTTTACATACTAGCTTCTGGTACCTCTAACAAAGTTACAGAAAATAATCTACAAAGTTTAGAATAACTACAAAGCACAAAATGAAAGATTTTTCTTTGTAAGCCACCTACTTTAAACATACGTTCTGCTTTTTGTAAAACTATGTTATTTCAAAAAATAATGGCTTTTAGATGCAGGAAGACAGAGACAGACTAACAATTTTCAACAAAAAAAAAATCATATAATCCAAGAAGAGATCAGTCTAGAAAATATGCTGCATTAAAATAAAACCAATTTTATAAAGACTAAATTATTTGTGCTTCACAATACATAACATCACAAAGAAACCCTCACTGAACTACTAGATCAGAGTCATGCAAGAAAAGTAAGCAAACCATTTTGCTAGAAAAATGTAGGGTTTTAATTGTTACTTCTGAATTTACTTTTCTTATACTACCAGAAGCTCATATAAAATACATTCAGCTGTTTCTGAATGGTTATGAGTCTCTGTTTGTTCACCTGTTTCAAAAGGCTGTCCGAATACATGCATTTGTGGATGTGTGCAATATTATGTACATTATAAGTGCATATATGCATTATACACAAATACATATGTATTCTGACTACACTCACATTCTTCCGAACAGAAGGTGAGAGCTCTGACTAATTTACAGTCATGTAAAGCTACAGACTCAAACCTATTAAAAACAAGCAGTAACAACAGAAAGCTCTGAGAATTTAGAAACATCCAATAATTATTGACTTTAACAACATTATACAAATGACAAATTTCTTATTAACTATTTTAATATTAAATCAGTTCCCATATAAATTACTTACTTAAGGCTTCTAAAACTGCCCTGTAACTTTTATATTGCTATATAATTTATCATAAAATTCAGGTCTCTTCTGTAAAACACACATGCTGGGGTATTTTGATCCCATATAGAAGATATTTCATCTGTCTTTACTGTCAGTTATATCAACTGCTTACCTAAAGAATTTGAAGGGAAACCTTTGGGATCTGTAAACAAAAAGTTAGACTATGTACGGAATCAGAATTCTTACAGAAAGGAAAGCCAGCAATTTCTGAAAACACCTAGCTTCTTTATTGCTACAGAAGTTTATCTGATATTACAAGAGAATCATTACATCTGATTTCTGATTATTTATGTCATATGGATGATCACTGTTTTTGTTAGGGCTGGTTTATTGTTTAAAATGATCTATACCAATGCTCCTGCATGAGCACACTCTTCACTAGAAGATACATATGAAAATGAAGAAAAATCTGAAGAAGTGGGTTCCTTGATGTTTAGTATGGCATAATTCTGAATGTTTTTACTGAAATCACCCACTAATACAATTTCCTGTCAAAGTCATTCATTGATCTCTGGGAAATGTCTGTTTTGTCTCAGGCTTTCTTTTCCATTTTCTCAGCACCTCAATAATAGACCCTTTAGAGATCTGAAATAAAGACTTACACTTGAGGCCTCTTTCTGTGTCAAATTTCACTGAAAACAGCCAACACAGAGGGATGATGGCCATAAAGGGAGAAATATAGGACATGAAGCATAAGGCCATTGAAATAGTTTTCATAATCAACACAAAATTCTTGACTACCTGCATAGATAATGTGATCCTCAATGAAACTTTAAAGAACGGTTGCTTACTAGTGGTCTTCCGTTTGTTTGCTTTAACTCAGTAAGTGATACTCACTCGTTCCACTAATGATTTCCGGTCTGGCTTTCATGACTTTGCAGAAGAGTTTTCTACAAATTTCTGTCCACTCAGTTTGCTTCTCTGGACTTTTTAAGAGTGATAAGAGCTTATCAAGATCTTTATCTAGAAGAAAGGAAAAATTAGTGTTATTCTATAATTATAATCTTGGCTCATTCTTTTTTCCTTTTTTTTTTTTTCTTTCTTTTAAACTTACTATGTAAGCAATAAGAAGCTATTAGTTACAAAGTGCCACAGAGAGAAGTAGATGAATTCAGAAACTAGAAAACATTTCAACAAAGAACAAGAAAAGTCAGATGCATCTGAGAGGCCTGTCACTGTCCGGCATTTTTGGCAGACCTCATACCTTAGGAAGAAAATACAAAATAAATATCCCTTATCCTCTGACAATTAAACTGGAGAAGCAGTCCTAAAGCTAACACTTAAGACATTACTGAGGCACATTATATAATTCGCCTAAAGTTATTACTCCGCTGTCCTGAAATGCTAAGAATTGGAAAGACATTTTTAAGAAAGTAATTTGGTATTTCCATGTAATTTCACCACTCTGAGAATCTAAAATAGAAAAGATAGAAAAAGATCCTCCTCCAGATATCATTAGTTTAATAATAAAACCATGAGGTGGCAGCACTATTTTGTAGAATAGGACATGAAGCATGGTAAGACAGTAACATAACAATGTTCCACAGAAAATTTCTGCTTCTTTCTGTAAGCAGGTTTCCTTCAGATGCTTCCACTATGGACAGACATATAATAGTTTTGCGGATAATCCCCAGCATTTCCCAACTTTAGCACAAGGACTTAAAACTGGGACAAAAGGTTACACTAAAAGTACACTTTTGCTGACGATGAAACGTCACCGTGCAAGTTTTGCGTTACTATTTTGAGAAACTTAGAATTTTAAATCAAGTTTTCTGAAAAATCTAGCTGGAGCCAACATGCTTCAGCCCAGGGCCACAGACTCCTTGTTAGTTCTGTCAGAGGCTGCAAGAATATAATTCAAGCATTTTCTAACTTCTGAATGTTTGACTTCTTACCTGAGCACGACTAAAACACGGTCTTTTGGTACAATTTTTATATATGAAGCACAAATATATCAGATAACGTTTTTCATTATATGTTCAGCTTGCTTATAAAATGGATTTGTGGAACAGTTCACTAAAAGGTTTTTAGAAAGGATTGTTTTTAAATGCAAAGAATTGCAAAGATTGATCCTTATTGTTACTTTTAACTTGTTATTAAAGACACGTTCTCTCTTTACAATAGGGAGACATGCTTTCAAAATTAAAATTTCCATTGATGCAATGACAAAAGCACAGTAAGTATGTTCTCTCTTGGCTAAAGAATTTTTTTTCCCTCCATTTTTCTTCTAAGAGGAAATTACACATTACCAGTTTTCTAGAATTAAATATCACAGGCTGAGGCAGTAAATTTCACAACTAGCTGACTGTCACAGAGGACTGAAAACAGAAGAACTATAGCAACAAATGTAGAACCAGCATGTGCAATCCAGGAAAATGTTAAGTTGATTTTCAACAATATGATGTCTGTACATAAAGCCTTAACAATATTTTTTCTTTAAAACAAACATCTTCTGCAACCAGAACGTCTATCTTGGAATTCACACTGAACAAGGACTATTTGCAAGCTACCATAACTCATGATGACACAGCAAACTGAATAATAGATGCAAGGCAGCAATTAAAAGAATGCATAGATATGCTGTGGCAAATCAAAAAGAAAATAATTTCTTCCCATATGCAAGATTTGTTAAAAAATGTTGACATATTGGGAAGGGCTGACTGTTCAAATTTTTTACTGAAAGCAGAACAAATTTCAAGTTCAAATGCCAAGTCATTTTATAAAGTAATTTTATGTAAGATAAAACTGACCAAACCCAGTTTTCTAACAGAAAATCCTGACCCTACAAAATGGAAACCATCAATTAGACTGCCTCTCCTCAGCAAACCTCATTCCCAGGATACTTGATTCTGCTATGAAAGATTTCTGGTCAACTTCAGGGGAAAAATGAAGGTGGTACCTGTAATAAGGTAAATTCACTCCAGCTGTACACAATACTTTGGTATGGGATCATCATTATGAAAGGATTGTAGCCTACACCACTGCTACTAACTATTCACTAAGGTGATTAAGGTTCTTTATACCTTGCAAACACTCCTTCGTTCTGTTTCTACATTTTGGAAAAAAAAGAACAAAAACAACAACAAAACTACAACAACAACACCACAAAAACATCTTTATAGAATCGAATTCTGTCATGAAAAAAGACTTCTGATTAAAGATTTGACAAGTTTCAGCCAGTCTACAGCTATTTAGAACATCTGCTGTTACTTTTACTTCCTTAGAATACTTCAGTATTCATTTTCCAATAAAACTTAATTGTTTCTACAAACAAAACACTATTTTCTAACGATCTTATTCTTTTAAGATAATTAGAATATTTTCAACATAATTACAATATTGTATAAAATTTATTTTAAGCTGATCTAAAGACATCAATGACTTATAAACAGTACATTGTACACCTGTCACTGGGATTTATGATACGATACACAGTATTTTAAAAAAAAGTTGATTACAGTAACTTAATTATTATAATAAAGAATTATTCCAAATTAATTAACATCAAATTCCTTTGTCCTCCTCAAATAACTAAATTCTCAGTTAGCATCTTTCCAAATAACATGCACTGATGCTTAGAACAGCTTACGTGAGTATAAAAACTTAATGTGAAGAAGGATTTACTCTCATCGTATTATCAGTAGGATTTCTAGTTTTTCTCTGCCCTTTTCCACTAGTTCTATAACAGATGAAGGTTGAAGAAAATCTCAGAACTGCAAAGCAACAATCCTCTACAAGTTAAATAGTTATTTTACTTCCCAAAGGATTATAGTAATTCAGTTTGGAAGATGAGGATCAGAGACTACAAGCTGAGATTTAATCAGACAGTTTACCAGAGACCAGGGTGAAATTTTGATTCCTCTGAAGGAAATAAAACTACCAAAAAATTCCCTAATAATTTCAAGAAAGTAGGACTTCAAGACCATGGCACATTCCTCTGCTGCTTCTTCCTGGCTTCTTCATTTGCGATTGCTGAAATGCACACATGCAGTGTCAATACATCCAAAATTCTACGGTTTAAACATGTAACCTTTCATATAGCTAATTCATGCTCCAACAATAGGACAAGGAAATAAAGATGACGGTATTACAGTATTTTCAGAAATGTAGCTAAAGACCATCAATCACTGTATTCATATTAAGGTTCCTCTAGAAAGGCAGTCTTCAACAAAAAGAACTTAAGCAGCCTCAAATATGTAGCAAATAAAACTAATACACGCATCTGTATGCAAGTCTGCAAAAAGTTTAGACAAGAGACAAAATCTAAGAGTAAATACTCTCAGTAAAACATGAACTACCTACTTATCACAACTGCCAAGTCAACGCTAAATTTCCATTTCTGTCATCAGAATAGAGACAGGCAACCTACTGAAAACAAGAACTCATTTTTATATAAGTAATGGATATATTTTTTTCCCCTCAGTCAGCGAGGACACAAGATTTAGGATCCTCAGAGAGCTCACAGGAACCTTCAAACTCAAATTAGAGAGAAACAAGCTTAAGATCCTTGCAACCAAGGTACTATAGCATAACCATGTATTTAGTATATCCATTACACACTGTAACTGGTATCATATTGTGGCAACTCACAGTTTCTTATTTTCTTCCAGCTAAACCATTCACTTATCTTAACAGCTTGTCAGTAGAGATGGACTATCACTTTCTCCCGCAGGTTATCACAGTACAAAAAAACCAAAGAGAACCTTGGGGGGCGGGGAGGTTGAATAAAAATTGCTTCCAAAAAAACTCACAATACCAAATAAAAGCCAGTTCACTTTCACAAGTTAGTAGTCAAATATAACTTGTCCAACAGGATTACCACATAAGCTGAACTCCAAGTACTACACAGTCCTGGGCTATGCCTACTACTTGTTACTGACGATGGGCTTTCACACTATTGCCAGAGGTTTTCTAAGCACATATCAATGCAAAGAGAGAAATGTCCTGCTATTCTTTCTTCTCTTTTCACTGGTACATCACTAAATGGGTTCACTAGTTATCCTAGATTAATTTTTATCCTAGATTATTTTTTCTTTCTGGAAGAAATGCCAGAACTGCTAAAGGAGGTGAAGGAAATAAAGTAAGGGAAGGAATGGAGGGAGGAAGGGATGAAGGAAAAAAAAGAAAATTCACATCAATAGAAAAAAAATTGAGGAAGGAAATGAGTAAGACCTTCCTCTTCTGATGATAGTGAGCTTTTAAATATGTCCAACCATAACACAAAATCATACCTAACAGCATGACTGAAGGCACATTTACACCAATTCCATTAATCTGCTGCAATCCTGCCTTCTTTGTCATATGTGGCTAAATTTTGCTACCCCATTCTTTCCTTTGTGCTAGCACTGGTTGCTTTGTGTAGCCTTGTCAAAAAGAAACAAACAAATAAACAAAAATAAACACCAAGCCAAAACCCCATGACCTTTATTAGTTTATTAATATATGGAACTGCACTATAAATAACTTACAGTTACCTCCATGTATGAAATCTGAACCACCACACCATAACTTTCTCCAAGTGTAAACTGATCTCATTCCCTAAAAATGCTGGTATATAGTTCTTCAAATAATTGTTCAGCTAGCTTTTGTGTCTAAAGTGGGTAAGGCCTAGGAAAATTCCTAAATGTACTAGAAAATATTAGAAATGTCACAAGACCTTTCTTATCTAATTGTTTTGTGATAAAAATGTTTTTCTATGACTAGGAAACTAAGATCTGTAAATCCATGTGTATCTTATAAAAAATCTAAATATAGAGTTAATGATTAATCTGACTATATTATATTTGACTACTACACGAAAACAAATCCATATAAAGACTGCTAGTTTCAGACAGATACTAAAAAACAAACAGCCAAAAGAAAACCAAACAAAACACAAAACAGAAACATGGCACCATGTTCACATTCAAGTTAGAGTATAAAGCAAAGAACTCAGAGAACAGTGGCTGAGATAAAATACCAAAAGACTTTAAGAACATTTTCACAGAAGATTTTTGGTAGCAATTCTGGACTGTACGAGTCAGGAAAAGATTAAGATTAATGAATGGTGGAGTGCCTATGGATATGGAAACGCTAAGCAGTGAGTGTGTCATTGAAGGACTATTACGGGCACTATTCTTCAGTCACACTCATCACCAACTGTCACAGCTGCAGAGAAGAAAAGGAAAAGAGATCTCCTGTGCAAATAGATGAGTCGATACTATCGTTTAATGCAGTTCTAAAAAGTTTAACTTTCAATAACCTACAGTGTAGGTAATATCACAAGTAAAAACCCCATCATTTTTAATAGTTGTATCACGAATAACACAGGACTATATCACTCTTCGAAAACCACTTAATAGTTCTTCCTCTTATCTTACTGAAATAATAATTGAACAATTAAGACAAAAGAAAAGCAACAGGGTATCTTGCTGCAGTGTAAACAGGTGGAAATGGCATAATTAATTTCCACACGTAAATAATGATCCGCATAAATCACTTGAAGCTTCACTATAAATTATCTTTGACAGAAGTGAACCATTAATATGCTGCTATACTATAGTTTTCCAACTCTAAATACCGGCTAAAATATTACTGCACATATTAATGCACAACCCAGCAAGTTTATTTTTTCATATATCCTTTCCTACAGACACATATACCATACCAGCAAATGCCTAACATCTGCAGAAACAGGGCAGATATTTGAAAAGAATGATGCAATACAGATTTTCCTCAAATAAAAATATACTTTTTGGGTGAGTCTATCCATTCAAAGTGTCATGAAATGGAAGAATTACTCCAGTAGTCCATAGCAGCTACTAATTTTACCAGCATAAATTATGATAGCTTCATTTTTGATCCAGTGAAGCAAAGTATCCAGTTGCCAGTGTTTGTGAGCACTACATCAGCACAAAATAATAGCAAGAGTGTTAAAAAAAAAAAAAGTTTGCTAAGATGCAGCCTTCGGGCCTTGGTGCTGAGAAGCACATGTTCCAGACACTCTGCAGAGCTAGCACTCCTCTGCATTTTCTTACAGCTAATTAGTCCTTTCCCTTCCCCCAAAAATTTAACAACTGAAAATGTGCCAGTGCTGCATGTTTACCTTAGTTTTTAAAAACAATGTAGAGAGGGAAGGAAAAAGGAATATTTCCTGAGATTTCTTCTTAAAAAAACTCAGTTTGAATAAGTCCCTTTCAGTGACCCCTCGTCATACGCTACTTTAAGTTTTGTCTGTCATTTCCATTATACTAGATACACAGGCTATGTGAGATCTAGGGCTGTGGAAATGAAGCTTTCTGTTCCCTGGCCTCAGCAGAATCGTAGAATCATTTTGGTTGGAAGAGACCTTTAAGATCATTGAGTCCAACCACAACCTAACTCTAGCACAAAACCATGTCCCTAGGAGCCTCATCTATATGTCTTTTCAACACCACCATGGCGGTGTATATTTAAAAAAAATAAAATAAAATAAACTCCGGTTATGTTTTTACAGCTGACATCATAATTATGGACACAGGACCAGTTTTCCAATAAGAAAGAAAGGTAACCTTCTTTTCTAGTGTCTGTGTTGCCTGCATAATAAAAAAGGAGGTAAATAAGAGGTCAGGACAGACAGAATAAAACCTACAGTTACAGCCTTTTCAGACAAAGAAACTGCACATTCTTTAACAGTGCTAAGAATCTAGCAGTCTTAACTATTCATGTAATAGAAACACCCCAAAGAGAGGGGAAGATACAGCACAAGTTACACAATGAAGCACTGCAGTATGAAATCTGAAGGCAGAGAGCTCTGGGGAACTGCAGAAGTATTGTGCTGGCCTTCAGTCCCTGGCGGCAGGTGTGACAAAGCCGTCCTGCATTCCCACTCATACGATGTACAAATGTTTGCACGGCTGCAGAACTGCTGCCATTCGGAAGGCTGTGTGAAGCCTATCCACCTCCTTGCACTGAAGCAGAATTAAAATTTAAAAAGTACTTGCCTAAACTGCTTTAAAAACCTCTGAGCAAGTTGTGTTACTAACACACAACCTGAATTCTGAATATTCACAACAACACAGATGTTCTTAAAACCTCCAGTGATGATTTCATGACTTCCAGATGTACCCATACTGTAGTGCTGAAGAATCCTATTCAGATATTGCCCATCATCTACTCATGCTCTTGAGTTCTTTTTCTTCCCCAAACACTGAAAATAGCAATTTATGAATTTAATTATTTTCATTATTGCTGTACTTATTCTGATATTTTCTTTCAAAACAACTTACACATCCTGAAAGCTTCAGTCTGGCAAATCAGATATTCACAGTTTCACAGCAGATTTTTTTTTTTTAAATACTTACTGAAAATGAACACTTTCAGTGTTTTACTTACTTTTTTTTTCCAAAGCACAAACACGAAATATTTTGTTTGACTATGAAAGTAAACGTTCTTATTATTTTTCAGTTATATAGTCTTTCACTTTAGTTACCTTTAATATAAAAAAATCATTTTCAAATAAAAATATTTCAATACTTCAAACACATCTGCAAATATTTGAAACTTCAGCAAAATTACTGTTAGTCAAAAAGCTTTACCCTAGGTTTCCTAGGTGGTTGTCATCCACAAAAGTCACAACTACAATCCCCATTCCATTATCCCACTTGTTGATGATGAGCAACAGAATTGCTCTGAACAAGAGAACAGAGGGGTTCTCTGGGGTACAATAAAATATGCTTTTCCAGTCCAAGAGCAAGACTACCTGCCCCCTTGAAGACAAATTTAAAACAAGTGGGCATCCACTTTATAGTGATTGGATTATTGACTTACAAAAATTGCCTTGGGAAGCCTGCAACAATGTTAGCAAAGTTAAGATACAGAAAATTCCCTTCTTATATGACTACATGGCCTGTCTTCTTGTCAGAGAAGGGAATCAGCCTTTTAGTTTCTGCTAGATATTTATAAACAGACTATTCGTATTCTACAGTTAATGTAGAATTGCTATCACTTCTGAAAACCTGTATCTGCTAAGGAAGTTCACAAATACTTTCTAATAAATACATCTCAAGGATATCGAAAACATGAACATATACAAAGAATGATTTATTTGCTGTGAACCCTTAATCAGATTCTTTTACATTGTCTATGGAAACGAAAACCATAGAAGGGTTTCTGTGTATGAATGAAAACTGCTTTGCCTAGATAGCTCTTCAAAGGATTCTTCAGGCTGCCCACATTCCAAATTGATGTTCAGTGTGGAAACCAACTATCCTAAACGTTCTCTATTTCACACACCACCAAGCTTTGTAAACACAGGGATCTGAATCACCAAAGTAGTGTACAAAAAATTTGTAGCTTAGCCACACTGTCTTGCTTCAGTTACCAGAGAGATGATACAAATACATCTCATGAGTCACCCACCTGAGACGAGCCAAAAGGTTAATCTTGAAGTTTGCATAAGAATTAGATTACTAAATGGAGCTTTGTGGATTGACAGTTGCACAGAATCAGACAAGCAAAACCAAACCAACTTATTTAGCTACAAATGCAGCCAACAATTAAAAAATCCTTAACTTTTATGAGATTGTAGTCTGGTGGATGGGGCGTGGGATGCAGGAAGGAAGGAAAAAAATGTTAATAACAACAACAAAAAAAAAATGAACAAAGATGCTTGTTTGACATCTACACAGCTTGCGTGCTTCGTATGTACCTTGTCTGAATTCGGCTTTCCTAGGAATTTCTGCAAGATAGCACTTTGGCAAAGGGAACGATGAAAACATTGGCCAAATGTATGGATCACTGCCCTAGAAATAGGACCAGACAGAAATTAACTTAGGAGAAGAATTAATAGCATTTGCTCAATTAACACACAGGTAAAGTTCTCAGAATTACTGCCTATGCACCAAAATTATGCTTGATACTACAATTTGCGATCAGATATTCCCCAACTCAAAGAAAAAGTTAAAAGATACAAAATCCAAAAAGCACTGAGCCAGAATTTTTTCTGGTACATACTACTGACAGTTTGGATTTTACAGATCTTTTCTTTTTCAAGCAAAAGGGAAAATGCTTTTTTTCTTAAATAATTTTTAAAAAATTTTAAAACCCTGCAGTTCCAATTTCACACACTGATCTAGCTGTCTTTGCTGTGATGACAGTAATTTGCATTTCATCTTTATGAGAATGACAGCCAGTGAGAAGCAGAACATTTAAAGGAGCTGCTGAACAAACACAGTATTGTTAGGACATCGATGAAAGCTCAAGGTATTAGATACTGCAGACGAAAAGCCAAGCGTGGAAAAAAAAATATCTAATAAAAGGAAGATATAACAAATGGAAAGCTAATAAAGAAAACATAAAATATAAAAGTAAAAAAAAAAAAAAGACAAATTTCACTTTTATAGTAGAAAAAGTAACATTACAATTAGATTCTAACCTTATCTAGTACTCTCAAAGGCAAAATTCTTTCCTGTGGTCCTCCAATTAGATTTATCCTTACAAGAACATGATTCCTCTCAACTGATAGAGCATCAATTATAAAATCTCTGTAAAAACAAACAAATACCAAACAAAAAAACAAGTAGAAAACTTTGAAAGTTATTTGTAACCACACACAGACAACATGCTGTCTGAAGTCACTGTGTAGTCCAAGGTACAAAACTTTTTACGGGAATAAAAATCAGTTTTTATACACCAACTTTCTTACAACTTTTTCCTTTAAAAAGAAATAGTAGGTTTCATCCTCAACTGGTATGTAACGATCATCTATATCTGTTGAGATTTCACCCATACTGTTTGATTTAAACTCTGTACTGGTCGCACATGCTAAGAGAAAGGACAGAATGTCTATGACCAAATGACTGTCCACTTCTGTCCCAAAACCACACTTTTCATTTTGAAAGGATGCATTGTGAAATTTTCTTTAGAAGCCAGAAAAGGAAAGTCACAGAAGTTGCAGAGTCCACTAAGTTATAAATAAACTAAAACGAAAACAAAACCCTAAAGTACTGATAATGCCTTTAATTCATAAGCATTGAAAAAATACCCCAATTTTATGTTGTATACATAACATAAAAAATAATATAAAAGGCATATTTACATCCACAAATTTTGCACTCTTTTTTTAAGAGGTATTTTAAGATTAATACAAATAAAAATGCTTTTTTATTTCTTACACTTTTGAGGTGGACATGGGAGAAAGAAGTCTGTTGTAACTTTTCAGAATTTAAGATTGATGACAAACCTGCATCTAAGTAAACTTATGCAGATTAGAAGCCAATGTGAGAGCATTTGTATGTTTAAAGCCACTAAGGTATTCGTGTATTTGTTCTCAGAATAAAAATTTGATAGTTGAAATAACATTTACATCAGTCACTTCTTACCCTGGTCCTTCTGAAGTTTCTGTGACGTTTTCCTCCTGAGCAGTCAGTAAAACTTGTGACATCTTGTACTGAGTCTCCAAGAGTAAAAGGGTATTGAGCTCACAGCATAGCACATTTAACAACCTGTAGAAGGACACATTGAAATGATGGCACATCAGTCAGGAACCCAGTAACGCAGAATAAGACAAAGGCAAACATGTTTATGAGATCTCATAATGGAAATAAAAACAAAACACAACAAACAACAAACTTGAAGTGTCTGAAAAATACCCAGACAGAACTGGGTCAGGAACACTCTTTTTACATCCCTTTTAGCCACTCAAGTGGCACAGCCTTGAGCACACAGGGAATGGTTCCCAACAGATTTTTCATGCACACAGTAGAATCAGAGAAAATATTCACTGGTCAGCTCAGCCTGCTTTTGAGTTTATATCACAGAATAACAAAGGCAACACAGACTTAAAAAGACATTCCATGTCAAATGTGAAGAAATTATACAATAACAGGTTGGTAAGGCAACTCCAAAGCAGGTTGTCCAAAGGGAGGGGAAGGCTGGGAGATAAAAATACACCTTTCCTTTAGAAAACAGGTTATTAAGCACTGCTGTATAATCAAATTTAACACAGTTCAAAAGCAATAAAAGATTTAACGTGTAACAAAACCAGCAAATAGCAAATGCCCTTTTTTTTTTATTTCAGAGAAACACAAAACAATGGTCAATGAAGTTAATAAAACAGTACATGACAGCACATTACATACCATTTTCTTTTATAACCTCAGGGCAAATTAACAGTGAAAGTAATCCAATACATTTCATTTAAATCTGATGTAGGGCAATCCAAATCATATTACTTTTTTTTTTCTTTTTTTTTTTTAACACAGCAACAGAATATCATTGTAGGTTTCCTGTTCATGGAAAATAATATGACTAAATGTTCTTGTTGCTATTTTTATTCTCTGTTTTATCACCATCATAAACCACATTATAAATTAAGTCTGATCAGCATTTTATTTTGTATTCACATAAGATTCGATACAAATGAGAGAATATATATTGTTTGAAATTTGTAGTCTGTTAGTCAATGCTTATTTTCTTCCATGTAATTCTCAACATGCTTCTACTGACAAACGCAAAAATTTGCAAGCCATTCTCTCAATAATTTAACACATCCAAATTCACACAACTGTGGACAAGGATTAAACAGTCTAAATGATAACGTTTTTTCTTTTTTTGTCTGTTGCTTTTTTAATATAACTTGATCTGCTTAGTTTCAGACCTCCTCAACTTTTATTTATTTTACATTAACTATTTCCAGATGTTGATTTATTCTCAGTACTTTCCTAAATCACAGAAGAAATGACAGTTCAACTATTATTTTTTTTATTATTAAGTAGAAGAAAAATCCACAAAAAGAGCACTGAAACCATTATGAAGATGAATCATTTCTTCTGTTAAGTATGACGACTAAATGGCAAAAGAACCTTTTTCCAGCAGTCAAAAACCACTTGGGAGAAGACTGATGGCTAAGAATGCATATAATATCTCATCTGGTACACAAGGCAGAGCAAAAAAAGACAAGCCACAAGCAAATAAAATTAGGTAGAAAGGATAGTGGTAGGATAAATGACAAAACATACAAGATCTAACACATGCAGCCTCTGCTGAGGCAATCAAATGAAATTTTCATCTACATGAAAAAATCCATTTAAAAATGCCATCACTGAAGCACAGATATTTGATTAAAAGTAATATTCCATTGCTTTACTTTCTAAAGTCATACATTTACAGACTAGAGTGCGAAACTAAAAAAACCCACATTTTATAGTGTGTATATTTGTCAGTGTGCTTGAACATAGCTGTGGACTTTTTGTTCTTTGTTCATATTTAACTGTGTTTGGAACAGAAGAACTGAATCAGACCACTCAGCTCAATACCCTCTCTTTAAAGAGTGCATGCTTATGAAAAGGTATGAAACCTTGACAGATATAATACAATGAAATCAAAGCATATCTTTTTGAGACACATTTAAAAATCCTGTTTTTAAAGTAGAAGATAGAATTTCTAACCTAAATGTTGCTGAAAATTGGAAGATATGCTTTGATATGAGGTTTGGTACCGAAAAAGGAATAATCCCATGCAACAGCAGAGGCTGGGGACTGAGCAGTTAGAAAGCAGCTTTGCAGACAAGGACCTGGTGGTCCTTGGTGGACAACAGGTTGAAAAGGTGACAGCAACATGCCCTTGAAGGCCAACAGCATCCCGGGCTGTGTGAGGAGGAGCAGTGCCAGAATGCCATGTGAGGCAGGTGACCACCTCTAGCAGTACCGGTGAGGCCATACTGGTGTTGTTGAGTTCAGTTCTGGGCTCCCCAGTAACGACATGGATGCACCAGAGCAGGTCCAGCAAAAGGCCATGAAGATGATTAAGAGCCTTGGGCCATTTGACATAAGGAAAGAAGCTGAGAGAGCTGGGACTGCTCTGCTTGGAGAAAACTCAAAGGAGATCCTATCAGTGTGCAGAAATACTGACAAGAGGGTTTGAAGATGGAGCCAGACTCTTCTCAGTGGTACCCAGTGAAAGGACAAGAGGCAATGGGCATGAATTGAAACAGGATATTCCATTTCAAGATACTGTAACGGTGGTGAAACAGTGGAAAAGGTTGCCCAGGAATGTTGCAGAATCACCAGCCTTGAGGACATTATAAACCAGATTGGACACAGAGCAATGCTCTCTAGTTGAATGTACTTTGAGCAGAGCAGTTGGACTACACAATCTTGAATCTCCCTTTCAATTCCAACTCTATAATTCTGTGAAAACTTGTAATAAGATATACCAAATTACCAGGAACAAACTGCAATATAGATAAAATAAGTTATCTGAAGGCAATCTTTTACAGAACAGTAATTTTAAGGAAATTCAGAAAAATCAAAATACATATCATAGTTGTGAAAATATGGTAGCAATAAGGAATTTTGTTTCTCAATTCTGCATTTCCTGTCATATGTCATCCCTGTCTTTCTTGGAGGGTGTTCCCAGGATTCTACCCATTCATCTACAATTTCACAACTAATACTTCACTGTAGAAATTTCTAGTCTGAAAGAAAGCATGCTAACTAGTATTTGAGTACCTGTGTAAACTGACCATCTCACTGGTTTTAGTAAGTGGAATCATAATGACTTCTTTAATTACAGCAGAATATAGGGTACTTCATGGGATATAAAACAGCTACTAAATAATTCTAGCTGCTAAAAAGCCCTGTTAATTTTATGTTGCCTCTCTAAATTTTTTCACTTGAAAATAATATAATTAAACCACCTATGAATTTCTCAGAGTTCCTAAAAACATCCATTATGAGGATAGTTTATTATCATATTTCTCAGTATTTTTTCTATGAGTTCCTTCTAAAAACACAAAATAATATGATGCTCCCTGTTAATAAGCAGTGCTTGCATTGATAGCCAAAACACAGGTACGTTATCAATACTATTCTAGTCATAAATCCAAAACACACCACCACGTGAGCTGCTATGAAGAAAATTAACTCAGTCCCAGCCAGTACATCGTCCTAGCAAAAGAAGATGCAATTTCACGCAATAAGCAAAATTCCAGCCACCCTAGGGAAAAAAAGAAACTGGCACATCCAAAGTAAAATAACCTGCAGTCTTGAAAAGAGATGTGTTCAGGCAGCAGGTAACAGCTACCCAAACCTGAAATGCTTGCATCTATGCTGTCCATAAGAAGTTCCAGTGATATGACCCCGAAATGGTGGACTAAACTGGTCTTTAGTAACAGGTTTTCTTCCGGCTTGCAGTTACTGCCTTCTATAGATACAGGCATGGTTGATTCAGGCCAGTGCACAATATACAGCATGACACTTGTAAAGAACTCAGTTATGGGACAAAGTAAGGTCTTTCCTTCTCTCCCAGGAATCAATATTAAAAACGTAAGCGGGGAAAACAAGCAAACAAACAAACAAACAAACCAAAAAGTGAGGACTGCAACCTTTTCGCAGTAGCAGGGCCTCCTCCTTGCTAAATGAATATGTATACTGACAGCAAAACCCAAAGCAACAGTTTCACTAAATAATTCCAGTGTTGTCAGGATGGGGGACAGCCTCAAAATATTGAACATCGGAGCCTTATATTACCAATTTGATTTATTCTTTATTATATTTTGAGTAACGGCCTGAGCTCCAATGAGATCACCGATCCAAACAGCGAGTGGCAATTACTATCAAGCGTGCCACACAAAGCCGATGAAGGCAAATGGCTAGCAGAAAAAAAACCCACAAGAAGCCAAAAGCTACCTAGTCAGCATTAGAACACAGGGAGCACTTGGAAGCTTCAGCCACGCAAAGCCTTGCACACTGCCCTTGCAGACAGAACAAAGGGCTTTAGTAATGAGCGGAGAGAACACACCTCTACATGGGGTCTTTCTAAAGGACCAAAGCTTTCGATTGTCCCACTGAAGGCAATGCTCATAGTGGTTTTGAAAAACATGAGATCTTCTGGATATGGAGTATTTATCAATACCCTGTGTTACACCTCTGGTGCCTGGGGCACTCAAAGCTACTACCTCAGGGTACTCATGTTTCTCCCAGTAAGAAAACTTGGAGATCAATGTATTCCTTACGATGTTTTCCACATGAAAAGATTTTCAAAAAAAGCACCTCGAGCACTTCAGTCACCCAATGTACTTACAAATCACACATAATGTGATTGCTAATGGTAAAAGTTTCCCGAGCTAAACAAAAATGCTTTTCACGAGCATCGGTTGTCAGCCTGGAGGACTTAGAAGTGAAACAGATTTTAAATTGTAGGAAGTGAAGCATTTTAATTTCCCTCACTGAAGAAAAAAAAAATAAAAAAAAAAATCAACAAATAAGTGACACAATCCTATCACAGAATCTGCTGTTATTACTTCATTAATTATAAATAGTTTTGAATTAATAAGCCTAACTAAATTCTATTAACATATAAACTAACAAAAAACTGAATTAACTGTATAACTACATTATGTGGAAGCCTGACAACATAATCCTGTTGCATATCCCCATCACTACTAATGTAGACTCCATCCTCCTTTACCTTTGGATTATTAAACAGAGGTCAAAGTTTTACAGCACACAGGTACTTTCCAGTGATTGGTACTGCAGAAGTCTTTTCCCTCACACACATTCAGCATGAACATTTGGAGGGAAAAAGATTCATTTCTGAAGAACCATATATCACTTACCAATCAGAAAACACATTTAAAATAATAGAAAATGGGTCTTTAATTAATTATTAACTCAGTCAATTCTCCTTATTTCATTGAAAAGTGTATGGTAGAAAATAACTGGAAGACCACACAGTCTTTCATGCTTCCATCATAAGAATTCATATCTGGTAGATTTGGAGGAAGAAATAAATACTGTCAGGCTCAATTCCTCCCCTCTCTCACCATCCTCCTCCCTCCCCTCGAGAGGAGGAACTCTGCGAATACGGCTTTCTTCCATTCACAAAGACATAAGGATGTGATGAAAAGGGCTTCTTCAGTACATCCAGCCAATAGCACCATAAATGTTGTTGCACGATGTACCAGGCAGCCATTCAAATGTTAGTGATCAAAAAGATTGATTCATCAGTGGCATTATCCAACAGCGTTTATGGGCCATAACAGTGTGTTTAAAACAAAGATGGGAAAAGCAAGAAGTACAGCCTTGTTTCTGGCTCTACACAATAGATGGAAAAGAGAACATGCAACTTTTTTTAAAGAGGAAACTGATTAAAAGAAAACCAAAACAGTTTAAATTAAAAAAAAAACCATCTTGCTTCAATTTAGAATGAAGGAGATTTTAAAGAATTATATATTAATATTTTCAAAAAGTTTCTGCTACTCATAATGCTTTTTAATAAAGGGAAAAAGAGGATAAATCTAAATATCATGTTGACCTAAGGAAAAACAATGATCATGATTCCTATCTTCTACCTTTAGAAAACAAGAGAATTAATGCTCCTTCCATTGTGTTGCAACCATTAAAATCACACATCCTCTTAATTAACAATACACGCAATATAAGTACAATTGAGGGAACAAACTATTTCATATACTGAAGCTACCTCATTATTAAAATGCAATTATATATAAGAGGGCATGTTTACAATGCAGCTGAAAACATAATGGAAAAGAATGCATGGGTGTTTATTAACTGTATTTCCTAAACCCACAAAGCTGTCTCTTCTCTTCAGTTTCTTCATCTCCCAACTCCTGTAGGATTTAATTTATTCACTGGGATTTCACTGAAGTGCACTAGATGAAATTTTGACTAATACTGCTTTGAGGTAAATATCTAGCCGCTGATTGATTTTGATGTCAATATTGTATAAGCCATTTAAATTCTTTCCTAAATCTTTCTCTTACTAGTTTGTGGGCCAACAGAAATACATACAGTGCATTTTTATCATCTTCTGCACCCTTTGGTAAGTAAGAAAATGAGTATTATAAGAAAAAACATATTCACCATGATATTTTATATGACAAAACAATGTGACTTAACAATGTCAAAATATTTACTATTCAAATCTGAAAATAGTGATCCAACATTCTTTTTTTAGCTGTCACAGGCTTTGCAATCCTGAGGCTGATATTGATGAACATATGACTTAGACTAGTATTTACGTTTTTCTATAACTCCACAGAAGCATAAATGTATTTAGAAGATTCGCACACAGCACTACCACAAATACTCCTTCAACCTTACCTTACACAGGCCTAAAATACAGTTCAAATTATTATTCTGCAAAACAAGTTATCTTCAGATATCTCTAATGCTAAGCAAGTACATCATGTCTTTAAAGTTAATCAGTCCCAATTTCCATATCTGAAGGAAAAGTATTTTACTCATAGAGTTTACAGGTATTTTCCTGCAGAAAGCCAAACTTTAGAACAGAGTGCTGTCCTTGTTGCTGGACACCCACTAGCATGAGGTGTTTCAGTGGACAAGTGTGGGGCTGACAAAGGTTCTTCTGATTCGGAATGTACAGACGAAAGATCTTTTGATCTCACATTATTTAAGAGTTTTGTTGACTTATGGCCAGAATAAGCCAATGGAGGGAAAAATAGAAGAAAAAAAAAATTTGATAGTGGCTACTGTATAGGGAGGGAGGGAGAGAGGGGAGGCTTCTTCACTCTTTAAAATACTCAGATACCTATTACTGTCATGGTGTCATATATGCACAAAAACCAAACAAACACCCCACATTTTTCCAGGAACAGTATACATTATAAAATGTTATAAAAGTCTTTATTTGGTTAAACGAGGGGAATTTTTGCAAAGCTGCCTGTAGACCAACTCAGATCCCCTCTTACTACCCACAGTCTATGCCTACTCCCAGTACCCCTGTTTCTCCTTCTGTTTTTCGCATAAGCCACCTCTGAGTTTCTTTGAATTTATTTTGGAGTTTTGACAATTTTTATCTATGATGAGTTAGTTATTGAAGGTAAAAATTTGGTATTTTGCCACACTTTAATCCAGCTAACGACACAGTGTCACTGACATTCAAAGAAAACTCAGTTTCTGAATAGACAGAATAGCAATATGTAAATGCCTGAATAATGCTTTAGGCAGAGGCTTTGAAAATATATATAATATGCATATATTTTCTTGGCAGGCTGTAAAAACTCACAACTCATGGATGTATTCACTGTACTGAAATATTGGACAAGTTGTCTTGATGCCATATAATTCATCAGTCTGAAAGAAGACGTATGTAACTGCTGTTTACTTAGTTCCTTTGTTATTAATAATATAAGTTACAGAGATTCAAAGAGCTTAGCATCTCCATTGCCACACCTTTATGAAAACTGATCTTTTTCATACTCATAAACTTATAAGGTCAATAAGTACACCTGTATCAGAGAAAGAAAGCTGACAATGATATTAAGAGAATTCTCTGTATTTAGTATTTTAAAAATTTATGACTGATTACTGCTGTGAATTCCCTTTTGATGGGATTTGTGCTCTGGCAGCAATTTAAATTCAGAATCTTCTAAAATAGAAAGACTACTGAGAATTTTTGCCTCAGTTCCTGTGCATCCAGATTCTCAGGCGGTACAGAAGAGCAGCTGATCCAGACTTTTATCAACCAATATTGGCTGACTGAGAGACTTCCTGCTCCTGAATAAGTATAAAACTGCTTTGAAGTTGAAAGTTGAACTGACAGTTTGAAAATCTTTCTATACACAAGTTAGAAACTGTTTATATACTTCCACTTTCCTATTCCTATCTCCAATTCCTTGCCTACAGTTTCCTAGTAATATTAACAATAATATTTTTTTAAAAAAATGAGTTGCAAAGGACTTTCAAGTGAATAAATGTCATCCTAGAAGTATGCAATAGCTGTAATTAAAGGCATACCAGATCAGCGTCTGTGAAACTACTGAAGAAGAATCCCAGGCCAAGATACTTCCAAGTTGAGAATTACAAAAAAACCCCAGATTCACACTAGGCTATAGCTCACCATGGAACTGAGTATTTTACCTTGATCACACAGGACCTAGTTGGTACGAATGCACTCTAGGGAGCATTCTTTATAGACTGAGAGATATTGGCTATGCAAAACCATAACTAGCTTCCCTATGTTTTCCCTTTGATTTCTACTGCATGTGCACTGCTTTGCAGAGCGGGCAAGCTTGAAAAGGAAAGCTGACAGCTGAGCCTCCGCAGGACTGTCCTTGAAAACAGTAGTTCAGAATTCATACTTATTCAAAATGAAAACAATCATCCACCAGAAAATGCAATATGAACATTAAAAACAAACAGATAAACCTGTGTTTTTTGGATTAAACAGACTGTAGAAATACCTGTATATTTTAAGTTTCCTGTATAGTTACACAGCTAGTAACCAAAATAATTTTAAGTCACTGAAGCACAGTATACACATTAAGAAAAATGTAGTTCTAAACTGCAGAAGTTGCTTAATGTTCAAGTAAGCAAATTTGTAACTCCTTTGAATTATAAAAGTGGGTTACAGGATCTCAGAATATAAACTATAAGTTAAACAGATCTGAAGTTTAACTCTGGGTGAGCCACTCATACAATGATACCTGACCAAATAACAAAGTATATTGCTGTGTAAATCCGTGAATGATTAAAGAATGTCAGTTTGGCTGTACTACTGGTATTAAGTTTAGCAGAAAGAAATGTTTCTAGACAAATGTCTCACTAAAATCATCTAGTCACACAACTGTTTGTTTTTTCAGTGTTATCATAAATATTTAAATACTTGATTTCTACAAAGTAGCAAAGAGAAATAGAGAACTTTTGCTCTTTCTAATTAATTTCTAATGAATTTTATACATTTTCAGATCTGTTAAGCATCTGATATTTTTTGACCTGACTGCTGCTGAATTTGGTATTCTTGATGGAATTTCATTAAGGTGATAATTAGAGAAACACATTTAAAATACTTAAGTACAGGGAGACTATATACATATATAACTGATATAAACATGGTAAAAAAAATACTTTTTTTCTTTTAGTATTTCGGTACAATTTTTCTTTTGTGCACCACAACGGAACTACAACATGCTCTTTTCAATCAACTAGGCAAAATAACAACATGCAATTTCTATCACTGCTCATCGTATTACAATATATCCATTTACAGGTAATAAGATTAGATTCATTGCTATTCTCATTTTGTAGACCATTTTTCATTTAATCTTCTTATGTTAAAAAAAAGGGGAATTTCACCTTCACGCATAATAAAAACCAAATAATGCTATCTTATCAGAAGCAACACATCCAAGCATGTTATATCCTATTTAGTTAATGTGACCAGAGAATATAAAATGAGCATCTTACCTCAGACCAAAGATATGTGATTGTTCATAATTGAATAAGGAATGAATTTTAGGTTCTGAATTCAAAATTATAAGCCTGTCAATGATATCCTGCCAAAGGAAGACAAATGTAAAAATCTCATGTATGATTTTATATTTTTTGCACATAATAGTTTCATAGGGATGTTTACTATAAAATGAAACCTTAATTACTAAAACACACATGGAAATTTCTGTAAGAAGGGGTACGTTCCACCATAAAAACTCATGGCAAAAACAAACCATACAGAAGGTTAGGGAAGAAAAATAGCTAAAAAAAATAAACCACTAAAGATACAAAAAGATTCTAGCATATCAAGTATCCTAGTTCTTGTTTAGTTTTAAACCACAACAAAAGCATTCAACTGCTTTTTGTATGTTTGAAAGGTGTATACATCTATTTTGATTAAAAGAACAGCAAACCCTTCAGTATAATATATAATACACTTTCTAACACCAGTTACTACTACATGCTCCAAAACATGCCATTCATTCTCAGTGTAGTCAGGCTTGGCTTGGGTGTCGAGGCTTACATCTTTCATCCTACAGCATCTCACGTTACAGACCATGACCTGTCGCTGCTTCCCACTTCTTCCACACACCCAACCTAATTATCTTCCCCTCTAGTTCACTGCATATCCAAACCACTTCTGAAGAAATAATTTCATTAAAAGACTAAGAAACACATAAAAACATTCACTGATGTTATTGTCTCAGAAGCAGATTGCTGTGCTATGGTCAGAAGAAACAAACTACAAAGTCCTTACATGCTGTATTTAATCTGGATTAAACTTTTATTTTCTCTGTGTTTAAGAAGTATAGTCTCAGAGACAGCAGAATGAGTTATTATTCAACTGGTTAGATCAATGAGTCATTTCAATATGATATGAGAGAATAGTTAGGATACATACTTTCATGAAATCAACCAAAGCTCTGGTTTTCAACAGAGAAAAGACCACAGGTAAACTCCCAGCATGAAGAAAAAAAAAAAACAAACAAACCAACCAAACCAAACAAACAAAAAACCCCAGAACTTGTCAAAGTAAACAGCCTTCATAAAATTCATTCTTATCTAAAACACGGTGAAACCATACTTTCCCTATTAGACCTTCTGGGGTGGTAGGGGAGAGGGCTGTGAAGAATGCACTTTTTCCACATAGTATGTTTACAATAAAACTCACAATAAAACAATTCATCTCAGACCTCTTGTCTGTTCATAAAATTAGTAATGCAAGCAATTGATTTGTTTGAGGTTTTTAGATATTGAGGCTTTTTAGATATTTGCACATATAAAGAGTTAAATGCCAAGGGACATTTCTCTGGCAACAACCTCCTCCTTTGATCCTTACATCAAAGCTTGGAGCCTGCAAAAGAGAAGAAAGCACAGGCACAGAGAGAAGACTACTGAGAAAGCAGACCAAGCTCTTAGGATGGAATGTCCAATTAGGATGGAAGGTCCAATGTAAGGTCCGATCAGATAAACATGCAGGTAAATCTGCACTGCTTAACGACAGAGCATAGCTTAAATATTGCAGGTAGGATGTCATCTACTTTTAATTTCACCTGCTTAAACATGTCTTTCAAAGCTATAGATCTTTAGCTTTCTGCAATCACTGCCCAAAGACATGTTTATAACAAACCTATATGTCTGTGTAAACCCAGAAGTTTTCTGAGTACTTAGACTCAGCTATTACATGTTAAATTAACATTAGATTAACTGTTTCCCTTCTGTTAACTATATGATCTTGGATGTCTAGCTTAGGCTTATAAAACCCACCGTTGCACAGTAAAGTGAGAAAAACCACATCCAAAATATCTGTAACTGTCCTGTGAACTTTGAACATTTATCAGTCTTGCTGTTTCTGGACACCTAAAGAATTCCATCAAAACATTGAAATGCCTCAAAAGCCAAAACAACACAGTCACAAAAATCATTACTTAACAGCTACCCCAATCTGAAAGCTCTCAAATATGTATTGCCTTCAACATCCATCTATCTCCTCTGCTCCCAGTGCCTCAGAAAACTTGATGACAGAAAAGAACTACCCATTGGTGGACACACAAACACTGAATGGATTGGAAAAAAGAAATTCATCATCCTGTTTCCTCCTGAAATCATCAAAAGAGCACTACAAAAAAGAACTACACAAATCCCTTCCAAACATAACACACACTACTATGATATACTCTGTCTAAACAACTGAAACTACCACCAATGCAGAGCTTGTGCTAAAGAAACACTTTAACGCAACAGCAGTTTAAAGTGCTAGCTCATTAGAAAAAAAATCTGATTTTACCTGCCACTCAAGGGCACAGGTTAAATTTGCCTGTGCTTTGTATGTAGATGACAAATAAAAAAACCTAATGAACTGCAGTTCAAAGAACTAATACAAAATAGTACTAAATACAGAAATGGTAATACTATTTTTCTTAGGACTGAAATAGGCCTTAATCAGTAGCTTTCCAATTAGTGATTTTTTCTGCGTGTAAATCACCTGTGCCATTAAGAAAGCCTGAGGTTTTGATGTGTTCAGTTGTTGTTTTGTTTTGTTTTCTAATTTTTGTTAAATCCACAGATAATGCGATAGAGCAATATTAAATAAAATACGAGTATAGAGATTTTCCAGCATTTTCCAGCATGTAACTGTATGCACATACAGAATTGTTTCTGTATGTCACTTTTTTTTCCATGGAAAAACAGAATCCTAATAAGTCAGAAAAGCTGATCATTAAAGTAGATATCACATTTTATATTATCTTTAGGATTTCAAAATGAATATTTAGGTTAACATGAAGTGATACGTGAATATACTGCCCTCATGCTGTATATAATACAAAATGCAGAAAATTTCAAAATCTTTCAGTAAGAAGAAAAAACTTATTTTATTATTACAGTAACAATTTCTCAGAAAAAAATGTCTTCACAGAAGTATTTAGTTTTCATTCAAAATAAAAACTACACTTACAATAACATCTGTAGGTACTTCTCGGAGTGAATAGATTTGTTTATTTGGTATATCTTGTTTACTCAGGAGCTCAAAAACTGCAGGGTAAGTGAGCAAGTTTACCAGAGACAGAAAAGACTAGAAAAACAACAACAAAAAAAAAAACAGGGACAAAAGAGTATGTTAATCAGTTAAGTATAACCAAACAAATGTTAACAATTATTTGCCATTTACTTTAGTTTTGTTCTTATCCTTCTTCGTAGGCTGAACTCCACAAAACTAGAGCTGCCCAAAACAAGATGGTAAACCCTGGCAGGTGTCCATATAACCTAAAAGTCCAGTAGCATCTGTAAAATTATGTATTATCTATCAAACTGTACAAATAATTTTGAAAATTATAATATTTTCATTATCACATGTTTCTAAAATCTAAAGACACAGCATACTATAAAACGTGTCACTCTGCCTGATCTTACTACAGTAATCAGAGACATGAACTGATGGCCAGTATTTTAAGACTTTCACTTTCATCGTTACTGTTATTTATTATTTCATATTGACTTTAACAGATGTTTGGCACTGTAACCTGCCATCCTTTAAATCAGTCATCATTTGACCAGAGTATTACACTAATTTTGCTTCATGGACAAAGAAGCAATATAGTTGCAATAAAAATTCACAGAAATGTATCTATCAACCTATTTGAAATACAGCACTGTTTTTTCCACACCAATACAGAAGATAAGTAATTTCTCACCTTCTGACAACTTCGGTCAATAGGGTCAACTGGAGTCGGTTTAGGCTGGGTTATCCTCACATCATCTTTTCCACATTCCAAAAGAGCCCATAGTTCAGTTACAAGTGCCTTTATAAAGCCTAAATCAAATTTTTGTTCTAATCATGAGAATGGCAAGAATACCAGAAAAACAATTTTCATATTAAACAAACACTGTATACCACAATTCTACCTCAGTTTCTCAAAACTCTCTAGATTGTGGACTAAAATTTCACAAGACAGAATGCCTGAGGTTGCTCTCCCTGCTGTTCTCAGTCCTTTAGTCAAAACACCTTTCCTCAGCAGTCTGCTTCTATTCAATTTAAGATCTACAGCAACAGTTTGCAGACTATTATACTAAAGTAGGATGACATTTATAGATCTTCCACATAAATGAGCTGCTGACCTTCTCTAACAAGTTAACTGCTACAGATTGAGGCTTAGCTAGTACTGGCTCTGTGGTTTTAAAAATACAGATTTACTACAATTCATTAATAAATGAAAACATACCACAATGAAAGGTTAAGGACTGAAAAAATCTTTTTAAGAGAAGCACTACTAGCTGAATTTAAAATGCTAAATATTACACTAGAAGAAGGATAGCCATCTAACTCTGAAATCTCCAAATAAAAGTTACAGGCCTAATGCAAACTTTACATACATTACACAACCTCCTCTCAGGGTTGAAAAACAATGCTGATTATTTTTGGTCTACCATTCGTTTTAAGCACCAAAGGCCATGAGAAGCAACTTGGCTGAGAACCTTAAACAGGACAGATGGGTTACTCCTCAAGTAGATCTGCTCCCTGCTTTCTGAAAGATCCCAGAGGCATAAAATACAAGCAAGTAACAATCAGTTTCCTTGACTGGTAGAATTTGCCTGCCTTTTTGATAGTCTTTCATTTGAATCATTTCAACTACACACCAGTCACTTCTAGATTCTCAGAGAGGATAGTTTTAACTTTTGTACCTCATGGACTTCCTTACCAACTTAAGCCAGTAGCTTTAGCTAATTGATAAGATTCTAGTTTTAACAAAAGGACTACCTAGACAGCTTCATGGTACAGCAACAGCTGAGTTATCTGAGAATGAATGTGAAGGGACTTTGGTGGTATGGGTTGACATATGAGAAGAACTGTCAGTTCAGATAATCTCAGTTCCATCTCACTATTGTATAAAAGTGCCAATGACACGTAGGTATTTGCAGTTTCTCACTATGAGTAGTCAGTAACTGTGAAAAAGTACATATAAACTGCAGAAATCAACAGTTATTAATTCTGATCTGTAGATCAATAAGAAGTACTACCAAATTGTTAGCAACTCATTTTTTAACAGATACAAATGTCTTCATGCACATACAAGAAATTTCTGAAAATCCAAAGCAATGAAGTAAAGATTTTGCATAACTTAAGGAAAACAAACAAACAAAAAAACAACCAAACAACAGACCTGCATCAAAGATAAGTGAATAACTTAAAAATTGGAAAGAATTTCTACCAAGAAGAAATCAATAGACATTTAAGCAGTCCTTGCTAATACTGTGTTATTATTCCACTCTGTTGATATTTCTTAACCTCTTTCTGTCTTTTTTAATATGCAAGACTACAACATGTAACTATTCATAACAACATAATTCTTCAATTTACCTGAACTCTGTAGAGCTACTGCACCTGTCGGTGTTGTTGCCATTTGTGTAATAATCACTCTATTACCAAACTCTTCATAGTCATCTGTCTGTTGGTAACAAATACAAAAGCACAGTGTTAGTTATTCAAAGGGCCTGAAACTCTCTAATGATCTCTTAAATATTGATCTTTCCTACAATTGTTTACAGAATTTAATCCACAGTATGTAGACTTGAACAGTTCATAGATATTATCCTCTACAGACTTACCAGGGTCAGATTCCAAACCAAACACCTTTATCAAGTACCTTATCAAAATTTAAATGCAAAATACTATGGTTGAGACATGTAACATGAGCAAAGAATAAAAATACTAGTATTATTATTTTATATTATTATTATAATTTTTGCACACATTCAGTAGGACATCTGTAACATTATGGTTTTTTTTCCTAAAATGCATATTATCTGATTTTTGGTTACATTTCATGTATTGTCTAGGTTCTAGATTTCAACACCACCTACCAATGTGGTCTAGAAAAATATGCACTTAGAATTTAAAAAAAAATATTTTTCCTAGCGTTTCAAACTTTACAGTTAAGGGTCAGAAAAACTAAATATATGGCTGACATTCTGAAGATGAGCAACATCTGACAAACTGAAATCAGTGTGGCACCAATATCAAATATGGTAAGCTACATTTTGAATTCTTTTTTTTGCAAAAATTTAGTGACAAAATGGTTGCTGAACTTATTTTCTTATTATTTGATTTCTTCTTTATTTTATTATAATCATTACAAGAAATAAGAACTTTACAGACTCTGTAATGCTTACCTGGAGTTTTTTTGATAAACTGCTGAACATAAAGTTCACACAGTCATTCAAGGCACCCGTACTATGAAGCAGAAATAGTCCTTTGGGTGTGGCAGAAAAATTTAGCAAGGCATCTAACAAAGTCTCTTCCCATAACAAACTGCAAGAGTAGCAAAATAATAATTTTAAAAGATATGTAAAAAAACATGGGAAAAAAAGAAAAACAACAACATTTCATTCTTTGGACTCTGTGTTTACTCTATATGTTTATGTTAGTTTAAGAAAGCATTTGGGAAAGCTCTGATATGTATTAGACTGTATTTTGTATAAACAATCAAACTCATCCTGACAAAACTAAGGTTAGATAGGAACATGGGACAGGAAGATAACGTTATGGGGAATCCAAAAGATCTGCACCATTCTGAAACGTACTTACGACATGGTACCTGACTCTAGACAAGTCTTAAGGTATTAATTTGGCAGTTACAAACTGGCAAAGCAGACAGTGAATTTCTCACTAATGTAAAAATACTATGAGAAACTAACAAAAACTAACATTTGAGGAGATAAAGAGGCCACTGCTAGAATTTAGTACAGAGTTATGAAAATTAGGCACTCTATATAAACAATAGCGTTATGTACTAACAGCAGTATACAGAAAATATTTTCTACAGACAAGGCAGAAAGAACAGCAATTGCAAGAATCAAGTATGACGATACTCTCTGCCCCACAAAATATTCTATGCCCTAAAAAGTGAAGCAACTGCATCACCTTTCACTAGGTACAAACCCTGCAGGTATCACTAGACTCATGTGATTCTGCTTCTCTAAAAGTATTTGCTTACTGGAGTCTCATCTCTAGTTTTCATCTCCCATTTTTGACTCCTATCATCAGCAAGCAGCATGCAGGTTTTTTGTAGCAGTCAACCATTACTCCAAACTTTAATCACTTATCCTGCAGAATCCCTGCCATGTCATGCTCAGAAGGAAAAATTTCACCCAGAAATATATCAGCATGTCTTGCTCCATAGCTAAATAAAAAAATCTAGATGAGGTAATTGCAGCTTATGTCTAAGGTAGTGATTAGTAACAGCTACCTCAGTCAGAGCTCGGCATCCCTACATTTCTTTTTACCACTAGATTTGAATTGCTATAACCAGTTCACATGCCACCAACACAGACTAGAGTTGTAACTGTTGTGGTATCTTTGCAAATGATACACTAAATCTATGGTAAAGTATAATCAAGAATCTATTTAACTAACTAGATTCTGCACTAGCATCAACATCACCCTGAATTTTCAGGCTCACAAATATTTGTATATTTCTCATCTTAATACACACAAACTTCTATAAAGGGACATGAAGTTTTAGTATAAAAGGAAGGATGCCTTTCACTTAGTATGTATCAGGCTTTCAGGCAGAATGCTGGCAATCTAGTTACATAATATTTGGAAGGTGCAGATACAATTCAGCAGAACCACATTTTAATTTAACACCATATCAAAGCCATAAGATAAACTCTGACAGCTACTTTGTTTTATGATTTCTAAATCACATTTTCCTTAAACCGATTTCTGTAGTCAGAGAGAATCAACTATAAGTCAATTTTACATAGATTAGACACGACTCTGTAAGCCAAGAAAGTCCTGAAAGGTCAAGAACACTTTGTAACTGTACCAAGACCTATGCTAGGATGATTCCACTCCCTCTACCTACCACTATGTTTCTGGCAGAAAGACAGAGGATTATAAAATGCCTCAATTGTGGTTAAAGTAACAGTGTGTGTTAATACTTGTGTGTGTGCATAAATTAACCACCAACTTACGTGTGTTTTGAGTCCAGGCTTATTGATGAAGTTGACTCCACGCCGGTTACAGGAGTGGGTACTCTTTCTGAAAGCAAACTTGTCTGGGAAATAATTAATAAATAAATAAATAAATAAATAAATCCTTACTGTTTATTTACACCATTTTTAAACTCCTGATCTTGGTCATTCTCTTGTTATCTATTAAAAAACAAACAAACCAACCAGTGACCAGGTTGCATTCTATCGTTTGGCACAGAACCCACTATTCCTCTACAGCTTTTATTCCAGAAAAGCTTATCTTTTATTTCTTCTTTGGGTATAAACCATTTTAAAGCTAGTACATTTTAAAAAAATATTTATTAGAATTCTTATAATAAAAACCTATTTCTTTTTACTTTTTGACTAGAGACTCCCAAAGCAAAAACTGATACTAAAAACAAACAAAAAATCTGAAAGGAACTCTTTATTCCACTTCTGTCACAGGTGATGGACATAACGGCCTCTGGACTCAACAACTCAACACCAAATTTATTAAGTACTTCTGCCAATTTTTATTTTATTTATTTACAAATTATGTATATTATCTATATTGGCATGGATATAATTAGAGCTACAGACATAGACAAATACGTTTACATATTTTTATATTTGATGGAGTTCCTAGTTTAAATGATATTTGAAAATAATTAATGTGAAAAACACTTTATGTTAAAGATGAATGATTTAAGTTGCTTTATGTTTCTTGGGATAAAAAGGAAATCTCACTATTCAAATTAAAGTGAGCAGTCACTAGTTTAGTCTCTTATAAACGTGATTTAATAAATCCATGAAAGATTCCTCTATTAAACTAGTCAGCTGTCCTGGCTCTGTTAAGTTTGCCTTTTATTATTATCTATACATACTCTGTCCCAGAATTCCAGCAGAATCTGCCAGTTAAAAAATTGTTTCTCCATCAGTCTCAAAAATCCAAGAGACATGTAAAATAGGAGGAAAAAAATTACCAGTTTCACTACTGCTTGGATGGAGTCCAAAGTCCATCATTTTTGCTACACTATAAGTGGTAAAATGCTTTATAAACTGCAGACATTTTAAAATTGAACAATGACAAAAAATAATTTAAAAACTAATCAACACAGCAGCGTTGAAAAGGTGAATTTCCTGTACTAACTTGTCAATTCCTAAAGTCCTGAATATGTAGATTGCTCTTCAGTTTCAATTTGAGCCCCAAAGTAATGTAAGAAAATGGCACTTTGTCAGTTAAATGTTTCATGATTTTTTTTAAATTCAAGACATTGCACCTACTTATCTTGTATGTGTCATAACAATTTATTATGGTACAGAACATTTAGACAAAGGATTTTAATGTGCAAAGAAGTCTATTTTTGCATGTGGAAATGCTGTGGTGCTTTGGAGCAAATAACTGGAAATGCCCATCAAAAGCATGTAATACTCTGCCTGTGATAAACATTCAACAGAATAAAAGGTTAGTTCAAGTAGGACTGACTAGTCACACAATAAGAAAGCACAAAAAGACAGATTGTTGAGTTATGTAAACTACAGCAAGTTTCAAGTGAATTAAACTCCTTAATTCAATAAAATTCTCAAGTTCTCAAAGCAAGGAAGAACGCAGGCTTCAAAACCAACATTATTTTATAAGAAACAGAGTTTACTGTGATATAATTACGATTACAAGTAATAATATATTTTATTTTCAATCAAAATGTACACTTGTGCAATAATATTCATATATGAAAGCAGTGAGAAATACCCACAAGCTGGTGATTTAAGTCTCTCTTCTATTCATGTTCTATCTTTCTGATATTTTCTGCCTCAGTTTACATTGTGACTGGATTTTTTATATTTCTGATCTTCATAAAAGCATACAGCATTTGACAGGAAAAAGAGCTGTTCCATTCTCTTTCCCTTGCATTCAATCTCTCTCCCACTCCCTCATCTCCAAAAAAAACTCTTTAGTTTTTTTAGCAAATTTTTTCTTCCAGCTTGGTCTGATCCTCCTCTAAGAAAATATTTTACAATCACTGGAGAAAAAAAACAGAGGTGGTTCCATTTTTCAGTATAAATTGAAACAACACAGCTAAATTTTAGTGTTTCACTAAGAGTTCTAATACGTATAGTTTAAATATGCTTTCAACTTAGTTGGAAGCCAAAGCTGAAGCTTTATATGCTACCCTTACCTAAATGCTACCCATGTTATTTTAATGATTCAAACATCTGTTTGTATTTTACTTCACTGAACTTTTCAAAAACTGCTCTTGCAGGACTGGCAGTCATTTTTCCATCGTAATTAAATTTTTGTAATAGATAAGAATTTTCACACTGCATATGGCTACCAGAACAATGAAAAGTTTAGCGAATACACCTTGTTCGGTAAATTTAAAACAGAAAGCAGAATGCACACAACTGTTACACACAAGCTCTTCCATGTAGAAAAAGCATTATACTAGGGATCAAACTGAAGTTGAAGTACATACTCTACACTTCATAAGATATCCAAGTACACAGTTAAGACAATAACTCCTGCCTGGCACTTTTCATTATGGTCTCTTGAGAATATTTCAATGGCATCTAACTATTTAGATCAACTATTTGGAACCTTCTTTTTTTCCTCCATATTTCCCACTGAAACAAACTAGTTTAACCTAAAAATTACTAAGACCATATCTCAGGAGTTTTTCTTTTCAAAATATCCCAAACCAAGTGTGAAGACAAGCTCTGTGGTGGACACTGGCTATCATGACCTCAGGTGACCTCTAGCATCAAGGACAATGAACAATAGGTCTGCTGCTGCATCTTGAGAGCTCCTGGTTTAATCTCAAGGCATGAAAGACTCAAACTAAGCTGCTGCTAGGTTCGCATACAGAAGGAAAATTTGAAAAACAGAATTTCATTTTTAGAACAGTTCCAAGCATTATCTCACTACTTAAATATAAGTAACCTGAAGCAAAGAACAACTATTACATAAGATGAATCTCTTCCAGTAAGATTTTCCTAGTCTTCCCAATCCAAAACAAGACTTACCTTTTTCCAGGCCTCTGCAATAGATTCATGCAAGCCATAAGGAATTAACATCTGCAGGCCTTCACAAGTTCTGTACATCTGACGACATACAAAAATGAAAGCTCCTTTAACAACTGGCAAAAGCTCGGATCCAGATAAATGAGAAATGTCGTCATGAAGAATTTTCTTTGTAAACTGAACAATTATATGAACAGCTGTAGGGCTAGAAATAAAATAACACTTTTAAAATTTTGGTTTGTAGTCATCAATAAGCCTTGAAACAAATCCTCTGACTAAACTTATTTAATTTTTTCTAGGGGAAAAGAAAACTATGGAAAGAAACTATGACCCACTGTGGAGGGCCCAACTATATTACACCTTGTAACACCAGTCAGAAAAAAAAAAGTACAGCAAGTGATGTTACTTTGGCTACAACCTACATAAAGCAAAAATGCATCAGTGTCTTCCATCCAGTCCACATGGCCACGAACTGCAGACACTGTGTGTTTTAGAGGAGTCCACTTCGGAAGAGTAACAAGACAAACATTTTAGCTTCTGTTTAATCAGTGTTAAGGATATCACTACAAAACAAAATTTGTCCTTGTTCTTCCTTTTTCCTATGTGAGATCTCTTTCAGAAGTCTTGTAGGTTTGTAATGGAAAGGACAACTCTCCAAAAAACTCCAAAAAATCTTTCACTTCCACCTCCCCATTAAAAACACATGCAACTTCTGAGATTACTCCACTTAGAAGACATGCTTTCCAAACATTTTCATGACCTGCAGCTCAGATATTTTTAAAGGCCACTCTCAATTTTACTGTCGTGTTTTGAGTTTTAGCATCAGCCAACAATATACTACCCACAGGACCACAGAGATCCTAAGTTAGGTACGGAGTTACAAATGACAGTTTCTGATACAATATCTGTCTCTACTAGATGTATTGAAAAGTGAATGCTATATTAAATGTATTATTTCAATAAATTATGTTGATTTTTAATATTCTAAAAGCAAACAAAAAACAGAGAAGAGAGGCCATTGGCCTGAACAGTAATACTATGAATACAACGGAACTACATTCAGAGAAAGGAAAGCTCTAGCATGAATAAGAAAAACAAGCAAACTATGGAAATCTCCCTTAATAAAAGTATTTCTTTAAATTGCCATTTCACCTAGTTATACACATAAATGTCTCTCTAACACATTCCCTAAAACACTTACTACTTTACTTGGCAATCAGATATTTTACACCAAACATAAAGAAAACATACCACATTACAGATTAATGAAAAAAAAAAGAAAATGAATCTTGTAACACTAATGCAGTTCGTTAAAGTACTCACTAACGTCATTCATTAATGCACTCTTACCAATTTTCTTTAGCAGTTTTTTCATTTTCTCCATAAAGAAGAAGATAAAGACCATCGTCTACAGCAGCAATCCTTGCCAAAATATCAGCTACATCAATTAAAGTGGTTTCAAGACAATTTATATACACCTATTTGGAAGGAAAAAAAATAATGCTTTTGTGAAAGCTGTTTATTCAAGCCTGGCTTATGTACACAGGACATGAAGGTCACCTTTCTGATGGCTGCTTAATGGCTTAAACAAAATAAGTAAACAGCCTATGTTCAAACGTCATTACATAGAATTCTTCATCACAAATGGCAATAATTCACTTCTAATTATTATGGCAGAAGTCCAATGACTGCACAGATATAGAAAACACACATTTTTCTCTTTTACCACCATGAATGTGGAGAGGCTCTTGATACTCTATCTAGGGGTATAAGAACAATACCTGAATCAAGGTGAGAAATGTCCTAACTCCCTCACCGCTGCACATGCACTGGCAACTCCCTGACTAGAAATGAAATTCTGGTTCCCAACATCTTCTGCATCCACGTCATTTCCAGGCTGCCATAGGCCCAAACAGCCATTTGCTTTGGAATCACGAGGCAAGTCTTCCCCACTGGAGCAAAGCAGAAATCCTCTACCAATTTCCTATTAACTTCAGAGCACTGTACAGCCAAAACTAGGGGGTAATCAAGCAGAACTTGAACATTTAACACTGGGATTCAGGCTGTTTGGTATGGTACCATGACTAATAAATTTACTACCCAAATTAATATTAAATTGGCTATCACTTATTAATATGTGAAGTCAATATTCCAACGGTAGACAAGCAGAATATGGGTGCTCCATGAAGAGCCTGCCAGGGAGGAGCAGTGGCACGACGTTCGGCAAGAGATGAGAAGCCAGGAGCTAAGCATGATAACAAAGCAGGCGGATAGAATGGCTCGCCATCAGATGGACAGGCAGTCCCACCATACCCAAGCAAGACAAGCAGATGAGGTCCAGTCATAGTAACCAGGTCCACCCAACAGTCCAGCTCCCCTCCACAGTGATGAGGGAGGTCCAAGGTTAAGCCAGGAAGTGAGTGAGTTGAGGTCAGCTCCAGCCACAGTAACCAGGGTCAGATACAGCCCAGTGATCACCATGCAATTGGATTTATAGTGACAAAACAGGTCTGAGGTGAAGCAAACCAAGAAATCATGTCTGTGGGTCACAACTCAGATCAACGGGACAGAAGGCTTCAATACTGCTACAATATAGTACAGCCAGGGAATGAGGACAAGAATCTCCTTTCAAAAAACACTCCTGAGTGGAAGATGGAGTGAGTCCGCACTGAGGCTTATTAGCAGAGCCATCGCTGGGGGATCTCTGCTGAGGCTTCCTAGCAGCTCAAAGAGCTCTCTTCAAGGCTGGACACCCACACCACTACTTGTGCTGTCCCAAGCCCAGGCTGCCAAGCCCAGGGGAGGGGATAAGGAGATGTGCCAAAGGCATGACAGTCAACAGTAGCTGTAATTCTGTAGGACTTACACAGTGCCCTAAAGGTGCTCACCAAAAGTATGTTACTGTTCATATGCCACAATAATATACAGTCATGAGATAGCCAGAGCATACCTTCTCACTCAGGGACTGAGAAACACTCCAAATTCCTAAGATTTATGCATAAATATACTTAAAAAGAAGGAGAACAGTTTTCAAAGTGAGAAGTCTCCTTTGACAGCTTCCCCCTATCCACACCCAGGACAATAGAGTGGAGTCAACAGTGAGAATTATTTTAGGCAACAACAAGCTGGGGTGGGGGGGTTACTTTCCCCATAACACTTGCTAAATATCTAGTGTGTCAGAATGGGGAATAAAGCACCACTGTCCTGAAGTTTAAGTCCACTGCCTAAATCTTTTCCACTCTACTGTTATTCATCAAGGACAGCTGGATTCACAAGAGAAATTATTTTTAAAATGCTATGCAATCCAGCTTCTATGTCTTCTCTTACATGTAACTCTACATTCTATATAATGCACAGAGGAAACATAAACTGCCTACTTTAAAATTTAAGGAATTCACTATTAATGCTGGTAGTCAAAGAAACCCACGGAAAAAAATACAATTTTGGCTTGTTTTTTTTAGTTAAAATGTTCAGTGACAAAGTGTTAAAAAATCTCTCTGATCTTTTATTTTTAGGTTACTGGGTATTATTGTTCAGAATTTTAAGAAAGGAACATACTGTGCTGTCACTGTTTTTTCAAGAGTGTTATTATTTTTTTTTCCCTGAGCAAGACCAAAACAAAACTCAAAACCATCATACTTTGTTTATTTTAAAAGTGAATACATTGTTCTGCACCAGCTATGCTTCAGCAGCAACTCGGAGGCGACGGAGTCCAAAAGGTCAATACTGCTGTCCTCAAACTGATCTGCCTGACAACTCGTGCTTATGGCCACCGAGTTTCCCTTCACCTCTCTACTACATATACAGAATACTACTCTGCCTAAAAGGCAAGTAAGGCTTGCACTTATCTGAGGGAATTCTGAGCTCAAATGTAAAATAATAGCCTTGTGTCTGCTCATTAGGCTCACCGTACAACCATATGCAGCTCCAGTGATACCCACCCCCATAACCCCAGCTGAAAAAAGACGTGTATGTGGCCAGAACCTCACTTTTATGACAGGCATTGTCCAGTATTAGAGTCCAGTATTAGGGTTCCTGGTTGACTGAGAAGTGCCAATGGTTTGATTGGGAAGCAAAAATAGTTCGAATTCTTGTAAAAGAGGAAAAAGGTCACTCTGACATGGTTTACCTTTTCTAGCTATTATTTTGCCAGATGCAATACAAAAGATTTGCACTTTTCTGTTAGAACAAATATGACATATTCCAGATTCACAACACATATCCAACCTACTACAGCTACCTTGCATTAAATATTCCTTAACATGACCTGTTTTATTAAACAGACCAGTTACCAAATCACAGGAGGGCTTACAAATTGTTAAGAGTTCAGCTACCTAAGAGAGACAGCTGAGCAAGACAGAAACAACAACGACGACGATGAAAGGGAAGAACTATCAAACACTGAGATAATTTATTTTTAACTATTAGTGCATAAGAAAGAAGAGAGACAGTTGTATATGCTTTAGAGTACCCTGTGACCAAACAGATTGCCTGAGGGATTACACAGGCCTCCATCAGAGCAAATCAATGAAGCATTCCCTTAGTACTGTTTTTCAATTTGACTATCAGTGTTCAAAGCATATTCAGGCTCAAGTAATTTTTTGTACTTGAAAAAAATTTGAACTAAATTTTTGCAATGTACAGTAAAAACAAGACAAACTAAAGTGTTCATCTTACAAAAGCACCCATAGATAGCCTTAACTCAGTAATACTACTGTACTCAGTACAAATACCCACAGAAGAGCTAAATTATTGACGTGATCAAGTTTTTGCAGGACTATGATGTTAAGCTTTACAGAAATATACACTTTAAAATATTTACTTGGAAACTGATTGTTTACACTTTTGAAATTGCATTGGAATATTTTCAGGAATTAATACAAAGAGTCTTTTCTGAAAAATAAACAAACTGCACTGAAAAAATAATCAGAAGGATACTGACAAAACTCAACTTTAAGAACCTAGATGAGGTATTTAAGTTAGGGACCCAGACTGTCTTTCTAAGTGTGAGTCTCGGGAAGTAAATTTAAAATTTCTCAGCCATTAATTTCTCTCAACCTCACTTTATGGAAGAAAGCTCAGTCTCCTCCACGGGCATTTCAGACCCCCAGCCTCTCTATCTTGAGACTTACAGTCATCTAGATCAATTAAATCATCTCAGTCAAAACAAAGAGAATAGGACAGGCTTAAACCTTAACTAGACTGTCAAGATACATAATGTTTCCCAAGATTTTGACAATTGTTATAGAAATGTTCAAACAAACAAACAAACACACCTCTTCCTTTCACCAATTCAGAAAATAATAATTTTCCAGGAAGAATTACATATTTTACTCATGCTAGTTACTGAGAACATTTAACTCGAAATTGACAGCTCAGTTTAAAAATAATAAAAGTGGGTTGCCTTTTAAAAAGCAGGTAGAGCAAATAAGCGTCCAAGAAGTATCCAAAAGACACACAAAAACATCAGAAGGAAAAAAAAGAAATTAAGCTACATGATTTTCCCAAGGGAGCAGTCTCACTACAGCACAATTTTTACTACTACTCAAAAGATTTCAAGAAAACCAAGTTTCTCAGACCAATCATAATGACAGTCTACACTATTTAATACATAATAGCTAACGTAGAAAATACTACAGAAATTACCATGTGACTAAAGAAATCTTCTCTATAGAAAATGCAGAAAAATTATAATAGTCTATAGATTTTAAAACTATTTGGAAGATTATTACAAACCTCTGTGCCACTCAGTAAACTTTGAACAGGACGAAGTAGGGCATCTATCACTCCATCCGTATATAAACATTCAGCAGTACATCCTGTTTGATCACAAAAAACTTGCAGAATCTCCATTACAAGACTTGCTGGAGAATAATTGTCTGGTGAAAACAAGAAGTATTTATTTACATTTTAACTTCCATAAACTTATCTATATGGTTTATGTAGATACTTCTGAATTACAATGCTGTTAAGTATTGATTTAACACAGTTAGAGGGAAGAAGGAAAGTCAAGGTAGTAATGAAAGAGAAAAATCTGCACAAATAACAGCCCCAAATTAAAAATTGCAAAAGAAGTTATCACATGCCTCATTATAATTATCTATATTAGCATGTATTAAAATCAAGCATTTACCTGTATGCACTGCCACAGGTGCCTTTGGGTAACTTGGAGAGTAATAAATAAGCTGAGTAAATAATACCAACAGATCGGTTATGGATACACTATCTATTAAAAAAAAAAAAAAAAGATAAAAGTACTCTGCAAATTAAAGTGCAGCTTTCATTTTAAAAATAAAATTGATTTTGCAAATATATGTAAACAATGTTTTGCTTTATTGAGGACATCAACATATGCACAACTAATAAAGCAAATGACATGCACGTCCCTGGGACTCTATCAAGGTCTTTCGTGATCAACTTATAAGGCTAGATAGTGCTCCCAGTTTAGCCAATTTCAATTTTACCCTGTCTGCCACTGAAATAGATGGCAGCCAAAGTTTGAAAATGATGAATATACACAACTGTAGGAAAAAAGCATTACCTTGCCATTAGATTTAATGAAACAACTAGAAAAGAGACAAGCTGTCAGACAACTCTTCCTCAGGTTGCAAACAAAAGCAACAAATGTAGCTAAATGCAGGTCAGGAACTATTGCTCCAAGTTTAATAATATTATTATGTTAATGAATCAGACAATTTCTGAGGAAAGAGTGGCTATCTATGAAGCTGAAAAGGATAGCATTAAGGAGATAGATGGTGAGATTGTTGCTTTTGTAGGGGAGAGAAAAAAGCAATCATCACCAACGGATCATCTGCAAATGACGAAGTACTCGATTAGTAGATGTTTCTTCCTCACAGCTGTTCTACATTGGGTCTACTAAATCCCGATTCTCAAACCAGAAGTATAACATACCTTCAAAACACAAGTCTCAGAATTAGTATCAGTGATTTTTTGAATTCCACATTGAATTCATAGAGATACTGATGTAATGGAACACTACAGTTATTGTCACACACTTGCATTTGCCAACCCTGCACAATGTATGACCACATGCAGATTTCTCTGGATGTCCAAGGGCTTTTCCATCTCCTATCTTCTGTCCTTCTTAGCACCCCTGCTCCACAGGTACTGACCTCTTCTTCTACTATTGTTTTACCTTTATTATATTAAAAGGTTAAGCTCAAAGTAATTGTTCTCAACTTGCAATTAGCCTGAAATACAGATTTTGTTTCACAGCTGAAAAACAGTTTCTCTTCCAACCAATGCTATCAATTGGTTTGACAAAAGATATTACTCATACCTAGAAAGACTGAACCACTTACACACTGATTCAACTCTCCTTCAACACGAAATTAACATATTAAATGTGAGGACAAAAGGAATCTATTCAACCACATCCATCAAAGACTAAAAAACTGTGTTGATGCTCAAAATTACCTATACCATCTTTTAAGAAAGGTTTCCAGGCACAGAATTGCTAAGCAGTTCACACTATTGAAGTAGAAACGTATTCAAGTATGGATAAAGTGGTGTTCAACAGTTTCCGTTTTCCTCAGCCCTTACCTTTTTTATTTTTCAGCTGTACTGGGAAGAGATTTCGGCCTTGCTTATAGATCAACAATCTTCCTAAGAGGCACAGTGAATGAACAAAATAGATATACTGCAACCCTGATCCAGTGTAAGAAAAGTTCTGTTTACCACCTTAAACAGAAAAATAAATAAATAAATAAATTTGACTCAGTTTACTTCACAGTACCTAGCTACTACCTGGAATGCTATGGCTCATTTTGTATACAAAGACAGACAGCTTATATAACTAGGCACAGCTACTATTGTTCTCTCAAAAGGCACACATACCATATTTTGGGAAAAAAAAAAAAGAACAGATAGAATGCCTTCCTCTTGAGGCAGCACGCTCAAAGACCTAGAGCAGGAGTGCCAAACTCATTTCACTGGGGCCACATCAGCCTCATGGTTGCCTTCAAAGGGCCAAATGTAATTTTAGGAGTGTACAAATGTAACTACATACAGTCCTAAAATTACATTTGGCCCTTTGAAGACAACTGTGAGGATGATGTGGCCCCGGTGAAAATGAGTTTGACACCCCTGACCTAGAGAATGTGGATGTACATGCATATAATGCAAGACATTGCAAAGATACTCACTACAATGCTGCTGGAAGAAGTCATTGACTCTGGATTTTTTATTAACTACTGCTTTGCAAAATTCAAAATAATCAAGACATTGCTGGACAGCTGCATTAATCTGTGGGAAAAAAAGCACAAAATAATTAAATACCTGGTATTTTACAATAAAGTCATTCTCTCTTGTATCCAAGTACTGTTCTTTAACATAAGAACTTAAAGATCCACTTCACAGCAATTATCTCACGTTTCAGTGCTTTGGATGTGTTAACCAACAGGAAGCAAAATTTTACAGGGCTATTAAAATACATTACCATTATTAAATTACCACACAGCTCCATAAGCATTAAGACAATCTACAAAGAAGAGTACAGAAAACATGCAAGTATTTTGAGAAGTTAATAGCAACCTGTGATTACCATATTTTCATCACCATGGAAGATTTTCATTTTCCACACTGAAAAACTTTGTCTTGAACACACCGCCTTACTAAACTGTAAGTTTGGCTGTCAGGTGCTGTCAGTGCTATTACAGTGCTATGTACCATTATCATAGCTGCATCCTTGTCTCCCATCTAAAGGTTTTATCAGTCACATATAGTTTACATTGTATTTCATTTGTATTACAACATTTTACAAAACATAGTCAAAGTCCCATCTATATGAATGGATTCCACACCTACATCAGTCTTACTGAAAGCAATGAAACTTCCATCCCAGTGAAGAGATCTGCCCATACAGAATATGTGATATTAACACCTACATAACTAGAGATGTTTTCCCAATTTATCTTGCTGACGCTTGGAATCCTTAATGCCCCATATCACAACTTAAAGAACACAATAGTGGGTTTTCAGTCTCTTTCTATCAAAAATCCAAATTCAGCACAGAGTCTTTATGATATTTTTTCAAGCACCATTTGTTATTTTTATACATTGTCAGAAATAATTCTAAATATGAATGTAACACAAGGGATTAATAAATAATAATCCTAATTGAACACCTTCTATAAAACATACAAATTTCCCTTAACACAAAACTGGTCACATACCCTTCTTTTCATTTAACAATGAAAGGAGAAATATAAATTTCAGCAAAGAGAAACCAAAAAAAAAAAAAATCCAAAAGGTTCATCTAGCTAAACAACATGGAACAGCTCTGACAAAAGGGGAAAAAAAGGGGGGAAAAAAAGTTTAAACCACTGTGTGCAAAGCAGGAACAAGTTCCAAGTAAATTTGCCTTGGGAAATACTTACCAAAGACTTATACTTCTTTTCCAAAAGCTTAAGTACCACTGCTCTGCTGTAATATGCATGCTAAAATGACAAAGAAGACCTAATGTCAACTTCAAACATATGTTTTATTTTTTAATTAAAAAGTAGAAATTATCTCCAATTCTCTTCTTTTAGGGATCATGCACACAGTATATATTCCATGTACTGAATTCCAGCTTGTGTAAGCCAGTACTATACTCAGCTAAGCCTTTTGTTTTCAGTACATTTAAGATGACCAAAAAAAAGTCATTACAAAAATATGTAGCAGAACATGCAGTAAAACAGAAAAACAATAACTACACTGAATTGTTAGACTACGTGTTTTGACATCGCCATGTAAATCCTAAATTATAAGTTTATACATTGTAGGCTGCAAAAAGCACTATGTCCACTGGAAGTTAGCAAGTTGTATGCAGTTTATCATATATATAACTGTGCTTTCATGCTCATCACTTCTTCCAGAAAAATATTTGCATCTTTTTATGGCTGTCAGCTGATTACGACAACGGGACTGAAGTCACAAAGCACAGTACCTTCTTGGTAATTTTATGAAAACTAGTAACCGAATAGACATAGAGGGAGAAAGTAGTGTTAAAGGGCAAAGGACATAAATACCAAAAAACAAAAGCAAAAAAACAAACAAACAAAACGGACTTCCCTAATTACAGTGCTCATTATAGGTTGTTACGAGGACACAACAGGTGTTTGATAATAATAGTCATAAATCAGACTTTTCAAAATACACATCAGACATTAACAAGTTAAGATTTGTTGGGTTAGAGTTTTTCTGCTTACCGTCCACTTTTTAAACCATACTGCTTTGATATCTAGCAAAGCCAAGAAGTAGACTGGACTCAAAAAATCTGGATTAGCCTCATGTTTTACTGACAAAAGTGACAAGGTACTCTCCACTACTTCTTCCATATACCTTATGACACAAATAGGAAAAAATGAACAGAAAAAAATAATCACTTAAATCTTTCCATTAGTAATATTTAGGAACAAATTTCTTGTAAAACCTTGTTCAGATAAAACATAAATAACAACATTATGTTGAACTTGAACTCGTAAGGATATTAATTCTTACTATTAGCATGAAGCAAACTAATGCTAACATACATGTGTATTCTCCTAAATTATTACATATTTTCTAAGTGCTAAATATTCCACTTGTTACTTTGTAAATCTTTCAAATGATTTTTGTTAAAAGGCACTTAGAACGCTTCAAAAGCTAAGCAAGAAGCTTAATATGACCCATGACTACTCCTATTCCACTTTTCCCACCCTCTGTTTTTATTCCCCCCTTATCACTGGACAGTCATCTGTGTATCCTGTAACCAACTCTTTGCTAGAATTATATGTATCTAATTATATGTCAAAAATTATTACACCAAGAAACAGTGACAGGTTTTCAAAGGTGACATACTTTTCTGGATGACGAATCCAGGAAGACGGAGCTTCTTTTTGGTACTCATTTAAAAGGCGGACCTGAAAATATAATTATTAAAATCTAAAAAAAAAAAATAAAGCTTGATGTTTCAGTAATGATAAAAAAGGTACAGTAAGTTCACTTATACCTTTTTAAGTAAACGATTTACATCTGTGTTAGATACATCCAGACCAGCTGAAATACGAAGAGAATATTCTCCAGAAAGAAAGTACAACTCCAAGTGTCTTGCTAAAAAAGGAGAATAAAAAAACAATCTTATCTCCATGACAACAGTGACTAAACAGACTGTATTATACAGATTCATTATACAAGTTAACTGATTTTCAGGAAATATATGACTTATGAAGTCTCAAATGTAATTAAAAGCACATACCTAAACTTGTATAGACATCTCTTGTCATATTAAATGGAGAAGAAGAAAAGGTTTTTGCATAGAACCTAAGAATTTTCTCCTACAGGAGAAAAAGCAAGCAATGTATTAAGATGTATTATATAGTCATGTAACTGTTTATTACTATTGCACAATAATCAACATGTAGTGGCATTATTCTTAACATTGTATATTGCTCAGATACCTCTACAGACGTTAGGCATACTTTATAAAAATATACAGTTTGAGACCACAGAACCTACAGTCCAAAGGAAATTTTACTTGAATAATTTAATTGACAGCACAATGCTAAGCCTCACTGAGATACAATGAAGTAGATCAGGAAATATTACTGTTCTTTTCCACTAACATTAGTGTTTTTATGTTGTTAAACATACCAGTGACTTGTGACAACCACTGTTTTAAAAGAAACTGTGGACCTTCTAAGCTGAAAGACAAATATGCGACAACAGCTGAGGCAACTTTCATATTTATTTAGTAATCACTTTAAAACTCAAAGAAAAAAACAATTCATCAATGCCTGTGTAATATTACTACGTATCATTTTGTCATCATCGTGGAGCATATGCCTGACTTAAATGGGAAATATTAATAGGACATGTTTTACGGAAGAGTTTTATCAATTATTTTTTTACATCTGTTTGCTGAAAGACATTCAAACCTCTTTGCTCCCATTAAAAGATACATAAATGAGTACTCCAGTCTCTAAAAATCCTATTGAAATCCTGTTGTAATCCTTTAAATCAAGACCTAATGGAATAATGTAGTTCTTTTACTTCAAAAAGAGTTTATGTGATACAGACACAAATAAGAAAATATTCTGGGACCCTGCTGGACTACTCATAATACATGTAACTTCTTACTCCTCTTTAGTACTCTTTACTATGGCTACACAGCTGATAAGTAAATACAGAACATGAGCTTACACCAAATGTTGCATCAGGATCTGCCAGAGACGTTGTTAGATGCTTACGCAGAGTTGGCCAACCCTCAGAGTTCAGTATATCAGAGGGAGGAACAAAGCACAGCGTCTGCAATGCTTCCTGGCGAACCTGAAGTGGTCAAAAAGATAAACACCACAAGTCGTTTCACAGCAACCTCTCAAATACATAATTTACAATATAATTTGGAGGAAGGAAGGAACAGGATCTGGCTGTAGAACAGATAATTCCAAAATACTTCTCTTTTGTGATGTTTTTATGGTAATTTAGACAAAACACTACATCACTGAGGAAAAAAAAAGTATGTATTTGAAGCAGCAACAAAACCATCCTATATAGGTTTTCAACATTGGATGCAAGGATTATCTTCTAATTTCTGAATGTAATCAAATATTTTGTTATCAAGGAATATAGGAAACTATCACCAAACAACATAAATGTGCCTGGCAGCTCTCTAAAACGTCAGTAAACTGGAAACAGAGTTATTACATACTATGCTTTAGTGCTGAATTTTCATAATCTCAAATCAGCTTTTTTTTGTTCTACTCATAAATAACTGTAATCCCTAGTAATTTATTTCCTATTACTGAAACAAACTGCAGGAAATTTTAACAATATTTAACAGCATCAGACTTTTCAACTGGTTTTCTAATAAAAATCAATCAATGTTTATACCAGTTCCCACCTACAATACTTTTTTTAACTGGCAGACAGTGTAAAACAAATCTTACTAGGACAGTACTCTCAAAATTATGTTTCTCCAAGCTTCAAAAACATCAGCAGCTGGTGCTGATTGATGGTTAGAGACCCAGATCAGTACTGCCACTGGCAGGAAGGCAAACCTAACTGGGACTTTATAGATTCCATCTGGCAGCAGCCTGTTGGCAAATCAGAAGGCATCTCTGTCTTCTCTTAGGGGTAACACACAAAGGACAACACAGAAGTTACCAATAAGGGCAAGGGGCACATATACAGGAAAATAAGCTTCAATAACTTAATTTCTCACAGAACTACTTCTGCCAAATTAAAAGTATCCATGTATAGACACGAACTCCTAACAAAAAAAAAAAAAAAAAGAAAGAAATAAAAGAAGATACTCACTGCAACACTAGCTTTTGAACCAGATGGTTATGAACAATGAAATACTGCACTGCAGAGCAGTTGCTGCACTGATGCCAAGATACATGAACCAACAAAGATTCCACTTAGGTACATATGAATTCTTACGCACATACAGTGTGTTTTCCAATATGCTAATTTGTATTAACATTTTACTACTTCTTTTAAACTTACTTCCTTAGGCTGAATAGGGTCAAGCCTTTCCACAAGCAGCTGCAATTGTTCTTGACTCATGAATGTATAACTCTGTAATACACATAATAAAATGATCATTGGTACATTTTATTAAAATGAACAGCAAAAGATTAAAATCATCAGTCTTTCTGATATCTAATTTACTTTTAATAATTAGGAAATCAACATTTATACTAATTTAACATTAAAGTCAATATTCTAAATGTTCTCTGCTATTTGCCCAAAGTTAAATTTACAGCAACAAAATTATTGTTACATATTTTGCTTTGCTTTACTTAAAAGTTTCCTGTATCTTCATAAAATCCCTTATAATAATTCATTCAGTAATACAGCATAATGCAATAGTCTGGTAATGAACTGCACATTACTTGGCTCCTAAAGTAAAATCACAAAAAGTTAGACGATGTACTGCTTTTACCATTATTTTATCTTTACAAATGCAGTACTTGCATAGGTACTTTAGAGCACATAGGCATCATATCAATCTCATCTAGCATACACTGTCTAAAGGTTAGATATCTAATACGCTTAGTACTTCAGAGTGAAAGAAAGGTGATTAAGTCATTTTGGAATCTATAGAAGAAAGGAAGGATCAATCTTTTTCTAGAGCTGTTCTCAATCTCCACTGACAGAAACTTAACAATTTTACAGTACCATGCTTATTTTGCAACAGAGAGAAAACGCATTGTACTTGGTTAAGTGAGGAGTCACTGTCCGAACAGTTGTCTGTGTAACAGCCACTCTGATGTCCATTCTTTGTTTTACTATCCAGCTCCTTATTATGCATCCGATCTTCTTCAAACTTGTTAATCAAAGATTCGACTACAACCATCATGACATTCTTCAAGGCATGCATCATTTCTCTGTATCTTCAAAGTAAAGATAATTTTAATATTAAAGAGCACAAAAAGAAAAAAAAAAATCACTAATATGTGGATAATGCTACTTAGACCTGAACTCACTAAATTTACAGAAATTGATGAAAAACAAGTGCAAATCCAAAATGAATCCAAATATGTATATACATTAAATGTTTCAGATAACTATATTTTTAAATTACAATAAAATTCTTTTTTGACCTTCTAAAACCAATGAATGAAATGCCACTAACGTAATCCTGTCCTGAGAGGTTCTTAATAAAGAACAATGTGAATCCACAAACAGGGAGAACCTGTGCCTGAGAAAACAGGCCGGTTCTCATCCTTGTTACTGTTTATATATCTTGAAGTCCAACATCCAATTTTTCTTCTGCTCTAAGCCTTGAGCAGAACCAATAGAAGAGAACACAACATCCTGATTCAAGATCTTCAGTGCAAGTCATGCGCACTAAATAATTTTATTTCAGCAAAACCAGGGGTTTTCTAAGTTACGTAAATTGAATAATAATATCCACAAGGAAGCAATGTAAAACAAAAGCTGCTTCAGAAACACATCCTGTTGTAAAATGTTCATATCAGGTCCTCAATTTATTTACATTGTTTTTACATTGCAATGGTTCAACCTCAGTAAAGCCCTCATCATGACTTTCTATGACAATTAAAAATAGAGAGGCAAGGACCTGATTCATTATCATGATGGAAGTACACTGCCTGTTTCAATTAAAGAAACAGTACTTCTACAACTGCTTTAAGCACTATGATGTACTTAGAATTTGTACAGGAATTTCAACAACTATGTGATGCATAGACTAAACTTTTGAGGTTGTATGTATTTAATGGGAATAACAGCTGTATATATTTAAATGCATTTTACAAGTACCACTGAACACTGCTATAAAGAATCACAGCAATTATCTCCCTATGCAAATTCAAAATCCAAAGCATGAAAATTTACTGAAAGCTATCAGCCTCTGGATTCCAAGGAAAGGTTAGTGTTCATAGGAAGGTGAATGAAGTCAGAAACGAAGAGAAGTCAAAATAATCTAACTGGTACTCACAGAGGTATTTTTTTCTTAAGGCTTCTTAACTACGTACGGTCTTCAAAAGCCAATTAATCTGGACCACAGGTCCTGTAATATGCTGATACGTGGTTTTGCACACTTACTGATTTCTAGTCATCTGACAGTCTAAGTCAAAAAAATCTTGGATAATTATACAGTTGGTCCACATACTAATTCTACATTATATGGACAGCACTGTAGAGGTATCTTTGCATGTACACTAAAACACAAAGTAAGATAGTTCGAACTTTAGTTTTTAATCTCATCAATAAAAGCAGATCCTCCCACTCCTCCCACAGGACACCTGGCTAGAACCCAAAGAAGAAAGCATAAAAAATATATATATTAGAATACATGTGTATGTATGTGTGTATATATATAGATATAAAAAACAATATTATCATGCAGACCCTCCATTTATATCTAAGGAAATTATCAAACTTTAATACCTAATGAAACCAATTTTTCCTTTAGGCCAACTTCTGTATCACAACTGCATTTAATTTGCAGCTCGTAAAATAGTATGAAGTAGTGATTCTTCTCTCAAATCTTACCCCTGCCCAACTCCAGTCCTAGATAACTCAAAAACTTCATACATTTGCTACCAATCTTTAATGCAATAGTTCATAAGCTTAATTCCAGAGCGAGACAATGTATGACGAACTACAATGTAGCGTAGGAATATCTGAATTGCTTAGCATCCATTTTTGAAAGCAAAGAATCAACTTATTTTGAAAAGATACATTCTGAACCAATGGGTAACCACTGGTTCAGAATGTATCTTTTCAAAATAAGTTCTGGAAAGGTGAAAGGGAGACAGGCCAAGAAGAAACAAAAATGTGAACTACATGTATATACTCACTCTTTTGATTCACGGGTCTTCTTAGTAACATGTTGGACAAGCGTGTCATAGCCAGATACTTCCCCCTGATTTTGAGCAGATGTACATTTTTCTGTTTCTTCTTCAATCACAGATCCCACAGCATTATTTATATACTGTCTAAGATATTTCACGAACTCATAGCTGCAACAAATATACAAAATTAAAATGTAACGGATTTCTTTGAGCTCATGATCAAATGTCTTCAACATTGTATCAACATCAGCTATCTTCTCTCCCAGCAGACCTGTTACTTTAAGGTAAGGTTTTATGACTTCTCCAGAAATAAACTTTATTGGTGTAAATAAACACAGAAAAGCTCTGTTTTCTTCAATATGAATCTCAAATTAAAAATTTTTAAAAAAAATACTCGGAGCATCCAGAACATAGCTTTGTGTTACAGTATATCCATCTGGTGTTATTATTTACGCAGTATAGACACAAAATGAGAAGAAACACAGGAAAAACAATTTATAAATTCTAGCATAGGAGCATGTCTAAGGTTTATGAAAGTCTGTGTGTCGTGACAGTATGCAGAAGATCTCACTCAAAGTGACAAACTAGGCGTCTATAATCATAGGGACATAATGTAAGGAAATGGGCACTTCATGCTCTTGTTATCTGATACAGAAACTCGTTTAAACACAAAAATAATCAGAGGGGCATTTCAAAGGAAAGACTCTCACTGCATTCCCAGATTCTGTATTGCTACAGAAATTGCTGAAAAAAAGGAGTGCTCAGAATACATAAACACTTTTTTTTGGTTCCTCTTCCAATTTGGATAAAGGGCAAGGCAAACAGAAACACACAAAAAAAGTAATCATACATAATCAGTAGATCCATCATTATACTTTCATTATATCAAATGCAGATGTGCAACTACTTTGTGTTAATTCAGACAAACACAGAGTGAGAAAAATTAAAATTAAAATGTCAGTCACCATAGGTACAGAGTCTAAAGCTATAAAATTCAAATGTAAATAAAAGCAACTGTTACAACAGATAACAGCTTTTGCCTTTCTTGGATATTAAAAAAAAAATATATATCAGACTATGTTCAAGATATATAACAATAAATCAGAATAGAAAATTGTGTCTTGTATCATGCTACATACTTCCTCACTGGATTGCCTACCTCAAGTTCCATCAGGTATAACTGTCTTGTTTTTTTTTTTCATTTCCCACTTATTTCCATTCCTATATCATGTTTGTTCTCAATGAAAGTAACAGAAATACATCTCAAGAAAGATGGAAACATGCATATTTGCATTTTCATTTGTCTTCAAGGCTGGCTTTTTACTTCTGCAATAACAAAATTGCACACGACTCTCCACTGAATTAAAGCTTTCATAAAACCTTCTCTCATTTGTCCTATGACAGTAACATTCCAGTGTATACATTTTTGCAGTGACTCCTTCTCTCTGATAGACACAGCAATCATCACTATCCATGTCACTAAGGTAATATCTGCTTGATGTCCTAGCCTTGATCTTCTGCATCATTCTTCCATCTTAAAAATGTTCTGTAACAGATAAGTGTTTCAGCAATGACAGAACTACTTCTTGCCATGCAGAATCAAGTCAGACTGATCTGGTTGAGCTTACAAAGGAAGCGACACGAAAGAAAAAATAAAGTGTTAAAAAACTATAGGATTTTAAGGAAAAAATACAACAGAAAACATGCTGTTTATATAGTTAAAAATTCTGATTTCTACTACTGCACAGAAATTATGAACTTGATTCTATTTTCCTTTTTATTAGCTTTCTGAGGATGCTGTGTTTCTTTATTTTCTACGTCAAATTGGGAACAAAAGATAATGTAAGGCCTCGAAGTCTGACAAAATTATTGAGGCAAAATAACAATGAGGCAAGAAAAATGCTGATCAGAACTAGCATATTGTGCAATCCAAAAGCACACACTACCAATAAAGGAGCTTGCAGTCTGGATGGATGGAGTAAGGGTCAAGGAGAAAGTTTCTTAATGGTCTCACTAATAAACCAGCAAACAACCTCTCTGACCCGCCATGAAAACCAACCTATACCACCATGGGTCATGAACAAGACTAGAATACCTCTAGAAATATTCCAGCACGAGAGAGCAAAGCTCACATTCTGCATTTAAAGCATCACTTAATTTTCCATTAAACGCAAGTTAAAACCTTTCTCATGAAAACGAAGTATCTTTAGGATCACCAATTTTTTAACATACCAGAAAGATTAATGGATGCCGTTTCACTCTTCTAAAAGGCAAAACTATGTATGCGTTGTTTCCACCAGTTGTAGCCTTTACTCCTCACCCTGGGTATTCTCCTAATAAGTATCCAGAAGAAATATCACCAAAAGTAATTTCATAGGTTTTTGGTTGTTTGGGTTATTTTACTGTCCATGTCTTCCTTTAAATAAAAATTATTTTGATATGTTTATAACCAACTGTTTTGCTCTCATGTTTGCCACCTGGTAACCTGCTGTTCAATACTCTCAAGACTGCAAACAGAAGTGTTATCCGATACAATCTGTAGTCTAAATTTAAATTGAGCTTGAAAATATATTTTAAAGCATTTAGTGTCTTCAAAAGATACAAAAGAATGATAGTTTTAAGATTACAGAACTAGGGTTTGTCTCAAATGTCACTATTTCACTTATTTTCACCTAACTTCTACCGCTGTCAAAGCAATGCCAAAAACTAGACAAATTTAAGAGAACATAGATAGTGTCACTTCTTTTGAAAAAGCTGGTTTCCTGCCATTTTTTTTCTGAAGTCAGGACACAGAACTCTGGTCTTTATTAAAATGTCTTCAAGATAATTTCATCTTGATATTCTCTTGATTTATCATACATGCATACTAAAAATCCCCCGTGTAACAAAAAAAATAAACAAATTGGAATATCATGGAAAGTTTCCTTGGAGGACTGTGGGCACCAGAAATCTAGATCGCATGCAAGTGAGGTCACACTGTCAAGTCTGATTTAAGTGAAGGTGATGGGGACACATTTTTGTTTTATTTAAAACATAAATTCAAAGAACTACAACCTCATAACACATACAAGGGTTCAATAACATAAGCCAGACAGAACAACCAAATAGGAAAGCCAAGTATCCTTCCGAAAATTTACCTTTTTTTGAAAAACAAAACTATATGGTCTAGCAGGTGTCAAAAATACTGCCTGACAGCCTTCAGTGAGGATTTCTTCCAACTTCTGTTCACATGTTCATTTAATACATTACGTGTAAACATGCATCAGATCTGGCTAAGTCATGTAGTTTTGTAAGTTTCTCTCTCATGAACAGCTTGTCAATTACCATTACAGTAAAAATATATTACTAACAGTGGGAAGAAAAGTAAACAATTATTATTCTCCAGATAAGCAAATTTGAGTGCTGATTAGTGACAGGAATATCTGTATATACAAATACTTACATATTCATAAAGCAATATAAATTGTAAACATTTCCCTACAGTAATATAGATCAACACACTTCACCTCCTTCAAAATGTTAAAAACAGGAAAAATATTTTTACTTGTGAAAGTTCTCATCTGTTTCCTCCAAATGCAAGAGAATCTCTTCTGCACATTCTACTGATGGGGCTCCAGTGATTTTTTCCTTCACACTCTGCAGCAACTGTCTAAGCATAGACTGTAACAGAGCTTCATCTTCGCTTGTAAAATGAGACATCTGTATAAAGCAAATATAAGAATAACATTCTTTCTTAGTTGTGGGTTTTTTCCTCCTCTCAAGATGCTAAGAAAAGTATAAACCCCTTGAACTACCATTTTTTTCCTGTTATCAACAATATGAGATTATGCTATCAAAAGTCATGACCACAGAAAGGAAATATTTGATAGGGTTTATCTTCAGACAAAACAAAAACAGAACAATCAAATCAGTTTTAATAAATGTCTTGTTATCTTAGTACAACATCCTTAAACAAGATATCGCACTAAAAAAATCCTGAATACTCCTTTGCTGCTTGAGGACTTGTCTATCAAATAAGCACAAGACTACATTAAATTAAAAAAGGGGTTTTTTACAGATGTAGTGACTGTACCTTTACGAGAAACCTCTACAAGTCTCTCAGCTTCTCCTCATAAACTATTACTACCCCGTTCTGATTTTCGGATCCTTCTACTCAGAGCTGTCGCCATGCCTATGACGGAAGGTGCTGGCAATTTTTGCAGGCAACAAGGGCCAGGTGCAGTTGTCAGAACTGTTTAATTTCCCTGGGGTTATCTAACTGCAGTGGCCTGATAGAGTCACAAGTTAACACTACAGCTACTTGGCAAAACCGGAACAGCAGCAGTAAGAAACTGGAAATATCTGTCAAGTCAGGAAGAGAGTGTATTCTAAGGTTAATTTTCAATGATTGCAAAAAAAATCCTCAAAAGCTTCATTTCTATCTTGATTAATTAATTAACCTAAATTCATGGCTTAAGCTTCTTTATATGCCAATGAATACTTCCAACCTCTAGTGGCAGTTCTAGCTTATGTACTTCAAGTCTATTTGAGAAAGAATGATTTACAGACCTTTGACTTGTTTTAAAAAAGAAAAGGTCAATCAAAGACCCTCTAAGCAGCTGTGAATAAACAATATGCACATTCGGAAAACATAACATAGTAAATCCCTTCTTCAAACCTAAATACTATTAGCCAACAAAAAAATCAAATCCATATAACACCAGCTGGAGGAGTTACCTTTTACAAAAAGGTAACAGTCCCATGAGTTAGCAGTTCTCTGTGGTAAGTGGCACAGTTGCTGAACATGTTATTTTGATCAAACATAAGTCAACATTAACTCAAGCAACTTACCAGAAACAGCATTGAAATTTAAAAAAAAAGAAAAATCTTCTACTAATCTTAACTCCCTGACTTGAAGCCCTCTTTCTTATAAATTATAGTCTCAAGAGATTTAATCAAGGTTAATGCATTTTTACGTCTATATAAACTACTCTCATAAGTCTTGTCTGTTGACCTTAACATTGTGTAAACCTAACGCTCTGCAAAAAACTTCACTTACTATGTTGGTATAACTATGCATTTTTATCTGGATACTGGTTTGCAATCACTGCAAATCCCTGCTCAAATGATTCATAAATATGAATCAGGAGAATATTGTAGTTTCATCTCCAGTTTGCTTTGAAAAGTTTTATTTGACTTATATAATCACTAATAGAGATATATTTCTCTTAAAACCCATCTGTAAGGGTTTGTGGTTTGTTGTGTTTGGTTCTTTGGTGTTTTGTTGTTGTTGGCCTTTTTTTTTTTTTCTTTTTTCCCAGCAGGCATATTCCTCATTCCATTTCCGTGCAAAATTTAGATGATAGTTTTGTCCCTAAGAAACGTTACCCCAAGCCCAGTTTGTGAAGCCTTTTCAAGTTGAAATTCATTATCCCGGCACCATCCCGCAACTGCAAGGCCTGCCACAAAACCCAGGGGATGAGCCAGAGGCAGCCTGTTGTAGCCAGTGCTTATCCTTACACCAGCCTTGGCTTCAGTAGGGTTTTGAACAGGGGAAAACAAAACAAAACAAACAAACAAACCCCAAACAAACAAAAAAACCCACAAACAACAAAACAAAAAACAACAACACAAAAAACAAAAAAAACCCTAAAAAACAGTGATAATTTTAGCAACAAATCAACGACAGCTGTTAACAGAAATACGAGTAACACAAGAATTCCTACCCTCTCTCGGTTTTTATCGTCAGTCGTGTCAACCGTGTATCAATTTTTTGGCAGCAACCAGATTTCTAATGACAACCTCTCTTGCTAAAAGCATCAGGAGAAGCGGCTACACCTGGCCGGGTCCGCCTCTTCACGCCATCGCTAACAGCACACAGGGTGTTTCCCAGGCCACCTCGGACGCGCTCGCCCCAGGCACCGGTTTCACACGGCGGTTCCGCAGCTGCACACCCCGCTCTGCCCCCTGCGGAGGTCCCCGAAGCGCCCCCCAGCCGGCCCGGCCCCGCACTCCCAGTTCCGCCCAGCTCCAGGGGCCCGGCCGTGCCCCGAGGGCCGTGGATACGGGCGTCGCCGTGCGCGGCCCCCGCTGCCCCCGGCCCGGCGGGAATCACCTTGAGGCGGCGGCGGCGGCCCGGCCGTCCCCTCCCCGTGGCGGAGGCCGCGCGTCTCCGCGGGCTGTGGCCCTTAGCAACCCGCGGCGCCCGCTGCCGAGTCTCGCAGGGCCCTTAGCGACATCGCGAGAGGCCGGCGGGACGCGGGAGGGCTGGGCTGCCCAAGCCCGCCGCCTGCTCCCCCCTCCTCGGGCGGGGAAGCCGCTGCCGCTCCCGCCGCCGGCACCGAGGGTCTGGGTTCTCTGTGGCTCCGGGCCCCAGGCCCTCACCAGCGCTCTCCGCCGCCGCAGGCTTCCCCGGCCACCGGGGCGGCCGGCGCGGAGGCGGCAAGGGCGGCAGGCACAGCCCCAGCAGTGCCCGGGAAACGGTTTCGAGCATGGAATGGCCTCCTTTGCTGCACGGGGGCTCTTGGGCTCCGGCAGCCCTTCGTTACAGTGCGTCTTGGTGGTCTCTGTGTTGTCGGTCAGACATGTAAAACGAAGGTGCCGAGGAACAGCACTGGCCTTGTCAAAAATTGAGCTGCACTTTCCCCTCTTTTTTTCAGCGCTGTGGTGAAGCACCCAGGCGATGCACGGGAAAAGCCACGGCTGGGGTAGCTGGGACATGTTTATCAGGAAGGGTCCCCCCCCCAACACAGCTCATGAAACGCAGCTGCAGGCAGCTCGGCTCTGCCCGTCTCCAGGCTGGGGCGTCGGGGCTCCCTCTGTCCAGCCCACGGTGGCCACAGGCTTCTCTGGGGCGGGGGTTTTCCCCTGAAATCAAAGGAGTGCACTCGTGCTGTTACTCCTAATTTACATCAGCAAGAGAGCAGATCCTGTCAATAAAATATGAATGCCAAGGTATTTTCTAGTGCTTTTTAACCTTATGTCCCCTCCTGGGATGAAGGAAGAATTGCTAAAGGAACAAATAGGATTTTTTTTTTTCTATTTGACAAATAAATAACAGAAAACAGTGAAAGCATTTTGATTTGAAATAATTTTGCATTAGCATAGCTATAACAACCCAGAAATGAGTTATAGTAAACACTCATAATGATGTTTGACAATGCTTGCATGTGCAGTGACACGTTGTACATTTTTATCCTTCACTCCTACTTTTTCTAATGATTTTGATAATGGCAGTAATGCTAATCTTCCGTAACTAAATGTTCCTCTAAGTGGATCTGTAGCCCCTTCAGTTAACAGAGTGCTACCTAAGCGTGGGGACCCACTCTCTCACATTACAACTACGAGTAGGTTGGGGCCAAGCAGGTGCAATGCAGTATTTCTGTTGAAAAGTGATGATTCAGGAGTTGAAACACAAACCTCTTACTGCTAGTTCCTGAGAAACAAGATTTTGATCAGTTGCAGTGGAGTCTCTGTGGTACTTTAACACTGTTCTACTGTTCTCTTCAGTGCTTTGAAGCGGGCAGTGCTCTCAGGTACCCACAAAACAAAAACTGGAGCAATTGTCTGCTGACTGCTGCTTGCAAAGGGCCTTGAGTAAACTCACCAGAGTCCTGTTACCTCAGCTGTGAACTCTCCACGTCTTCTAAGTGCAGTGTTTGGAATGGGCTACAGGTGACAGCAGCTTTTTCTGCATCCATGCCAGGCTCTTCTTTCACAGGCAACAGAGAGGTTTGCTTCTTTTCTGTCCCCATACCAACTGAGAAGTGCTGTGCTGTGATATGACACTTCCAGGGGCTGATTCAAGTGACAGCACCTCCATTTCATGGCTGGTATGGAGTAAAAAAACTCAATATACATAATATTCAGCATTCCTAGTCCTTACTGAAAGAACCTCCGTTTTATCATGACTTTCCTGCCTTATAAAACACCTTATAAGACAGATTGCAGATGCAGTGACACCACAGAAGGATGTTCTCATGGTACCTATGGTGCTTCTGAAATTCTCCTATTCCCTTCTACTCACTTCCACCTTCTGTATTTCATCCAGCTTCTTCTGTCACATGTTTTGCTGCAATTGGAACCTGGAGCCCTTTCTCCTGAGCCAAGTTGGCAGATCTCAAGTGCCATCTGGTGAGATCATTAGAGTGCATCCAGGCAGATACCTTCCGAGGGTGACACTCCAGAGTGAGCAACACTGTTCTGAAGTGCATTATGTTTACATGGATGGATGTCAGTCACGTGAGAGAGGTTGCAATCACTGTGAAATTGCTCGTGCAGTCATTTAAGTATTACAGAGAAGTTTAATTTCTATACCTGATGACTAGTAAGAAGATTCTCAACCCATAACTTGAACATGTCCCAAAATTCAAATTACCAGTTTATCCCAAATTTCTGTAAATTTAAAATACTCCTGCAGTGTCTCTAATGTGGCAGTTCCGAAAGGAGGAAACTGGACAACAAAGAAATCTTTACAGCAAATGGTAGTAGTGGGAACATCTGGTCTTAGTGCTAATGTCATTACACCAGAGACATAACTTCTTTCCTCCCTTTCTGCTTTGTTCTGCTCTGCCCTCTTCTTCTCTTTTCCTTCAGTGTAACTGTCCACAAGACCACCCTTTTGCAGATCGCACACACAGGTCTGGAGAGATCTCAATTTTATGTAGTAGATGGACAGCTGTTAGTGTCTACAAGAATGTTTAACTATGGCTTCCAGTAGTTCAGTAGGTAGGACCTTTCCTTCAGGAAACTAAATGGATCCGTTTTTAGCATCTGACAGAATAACTTACCATAACCAGTAGGTGTTGAAATCTCACTTCATGCTTTTCCTTGGCTGAAATGGTTTTCAAGGGAGTACATATTAAAGAAGAACTAAAGAGGAGGTGAAATCATACTTGATAAAAAAGTAACAAAACAACAAATAAACAAAAAAAACCCTAAAAAACCAACCAACCAACCAAAACCAAAAACAAAACAAAAAAAGAACAAAAAAAAACCCAAAAAAACAACAAAAAAAAAAAAAAACAAACAAAACAAAACTAAACAAAAACACTTTCTTTACAGAATTCCAGAGCTAAATCAAGACCAGGAGGAGGCAGGATGTCCTTACTTTAGAGTTTCCTAAACTAGGACTAAGGTACATGTCAGGAAAGGAGAAATAAGTGCAAAGTCTGGCTCTGGAGATAACACAAGAAGCCTACCCCACCTTTCTGAATATTCTGACATCCCTTAATAGGTCTTGAGCCCCCAAATAAAAGATGAAGACACTTCATTAACCTGTTTATGACCACTGTGGCATTTGTTGCCTTCTCACATCACTAATCATGAGAGTTTCCCAGATTTGGAGGAACAATAAGCATGTTTTGAGAGTTCATTAGGTCATAATCTAATCATAAATATCAAAAAGGAAACTGCTTAAAATATTACTGCTGATGGGAAAGTCTTTTTAAATAATCTCCAAAGGAAATTTTCTATTTTGGACACCATCTGTCCTTCCCTCCCTATGCACTCTGGGGAAATACTAACCCATTACTAGATGTTTCCATTATAACAAACAATAAAGAATTGGTGGGTAAATGGGCATGAGGGTCACAGGCTGGATCACTTCATACTATCAGCTCCACTTGGATAGCCTGTGTTAAAACATGTGTATACAGAATTTACATTGATTCCATTACAACATAGAAGTAAACTATCATGGCTTCAGTCTAAAGTTACATCAGATGAGTTTGTACCTTACTGGTGAGAGCTAAGCCAATATAGACTACATGTAAGCTCTTACAAGAATCAAAAAATAAAATTGAGTCAGTTTGCTTATTTGGTAATTAAACTTCAGTTATGCTGATATTTCATAAAGACTGAAACTCTTACACTGCTCTTCCTGATTTTCTTCATCTGAGAAAAAGAAGGGAAAAACTGTCAGGAAATCAATAGGACTTTGGCATAAAATCGTAAAGCACAAACTCCAAACCATCCTGACCAATAACAATCAGAAATGTTATTGATTAAAAATTTAACTTAGTGAATATATAGACTCTGATTTTTCCATCTGTATTCTATGATGCAGTTTTCAATAGATAGTCCGTGTGTGGTTGTAAAAGTAGCTACTGGAACTGAGGTTCAGTACAGGCGATTAAATCTACACTGCAGTGCCTCAATGAATTAAAGACAAAATAAGCTGCAATGATAGCATAAATATCCAAATACCAATAAAATTGTTTTCTGATCCACGAATCTTTCTTGATGAAACTTCAAGGAGCTAAGGACATATGTGTCACTGGCTCTGATTGGCCTTAGGCAAATCTCTTAACATTGGACTTACTTCTTTAATGGAAATCAAGGATAATAAAATTATCTATGTGTCATTATGAAAATTAATGTCACAGAATTACAATATAATAACCAAGTGACATCATAAATCCCTTCTTTATTTGACATTTCTTGTCTAATTGATGTTTTCGTCTTTTTTTTATTATGTGTTTCCTGAAGGTGGCAGCAATATTCTAGAGTTGTGTGGATGTCTGACTGTTGAACCTGTTGACCTGGAATACTGCATTTCTTTCCATGTAAATGTATTTGTATTTATGGCTATTTAGAATATGCTAAAATCAAACTTTGATGGCATAGATATTGTAGTTGTGGGCATATGATGCACAATATCACCACAGAATATGAAGAAAATATGTTGACCTAGCATGATAGGATGGCTTATTCTTTTGTGTGGTAAAAATTCAGAGGCTAAAGGAACATTCCTGAAGTATTAAATATTTTTCATTAACATTTTACAGTTGCTTGCAGTTAAAGTTATCCATTTCATTGACTTCAGTGGATCATGTACATTTTCTGAAGTGAACTCAGCTAATTTGCAGGCACTACATTAGCACTTCAAAACACTACAAATATTATCTGTGATCAGAGAGGCAAGATTATAGCCTGTCTGCAGGGTTCCTTTCAGTTCCGTTCCTCCATTTGATCTTCATCGTTTATAATCACTGCTAGAGTCACTCAGGCCAACTGTATCTCATGCCAGCATCACAGGTTTTTAATTCAAAAAGAATCTTTGACACTGGTTCCCCACTTCTCCTTCAGTCTTAGACTCAAGACACTTTGCATTAATTGTGAAATGTTTTTGCTACTGAGGTGAGGCAATTACATCGTCATTAGGAACAGGGAACAATTTAGAGGACTCTCTTCTCCTTTCATTTTGCAGATCCCAGCTACAGTGTGAGTGGAGAATCACAGAATCCAGCAAAGATGTCTCTGCAGCAGGGCTCTCCTCTTCTTCATCTTTCACCCCAGGACTGCATAATGTGAGGTGACTCTCATGCCTGCACATCCTCTGTCAGCTCCAGGTCTGCTCTCACAGCGCATCCAGGACATGTGCCCAGATTCTGGTTCTACTGTCGCAGACAGGCCACCTTTGAGGAAGGAAGTTGCAAAGCTGCCAAAGGAGGTGCAAAATGGAGGCAAAGGCTTCCCTGAGAGTGAGTCTTCACTGGTTCAGATAGTCTTCCCAAATTCTCTTCTACTTTCAGAGCTGAATGGCTCATCCTGAGAGAAAAGCAAGGAAGAAACTGCATTTGTTTTAAATGTAATCTCCCCACCTGAATGTGCACGGAACAGAAAAGCTACAATTCCATTTTAAATTATGCTGACAGAGTTTATTATGCTATGCTTTCTAAGGAGTCTGCTCACCAAACCTGGTGGCCTTTTTTGTAGTTGAGCATGATCATCACTGTGCCTTAGAATTGTTTGTCTTCTTGTCTTCCCCAATTACTGTCAGTGCTGCCTTGCAAGCTGGTACTTTGATATCCTGAAGTTGAATATTTTTATAATTACTTGACTTTATGCTCATCTTTTGTGCAGTATCACTGAAGTAACTTTCTTCACATTTCCTTCCAAGATTAGCATTAATTCCTGCACTCATGACACTGACATTTCAGAATTCATTCATCAGCTCTTCTGAGTTGCTGATACAATATTCTGTTGTAGACACTGACTGCTATTGCTTTTTGTCTTAGTTTTCCCTAAAATGTGTCATTGCTATTACTTCCTTTATTATACCATCTGTACTATGAAGTCTGTGCAAGTGGTTTCCTGTTGAGCCACCACACCTTCTCTATCCTTTGTTTTCCGTCTGTCTTCCGAAAATTTTATCCATCCACATAAACTACAGCTCTCCTTACCTAAGGGCTTATCCTACTGTAGTTCTGAATACTACTGTCAAACGCAATACGATTTCCTTCCCTGCAACGTCACACCAAGTGCTTTCTGTATTCTTAATATTTGCATGGAGTCAAATATTTGAGACATTTGCTACGTAAGCTGTTGGTTTATATTCTTTTGTTAATGTAAGTTATAGCCTTGTTTTGAAGGGCTTCTTCTAGAAATACAGATTAATCTAGCCAGATATGACGCACAGAAAACTTTGTTCTCTTCATTTTTGGAATGCTGTGAAATGCTTGAGAAGTAAGCAAATTGTGTTATTTGCTGCTTATTTGAAGCTATACTCTTTTGTAAGACTTGCCTAGGAGGGCAGAAATTGGCCTGTATTTTGCTGTACTTTATTCCTCTGTACTTTCAGCAACATGAAAGATGTGCTTTGTTTTTCAAATATTTTGTGTCCTGGCAAACTGTGACCTCCTCAAACATCAGACTGATGTTTTAAAGAAATGGGAAAAGCATTGCTTGGTAACAACACTGTTTATTTTCATTCCAGAAAGCACTTTTTAAGCTTTTTTATTTTATTTCAGTTAGACAATGTCTGGGATCCTAACATAATTTTACATCTGAGAAAAGTTTTTGGACCTGTTCTGAACAAATACTGAAAGAAAGATTGGTGAACACCCGTTATGAATGTCTTCACACACAAAAAATGGTCTTTTAATTAAAACTGATATTAAGATTGTTGTGTAACAGAATCTGTTGTGCAATGGAATCTCTACTGGTAACACCCAGTCATCCCTTCAGATAATGAATCTCATTTCTTAGGAGAAGTAAAAAATATGTGTTAGAGTTTTGTATTATTGAAGTCAATATGCTACATTCTTCTCTGGTTTAATTCCAGTGAATTTAAGTGTTAAGGATTAATTTGATTCAGTAAGTCTGCAAATACATTTCTCTGACATGAATAATAATCTCTAAGTAACAAACAGAATACTTAATAATTTCATTGACATTTATTTTAGTGCTCTCACGGCATGGAAGTCAAACTCATTTCAGTGAGGAATAAGACAAATGCTTCTATATCTTTATCCACCTCTGAGTAACTCTTACAAATTTTGTAATGCATATTTTATCCCGGACTAAATCATTGTCCCCAAAAGATTGGCAAGTAAATAAAATATTAGCCATATATTACTTTATTTTAGTATTCTGAGGAAAAAAAAAGAAAAAAAAAAGGTGATTTTTGTGAAAGCCATATGGCTTGCAGCAATATGAAGAAATCTATCCACCGACCAGGCGTAACAGAAATTATTAGGGCTCTCTGCCAGTGCTTTAGGATGCAGAAGTGCAAAGCTGCATTCCATTGGTCAGGTCTTGCCTCCCACTGATCAGGACTTTGAATGTTACAGCCTGTTTGATGTGAAATGTCCTGATTTTTTTAATCTCTGTCTGTAAATTCAGAAGAAAATTGGACATCCTGCAAAAAATATCTCTCTCTCTTCTTCCATTCAGAAAACTCCTTTATTCAATTACTCTTTCAGGGGACCACCTTGTCCATCCAGGTTATTTTATTTATGCACACCTGTTTGGGCGACTACCAGAAAAAAAAACCCACTGACTCCCTATTATCTCAAGTCAGAAGTTTATTTAAACCCACAATGTGGGTCTTGGGTCCCTTGATTCAGGAGGTATCTTTTTTCTAGACTTGTGAATGGTCTTGTTGACTGCACCAGACCCGCAGTGTATGAGTCAATGCTGCTGTGCCTGTGCGGGGAAAGGGCTTTCCTTCCGGGGTGGGATCGGTCAGGTCATGGTGGGGGTTGTGGCTTCATAACCTGGCTTTACAGCCAAAGACAATGTGAGCACCTCCTGTTTCAATAAGGCTGCATGTAATCTTCAGCTCTTTCACATAATGAACATATCATCTGTAAAATGGGTTTTGTGAACTTGTAATGACTTGACTGAAGACTGATTATTCTGCTTGGAATCCTTGGAGAACCCTCATAGCAATGCGAAGTATGCTAATAATGTGTTAATTACTGTTTTAAAGTCTGTTTCCCTTTGGCCCTCTCTTTCTACTTAACTCAGGTTCCTGGGCTTGCACTGGAGAATAATGCGATAGCTTGAAGGGAAGAATCCATGTTGATGTAGACTCTGAGCTGGTGTATGTTGATTAACTTTATTTATGTTGATGGATCTATGTTAAATTACACCAGCAGAGGATTCAGCCCTGGTTTCAAGGAGGATATACTCACAGCTCAGTAGTTCTTGGCGAAGTTTGCAAAAAACTTCAAAAATACATCCCTGCTTGGTTTTCAGCATAATTTTGCTAGCTATGCTTATGCTTTATAGTGTTCATAGCACTAAATAATTGTAATGCCATTGTGTTTCATACTCTTTATTTTACTGTTTATGCACCATATGGTACTGATGTGTATTATATTGCATATAACTCAATACAATAAACATAGCATTACAAAACAGAGTTGCTGCATTTTTTTTTGTTGCAGGTAGGTTACCTACTGTGATGAAAGTAATATAAAAATATAGGGAAATTAGTATTCCCTTTCTTCCTATTTTTTATTCAAGAAATAACCTATGGTAAATTAGGTGCAGTTTTCATGAAATTTTATACAAACGTAGATCTCTGTATGTAATGGTAAATAAGCTCTGCTAGAATTCTACGGTTTTTACACCTGATTTTAAAAATTGGCTTACGTTTGCAATGCTTTTCCTCAGAGGTTACTTGAAGATAAGTCCTGAGGGTCATTGCATATTCTCAGTTTTTTCTGAAGGCAATGATTGCCAAGAATGTCACTTTGCAGAACTGAAACATTTATTCTTTCTCTTATTTACCCATATGTAGAATTTTTTTGCATTTTAACCAGGACACTCCAGTTCCTGTCCATCAGAGACTGACATACTTAACTAAGCTGACTTCGATGAGCAGATGACTGTAATTACTTACAGAAATATCGTGCGTGGCTCTTATTTTGTGGACTTGATTCAAGAATGGGACCTGATATCCAAAAGGGACCATTGAGTTAGCATTTTTTAGGCAGTGCATGGGAAGGTTAAGTGGCCCAAGGCCCTCAGCTCATTCTTACTTGTTGGTTTTTTTTTCCTTCCCCCAACATACTGAACAAGGAAGATGCATGTAGAAAATATATTAATAAAATGAAGGGTTGTCCCTCAAATCCTGCTCTGTAGCTTAGGTGCCTTATTCAGAGCTGCAGGCACGTGCTTCTCTCTACTTTTGGTATCCGGAGACCGTATTGTCTCCCAAGGGTAAGTGCCCATCAAGACTGCTTGAATAGGCTAGGCAAAGCTCCTGGTGTCTTTGCAGTGTGATCTAGCTCTGTCTGAGGAGAGCTTAGCAGTGGTGGATCTGTATATTGGGCATCCTCCAGCCCGGGGGGACCCCAAACCTTCCCCTGTCAGCGAAGTCCCTATCAGCAGTCTGTAGTATCAGTGCCACAGGGAGGGGTAGAATGTTTCCCAAAACAACACTGAATTCCTGTAGCTGAAAAGCGTATACTGGCATGGAGCTTGACTGTAGTGTCACTGTTGAATAGTGATGTGGGAGTGTCATTACTTCTCCATTTACTATTCTTAAGTCCAGTAACTGTTTAGCGTAAAATGCACGATCAGTCCTGACAGTAGAGACAGTCTCATCACCTCACTCCCACCTAAGCGTCCTGGTGGCTCTGCAGAGCCAAGCTCCTCCTTGTTGGCTTTCCCTCACTCTTTGGCAGATCCTGACCTCCTTCAGGAATCCTCAGAAGAGGAAAGTCCTGCTCAGCCTGGCCTACTCCTCACCAACTATTAATATAAAACTCTCCCAGGAGCAGGTTTGTGCTGAATCACCAGTTTCTAGGGCTGAGCTAGATAGCGTCAGTGAGCCCTGTGGGACTGAAGAGGAAGGAGGTGTGCAGTCATTTGGGATCTTCAGAGCCAAACAGGAGGTTGCATTCTAATTTTCAGTTCAGGGTATAAAGTTTACCATGTCCTGTTTATACCAGAGTTCCTTCTGAATGTGGTGCTAAATGCTTTGCATTTTTTGTATGTGCCTCTTTCTCTACTCAACTCTCTTTAGGTCAATTACAGTTCTTATGACAATTTCTGATACCTAGGATAACATAATAAGAATAGGATGTAGAAGATGTGTCATATCTTTATATGTGTAACTCTCTTTTTCAAATTGTCACTTATTTTATATAGATGAAAGGGTTTTTATCAGACAGATGTTACAGCAAATTACATCCTACGTGGGGTAAAGAAGGGAGTGAAGGGCAATCTAGATCAAATATACAAGGAACTGCTTATATATGCTGTATTTTAGAAGTTTTATCTCAAAGAGAGGTAGCATGTAGGAAAATTTCAGCTGGCTTTTAATATCATTATGCCATAGGTGATTTGTGTGTCATTTTGTAAGTTAGCAGAACCTGCCATCTCCAAACACTACATATTGCTTGGATCAGAGCACCAAAGCCATGGTTCATAATACATTATGCAGATTAATTTATCCTGGATAATTTTGCCAATGTCAATAACTCTGGCTTTGTCTTAACACTCTTACAACTTCACAGCCACACAAGATCAGTGGAGCTACTTCAGCTGAATTCTCCTTCTCTTCAGTTTTACGCTGGTATAACTCAACTATCAGAAAGAAATCACGTCTATCTACCCTAAAGTTAGTGACCTGATCATGCTCAATACTATAGAAGTACCTGGTTCAGGTCCCATGGAAGGAGGACCAGAGCCAGGCTCAGGCTCCCTGCGATCATTACTATTCCATTTGCTGCAACTGTGACCCCCCTGGAATTTTAAACAAGACACACTGCAGTGGCTCATTGGGTACAAGTGAAGCTGTTCAATACCTGATTATTCCAGCAGAGCCTGGGAAAATTAATTAATAATTAGGTGTGAAATTAATGTACATCTTCTGTTTTCCCTAGTACTTTTCTCATTTTGCTAATTTGTTTCTGTACCACCAAGGGACAAAGTAGATTTAAAGAACATATGTGGGAATGAGCCAAAAGTCTCCCCAGGTAAACCTTGTTACATTTGCTGTCTTTTTCAGTATTGCATAGAGCTTTGTCTTAACTCTTTAAAATGTCTGACTCCTTGAATCCTAAATATTTTTAGTGCCTTTTTAAACAAGACTTAATTTGCTGATGAGAGAGAATAGTGTTTTGTCTTTATATTATAATATATAGATACACAGTATATTATTTCATTATGTCTTATCCTGTACGTTTGCATTTGAAATGCACTGTTTGAGGGTGTTTATATAGGATGTACTAACTGAAAATGGTGTGAGTTGATGTTAGGGCTGCAGTATTGTGTATAATGTACCAATGTGTTGTTAGAGAGATTCTATATGTTTCTGTATGTTAACATGAAGGTTTTACTCAGAGGGAGTGTTTTGTGAATCTTTACAATGAGAAATACATAAATGAAGTTGAGTGGACCTGACAGCCTCTGTATGAGCACTTAATTATAGACTGCACCAAAATGCAGCATGAATATCACAGACATTTCAGTGAAATAATAGCTTTGACTATCACCTGAAATATAGGGTGTTGGGAGATCTCTTGCAAATCCAAGATGACACAAGATGAAGTGTGGATCTCTGTTCCTTTTAAAAGGTGAGATTAAGGACTTTTTGCTCTAACTGGCCATCTCTGGGCCCTTTACTATGTGTAAGACTATAGTTATGCCTGTGTTTTCCATAGTCTTACTGACTTTTTTGACTGTTCCAGGGATGGACAGGGATTGACTGGATAGGGATGAAGATATCTGTGGCACAAGGGAAATTGCCTAAGCGTAGAAACTTCCATGAGAGTAGGTAGAAACAAGTCTCTTACGAACTTTAAAAAGCATCTATTACTGTTGGAGCAACACACGGCACATAAGGTGCAAGGTTCTCTCTCTTCATAGAACAGAAGAGAAAAGGAAATCCTCCTTTCTCTTAAGCAGAAGGATGTCCACAGGCCCCTTCCAGTCTTACCTCTTCTTGAATGTACTTGACCAGGTAGGGAAGCACAGCAGGTCTTTGTTGCTTGTTTTCAGTTTCAGGTACCTCACTTCTGTTCCAGTCAAGAGTACCATTTTTGGTCAGCTAGGAACATCAAAAGGTGAAATGACTTTTGACACATTCTAGCAGTCTTTGAAGTAGTTAATTTATAATGCAGATAATTTCCCAAACTGTTCTTATTGCATATGCTAAGCAAATAATCTGAACAAAATTGAGCTAACCCATCTTGTTCAGATTAGCCTTCTTGCCAGCATGTTAGCAGAGGGACTTCTGTGGTCCCTAAGGCTGTTTATTTTAGTGATGTACTAAAAGGTAGCACTTTCCTTTCTTTGGATGCTATTTACCATCAAATGATCTAGGAATTATCTGAAAGGTAAATAGTTAGCTTGCTTGTAAACTGTGGTAGGAATATATGCCAACATTTAGGTTTACAAAGGGTAGTATTTGCCTCTAAATCCAAGGAACAGTTTATGTAAAAATTTTTAAAAGGCTGATCCATCAAAAATCAGTCACAAAAATACATTAGGATTAAATAGAATCTAAATGTTATGGCTGGACTTAAGTGTCTTGATTATACTTTTAAATGTCTGGCACTGTGTTTCTACACTCCTAATAAACTGAACATATATTTCTTCCAAAAAAATGTTTCTGCTGTTTATCCTTTTGAATAAATATTTGTGCTTGGACAGGCTGGCAGGAGGAGGGAGGCAAAACCCTTCCACCAAAGTCACTGCTGGTGAAAGCCCTGAGCAGGATCTGCCACCTGGAACATGGCACATGCCCAGGTGAGGGACTGTCCCCTCACCAGTAGTTACAGAGTTGGTCTGTGACTGCCAAGCCTTGCCACCTCCCACAAAGACGAATTTTAAGGCTCTCTCTGTGCAGTCTTAGGTTAAAACATTGTTAGTGAAAGCTTATTATTATGATTGATGTCACCAGTTTTCTGATATGGATGTTCTGTTTCTTCCCATCTGTTCTCACAATCCCTTTCTAAGGCCACCCATTCTGCTTCATCCATGCAGGTAGAATCCCCTGAGTAAAATAGGACCATTTATTCCATGCCCATATTTAATAATCTTTTCTGCTTATGGATCCTTCACTTTAACTAGGAAGTTTTTTCTGAGCAAAATCCTTCTCTTCAATATTATCAGTACATACAGGTATACATAAGGCTGTGTAGAATAGCTATTCATAAGTATAACAATAGTTTCTGGTGTCATCGAACTAACAAAATTGGCCTTTGTTAATAACTCAGGTCACTTTTTGCTTTTCACTTTCCATTTGATTTATTTGCTTGGTTTAGGAATGGAAACTGTCCCTCTGTTTAGCTTTGTCTCTCCTCTAATATAACAAGTAGCTAGATCCATCTGGGAAAAAGATATTTAACTTAAACCTCTGTATCTCACTGAAGAAGAAGAATACATTTTACTGAACTAACTGGAAGTGCTTGGTGTGTGTGGTTGCTTTGTGCCTTCAAAAGTACAGTATGTCTGAAGGCCTGTGGCATGTCATATGTGCTTTTTCAATGGCAGAATCAGTTGCAGATTTGTATGCCCACCTCTGTGAGGCACAAGCCCTGTGACAGGGAACAACATTAAAAGTCCTAAGACTGAATAAGAGGACAGAATGAATGGTGGGCTCCCAATTTTCAGTTCCACCACTTGAAGTCAGTGGCATGTGTTGGGGGCAAACAAAGTGGCTGGTCTGAGGTTGGACCCTCCTGGGTGGTTGGTTCTGCACCACTGAGTGTGTGCGACCTGACATAGTGACAGAGGGAAGGGACTGTCCTCTTTTTGGGTGCACACCACTTGCCACCACACCGTTTCTCATTCTCCATATTCTAACTCAGTATTACATCTGATTATGTCAGACACAGGAATACACCTTTTTTTAACACCTAGCAGTTACTGCTTTCAGTGCTTGGATGAGAAAAAGAACGAAATATCATTGTCTACTGAGAAATATCAAATATGTGAAGGTATCTTTCTTGCCCTCCTTATGTCATATACATTTCCCAATCTTTTCAGTCTCTATGTAGTTCAGAGAAGTTTTGGGTTCCTGACAGCCTTGAAGTCCACAGTATTATAGTATATGCTACCATAGTAGCAGAGTACAAGACACTGCATTTTATACATCCGTGATTTGCATTATTTTTTTCCTCATAATTGGCCTACTTTCTTCTTGCGACCCAAGCAAAGCCTTTCCTCTTTGTCTCCTTTTTTGCTTTCAGTTTTACTTGAATTTGTAATGCAAACAGGAAAGTGGGAGAGATTCATAAGGTACTTGGAGGATCGTAAATCCCTGCAGCTCCTATCAGAGCTCTGTGGAAGGGCTGCCAGCTGAATTCTTCATTCTCTTCTGCTGTGCTCTTCTTCCTCCCTCCCTCCTTGACCCAGCTTCCTATGTTCCCTCTTCCCTTCCCTATCTGCTTGGAGCAGAGCCCCAGCATGTATCCTTACCTCAGGCATGCCTCAGGGGGAAACCCTAGAGTCACTATTCTTTACAAGTCCTGCCTGACCTCCTATTTTTTTCACCCTTCTTGGGCATAGAAATGTCAGGACATTGTCCTCTTTGCTTTCCTGAGCTTTGGGTGCTAGCCATAAGTTCATTTCACTATGGGAGAACATCAGAGTCTATTTAAGTCAGTGGAAAGACTCCTCATGATTTTGGAGAGGTTTGGACAATGGCCATAAGACCACTGGATGGGTTGTGTTGGTCAGAATTTCTTTCAGTAGCAACCCTATCCAGCCAGAGGAACACTTTGGCTCACTCTGGTTCCCCAGAACCCTTGCTGATATAGTTGGTTAGGTATACAGCAACAGTGAGGAGCTCTTTCTTGACTCATGTCTTGAGCTATTTGAAATGTAATTGCCTTTTAAATTACAGTAATAAGAATTTTTACTCCCTTTTTACACACAGAAAAAAAAAATTCATAATGGCAGTGGCCAACTGATTCATACAATCCATCTGCACTTTTACAATGATGCCTCATGTGCCAAATTTTCCCAGTCTATGCAACTTCCTTTATTTTTCATCAAGAAAACCAGAAAACACTCTCGCTTTTTACTGATATTAGTATTTAGCTGAATTTTTGCAGCATTACTTTCTCCATATCATATTGAGGTTTAATATTTTTAAAATAATATCTGTGGCTGTGGCTACATTACCTCTCAGTCAATCCTTGGCTGAGTTTGATGTATTTAGCACTTTTAGTTGTAGCTTATAATTAGTCTCAGCCTTCTGACCATTTCCGCTACTCTTCACTGAACTTCTTCTTTATTTAATAATGCTTTCCTACATATTGAAGTTAATTTTAGAACTCTCAACCTATTAGCTGAGTTATCCCATTCAAATTTCAACATTCGACTGGTAAATTGGTGCAATGAGGTGGGTATCTTAAATTAATTTTTTAGTGAGCTATTGAAGAAATTAATTTGCAAAGCTTGAAGCTCCTAATTTTCTTCTTGACATGTATCTCCTAACTACGCACACTTGGGTATTCATGAGTTCTTGGTTTAACTTTCACAACAAGATCATTCCTCTTTAAATATTTTTTGCAAGTTACTTCTGACCTAGAGATGCAATTTTGCAATTTTTCCAGCCTTTGAGACTAAATCAGAATATCCTCTGGGGTCTTTTATTTCTTCCTAATAACTAGAATCTCCTATGGTTTTAGATCCTTGTGTGCCATATGCTGGATCTGTGCTTTAAGGTTAGGTCAAATTAAGATAGTACAAAATCTAAGCAAGTTGACCCACAAGTTATGTTTTGTTAGTTGATATTTATAATCCTTTCCTCTCATTTTATTATAATTTTTTAACTGTAGAATTTTTCTTCAGTACGTGTGCTAACCTACACGTTCAAAGTAATTTAGTTTAGGAAAAAAAAAATCAGCATCATCCTTCATCAAGGAGAAAAGGGGTGGCTTCAACAATGCTGGTTTTGCTATTTTAGACAGCTAGAAGTCACACAGTCAAAAAATGGTAATGTGCTGCAGATAAGCCATTTGTTCAGCACTGACTATGAATTGGAGCCAGGACAGGAGACACAATCATTCATGTCAAAACCAAATCCTCAAATAATCCATCAAATCTGATTTAGAGTCCAAGAGAATCGTAAAGAGAATGAAACAAAGGAGATAATCAAACATTTTGGAGATATCTCTGATGTTATCTTACTCAGGCAAGCAAATGGTGAATTGACCCATCTGCTTCTCAATTTCAGGCTTGGATGGGATTCCTGCAGTTCTTATGTTCTAAAAAGACAAAACCAATGAACTCCCTGTCTTTCTTTAAGACATGCTCAGACCTATGTCATTGGAAGTTAAGAAATTACACCAAACAATCTCTGTCATTGTTGCCTTACACTGAGTAAGGAAGGGACACTTTGGAGCCTCATAGAAAGTACACTTGGCCCACCATTTCCATCTAGATTTGTCTGGGAATGAATTTGGCCTCTTTTCTTACTCTCACGAGAAGCTGTTGCTAATGTGATGCTCTCTGGAGGATGCTCTGTGTTAGTAACAAGTTTGTGTGGTCATTTTCTTAATAAAAAATGAATGTCCAAATGTTGGCAAAAATCTTATAGCTTGGATCATAGAATAATAGAACAGCCCAAATTGGAAAAGACCACAAAAGGTCATCTGCTCTGATATTTCATGGGAAAGAGTGCCTAGATGAGATTCTCTAGCATCCTATCCAGCTGTGTCTTGAAAAACCTTCAGTTTCCTGGGAAGATTGCTCCAGTGAATGACTGTTCTTACTGTAAAAAAAATTATTTCTTATGCCAAGATGAAACCTCTCCCCTTGCAGCTTGTACCCTTTGCCCCTTTGTCATCTCCATGTGGCTCCTAGTGAAGAGAGCCTTCGTCCTCTTTGTAGCCTCCCTTTAAGTACTGGAAAACTATGATGAGGTCCACCCTGAGCCTTCTCCAGGGAGAAAACACCTGACTCCTTCAATCTTTTCCCACAGGGCAGGTTCTCCAGCCCTTATATCATCTTTATGCCCCTCGTTTGGACATGCTCTGATCTGTGCATGACTCTCTTGAATTGTGGGGATCAGAACCAGACACGGTAGTCCAGGTGTGGTCTGACAAGTGCTGAGTAGTGCGAGATGACCATGTCTGTATCTCTGCTGGTAATATCTCTGTGGATGCAGCCCAGGATCCAGTTTACCTTTGTTGCAGCAACACAGTTCTGACTCATGTCCAGCTTCTTGTCCATCAGGTCCCTTTCAGCAAGACTGGTCTCCAGCCACATAGATCCCAGCCTGTACTGGGCTCTTTGGTTATATTGTTCCAGGTGCAAGACTTTGCACTTGTTTTTGTTAATTTCCCTACAGTTCTTGCTTGGCCACTCTTCCAGTCAGTCCAGATCTCTCTGTAACATGGCTCACCCCTCTGATGTGTCCACCTCACTACCCAGCTCAGTGTCCTCAGCAGACTTGGCAAGGATGCTTTCAATCGCACTGTCCAGTATTGATCCCTGGGGAACCCTTCCTGCGACAGGCTGTCAGCCTGAGTAGAAATGATTGATCACCAGATTATCCATTGATCATCAGATTATCAGGGTAAGAACAGATTCCCTAAAATTCTCTGATACCCTGCCCTATTACTGGTTTAATTTTTTTTTAGCAATATACATCTCAATTTTTCTTTGATATAATTTTTGCTGTGTCCCCAAGTTTTCTGTGATACCTTCAGAAGTGTAGTGGGTAGAACATGAAGTGCTAGATTTTGCCTTGTGAAGGTGGAGAAAGGTTCGTTCTTTCTTTTTCTTATCAGTAATTTGCCTCCCTTAATTTAGGGCAAATCCACTTCTGAAGTAGGTTTCAGAGGAAGCAGCCTACTCAGCAGTCTCTCATTATTTTAGTGAGGGGTTTTATTTGCTTGTTTGTTTAATCTGCTCATCAAGATCCCTGCTGGATATCTTTTCAGTAGTAGCCTTGGGTTTGGATATGGCTCTGGGAACCAACATTTAGAGAAAATGTCCCTGCTAAAGATGAGGCTTTAAAGCTGGGAAGCTAAATTAACATCTTCCTTGGGGGCCAAATATTCTGACAATATGTGTGTAGTGGCCTGCAGCAGTTTTTATAAGGGAGAAAAGGACACACCACTGAAGCACTCAGGAGAGATGATAAAAATTGTTCAAAGCCTATGAAAGCAAGGAGATATTCAAAAGATAAACAACCTGAAGGATCTGACCAGGTGGTTTACCCATAGGCAGAAGGTAAAGGGATGTGCAGGATTTTTTGTCTACATCTTGTTTAAAACCATCTTCTTAAAAAATGATGAACAGTTTACAAGGAAAAAAAATGGAGTGATGGAGATGTAAACCGAATGCAAAGCAAAAAGTTATTATCTGGTGTTAATAATAAATCTTTTCTGTGGAGATATTTGTTGATTTTACTTCTAACTTGGTGCTCCAGAGATCATTGGTGTTCATAGAAGTCACAATTGATTTTAGATAAAATGCTATAAAACAGCATCTTCTGCAGTTTTTTCCATTTTGTTTCAAAAGTTGTTGGGCAAACACACCTTTGGAGACCACGTCATTGAATTTGATTCAATAAGATTTTTCCAGGCATTGAATTTTACCTGCTGCCTAATAAGTTATTTTTAATCAAATTCCTGTTGTAATTTAGCCAAATAAAGGCTGTTCTTTAATGAGCATGTCTTGCTAAAGCACATCCTCATTTATGTTGGCTTATGAGGCAGTTGTAGACAGCCTTCAGAAATGTATTTGAGATATTCTCCTTTTCCTATATTGAAACTCAACTAAAGCTTCCCAGCTACAAAGTATTAGGATGCTGCCTACCCTTAACACTAGAAGGAGACCCAGGGAAACAGGGATGATATGTCTTAGCTTTTTAACACTTCCCATTATTAACATTCTTGCAAATTTTTCTATGAGTGATTTTTCTTTTAATATTATTTGCAGGACGATTTTGCGGAGTAGCAGTACTTACAGTTATTAAATATTTCTTCTCTGTCCTGCTAAATTCTGACAAGCTTCTGCTGAGATGTAAGGGCTTGATATTGCCATTTCCCTTCTTTCACCCATGCACCACAATAAATAAACTATGACAGCAGGCTGAAATATTCACAAACCATGAATCTCTGTGGCTGGGTTGATTCAGAAGCCAAAACACAAAACAGTTTTTCTTTCTAATACAATCCATGTGTGATGCCAACATACACTGTTAAAACAATCAAGTGACATCTATCTCCATCTATCTGCTGCAGGAGTCCCCACAAATCCATGTATTTTCCTACAGTATGATATTGGGAATGGGGGAGTAGAGAAGAAAATCCAAGTTCTTAACTATCTCTTAGCCCCTTATGTGGGCAGACCAGATAATTGCAATCCCCATTTCATACTATGAAGCTATATGGGTATAGAGAAAGGGAAGAAAGAAAAGGAAGTAATGGCAAAATGAGTCTGGGCAGTGGCACATTATCTAGAAGTGTCTCAAAATTTAGCAGCCATGCACAGCTGATACATATCCTTCCCTTTCACTATTGCTAGGAGCCTCAGCCACTCACCAGGACAGCATTGCCCTCGGGGCTGTGTAAACACAGAACAGGAAGACAGTCCCTGTCACAGTTTACAATCACAGCATAAAAATAACAGGAGCAAGCAAGAAGCCATATGCTAAAATAAATATGTGTTTTCTGAGTTGAAATTTGGAAATGTCAAGTGAACTTTTCCGGCAAAACCAGCTTTCAGGCACCTCAGTAGGCACAGATGTATATTAGGACTGGGCATATACCCCAAACACAGGTTTAATACACAAAGCAATGTTAAAGGTAGTATTTCCTAACTTTTTTGTGTTTAACATTTCAAACCATTAACTCAGGTTTCTTTAACACAGACAGTTAAAAGTGTGCAAATACATGCATATGTACAATTCTAATAATAAATGAAACTAAAGGCATTGTTTTGATCATGAAGTCAAATGAATTAATTATGGTCAACACTGGTCTTCTGGGGAAAAAAGCTTCCCTCAACTATATTCGCAGATTTCTGCAGCTTTGGTGGGATTTTATAGCCCAGGCCTTAAATTGCACTATCAAGCAATGGACAAAAGATCTCGTGAAAGAAGTGAAATTTAATGAATGGGTTTTTTGAAGGCACCAACTTAAAATGAAGTTGAGTGATTAACCAAATGTTGTATCCACTCTGAAGGTTTCAAATCCATCTAATGCCATTGGAGGAAATGCAATACAATTTATTTTACATGGAAGTTGGAATGATTTCTATGAACAGTCTCATCTCCAGGACACTCTCATCCTTGGGAGAACCATGGAACAAGCCCTCTTGAAAGACATTTCTGGGCACGTGAAAGAGAAAGAAGTGATTTGCAACAGCCAGCATGGATTTTCCAGGGAATATTCATGTCTAACCTATCTGGTAAAATCACTAGTTTTGTGGACCAGGGAAGAACAGTGGATGTCACTGACCTTGATTTTAGCAAGGCTTCCAACAGTGTCTCCTACAATATTCTTGTAGCTAAGTTGGGACATTGCAATGCGGGTGGGTGGACAGCTTGTTGTTTAAAAAACAGCTGGAAGGTTGGGCTCAAAGGACAATGATTAATGGATTGTAGTTACCTGGAGGCTGGTGACAGTGGAGTACCACAGGCCTCTGCCTTGGGACCTGTCATGTTTAACATGACCTGATGAGCCAAATCTGACCTCAGCGCCGAGCCTGCTGTGGTGGGGCTGGACCAGGGACCTCCCAAGCATTTTTATGGTATATCCTTTGTACAATTGTCAATGTCTGCATTCTGGAAATTATATGTTTAGAAATGATGCTAGGTTTTTGCTTTTGAGAGCCTGTTCTTATAATGCAAGTAACTTTTAAAATACTGACAGGAGGCACCAGACATCACTGAGATCTATTAATGCAAAAACAAGTTACACCTGAAAAATTTAAATTAGTGTGGACTCCGAACAGTTCTTAGAAATTAAGTTTTGATTTTTTTTAGTTTAAGAAAAAAAAATGAGCAAAATAAAAGTGAAGTAGGACTCAATCTATTTACAAATAAAAAACCTGCTAACTGGCAGCTCTACTTACTAAAACTTTAATTTATTTGCCAGAATGAGTGCTGAGTCAGAGAAAGTCATTGTGAAGCCAGCTGAACACAAAAAGCCAAATTCAGTACTTAAACGTATTCATGCAACTATCATTGACTGGGAACAGGATTGGCTCAGAGCATGGAAATGAATAAGACTTTGCCAAGTGAAGAAAAACTGAGCCAAATTTCAGAAACCACATCACAGAAGCATTTCCCCACTGTGCCTGTGGTTGTGGTCTGGTGGTCTGCTGAAGTGAGGGAGAATGGAGAAGCATGAAATCAGCCAGACAGATGTGTCTGCAGGCAACGAACAGCAAGAGAGTTGCAGCATAGTGGCAAAGTGCCTCACTGACTGTAACTCTTTCCTAAAAAGCTGAAACTGCACTGAAAAAAAAAAAGAGTTTATTAATTCTTTACAGTAATTTAAAGAATGATGGATGGGTGTGCTTTGTAAAAGTGATTCCCTGCTTGCCGAGTCGTACATGTAGTTCTCCTGAACAGGCATTTTGCTTTACCACATTGTTTTTTCATCTCCACATGTGTGACAATGGATAACTTGTGTTACGGGAGTCGGTCATTCTATAGACCTGTTTTCACTGTGTTACTGAAGGAGGCTTTAAGTGGCCTTATTAACAGTAAGGAAAATTAAACTAATTTTACACTAAAATATAACTTAGTCTGCGGCAAATTAACAGTAATTCAATGTATATTGAACATGGAGTTGGTGATATTATTATCCTCAGGCTGTACAAGGTAGTAGGGGAAAAAAAACCCCTGAAAACTAACAAAGCCTGAAGTGACCTAGACCATCAGGGCAAAATGATAAATCTAAAGTAGTTACTGAATATTTATGAATATTTGATTAATATTTGGGGGGGAAGAGCAGAGGACAATCCTGAGAGAAATTCTTAAAAATTACTAAATTATTACTAGACAAAACAGAGTTAATTCTGTTCATATTCCTACAATTTTTTTAGGCTGCAAAATCTTTTTCAGTTATTTTCAGTGGGACCAGATAGCAATAAAAGCATCCACCCTTAGTCCTCCTGAGCAGACCTGCAAATAGCTCTTAGCAAGTCCAATGGGCCTGAGGACATGGTGCTGCAGCAACAGCTGAGCTGCATTTCACTAGTTGACAGCTCTGAGCACAGTAGCTTCCTTTCCTTGCTATTTTTTTCCTGTGGGGAAAAACCCAAAAAGTCAGCAATGTGAGTCTGTCTTAAGCTGCTAAACTTTATTATTTACCTAAAGAATAAAGAAAGTTATTGTGCTGGTTTTGGCCAGGACAGAGTTAATTTTCTTCGTAGTAGCTGGTATAGAGCTCTGTTTTGGATTTAGTAGGAGAATACTGTTCATAGCATGGTGATGTTTTACTTATTGCTAAGTAGCTTTTGCAGTAAGGACTTTTCAGCTGGGAGGGGGCACAGCCAGGACAGCTGGCCCAAACTGGTTAAATGTATATTCAATACCATATGATGTCATACTCAGTATATGTTCTGAGGGAACAAGAAGGAAGAAGGGGACATTTGGAGTGGTGTTTTTTGTCTTCCCAACTCACCATCACATGTGACAGAGCCCGGCTTTCCTGGAGATGGCTGAACACCTGCCTGCCCATGGGAAGTAGTGAATGAATCCCTTGTTTTGCTTTGCTTTCATGCACAGCTTTTGCTTCACTTATTAGGTTGTCTTTATGTCAACCCATGAGTTCTCTCACTTTTCTGATTCTCTCCCCCATCCCACTGGGGGTAAGCGAGTGAGCAGCTGCATGGGACTTAGTTGCTGGCTGGGGTTAAACCACAACAGTTACTCACAGAAATTGAACCATTCACAATCTAAACTTTTCCTGTGTTCTCTAGACACAAGGTGCCTGCAATAGAAGCCTGGTCCCAGAACACAGAGCAGGATCCCTGCCTACCTGGCAGGGCTGAAGGGTTTCTCCCTAACAATGTGCACAGTACAGCAAACATCATGCAGGCGTCTATACTGACAGCAACGCCTGTGGCTGCTGATCTGAGCGCAAACAGTAGTCATTAGACCTTCGCTGACTATGACTGTCCTGCTGAGTAGGATTACTAGTGAGAGCAACAGCAGCTGCTCTATCTAGTGGTATGATGGTGTGATGGCAGCAGAAACACTTTGGAAGAAATAGGTGTTTCCATTGCTTTAGGCTTTTCCTTCATCACAGCACCATACTGCCCCATATTCTTAGTCACAAACTATACAAGTGTACTGCAAACATTTTAATTTTCCATTATGTGTGTTACGGAATAACATCTATCAGAAATAATGCTTATACCATTCATGTATAATAGTATAACCTTCCCTGCCATCAAATACTTGGCTTGTGCCTGACTGGTGTGGAGAACAGAAAACCATGGTCCCTTGGAGAAAACAAGGAGGCAACAGAACAGGATGCAGTGAACTGTATGAACCTCTGCCAGATCAGAGAGACTGAGCATGAAAACTGGCCACAGAGCTCCCACAGAGAGCTCTATGTGTTCTATGTGTGCTGTGTCTGTGCAGTGGGTTTAGTAAAAAGTCATAGCACCCTCTCCTCTGTCTGCTAAGGCTGCTTTTCTGTCCCATGGTACAACTTCCATTGTAATGATATAAACAAATGGGAAGTATTGAAAATTGATGAAGTTATGTGTTCACTTTTAAAAACCACTAGCGTATTACAGATATGTATAATAAAATGAAGTGTGAGAAAATACTTTTTCTTTGAGAATTTAGAAAAAGCTATACAGACACTGCAGTTACAAGTTGGCCCTTTCCAGCACAGCTTCTTTATGGTCGTTTCTACACTTACTCATTTTCGCCTGTTGCTTCTAGCTAAGATTTACTCTTAATTCTGAGTTTTTGGTATTGTTTGATGCAACTGTAACCCTCAGGGAACTGTCAGTCCTCACTGTGCCCTGAGAATGTCTTTGGAGGGCAGGGAGAACAAAAAATGAGTTATAGCTACACGTTGATGTCTCAATACATTTTAATGCCAAGACTGGATACAAAGAAAGCAAAACCTATGACCCGAGTGACAGGACAGCTACAGTTGCATCTAGGACAGAGGAAAGGCAGGGAGGCTGGGCTTGTGCTCAAGTGGTGGGGTCATTTCTGCCACGTGGATTTTGCAGTGGTTGCTGGAGGAAACAGAGGGCTTGAGATAAAACAACCTGATATCGGTTAGTTAACACAATAGTGGTGACTTCTTTAATGCAACAAGCCACACTGTGGTTCTCCTGTTCATTTTAATCACCTCATATGTGACCTTGACTAACTTCAGCCTGTGTATGGGCAAAGGTTCCACAAGCAGAAGGGGAACAGTCCTTCAGAGCTCCCTTAGAGTGTCACAGTATGAGGACATTAAAATGCTGAGACTAAGGTTTTCCAAGAAGATAGTTGATTTTGGGGGTGCTTAAGCATTTTTCAGGAAACTTCAGTGTGGCTTGCTTTTCAAGAAGCACTGTGCATCCACGCCCTGCAGCTCCCTGAGTGTCTCCTTTGCGCACATCGCCGTCAACTGCTGCTGGAAATCTCAGACTACCTATTTGCAGTCCTGTTTCTCACTAATACTGGCATTGGCTCTGGGTGATGAGAGAAGCCTCCCAAAAGTAATTTAAAAAGCCATTGCAGGATCACAAGAAAAAAACATGCTTTGTGAATAAAACACTCCAACTTCTGTTTGTACATCCTTCCTTTCCAACTAACGGCATCTGTTCTGTGAGTGTGCCAGTATGTCCTGTGGTGCTTGCACATAACAGCAGGAAATTGAAAGTTGAAAATACTATTTGAGGAAGCTGAATAAAGAGTTTGCATTCTTCCAGTTTAACTATTTTTGAAAGTAAAGCCACGCTTTAGGGATGCCAGAAAGCACAGTAAAACCTGCAGCCTCTTGCAGACTTAGAACACATGCTTTTGGCTGGAGTAGGAGGGCAGAAAGAAAAAGACCAGCATGAAAGACCAGGACAAAGAGAGGAAAAGGTTTGGGGGAGCTGCAAAGAAAAAGGTAAGTTGAAAACAGGGCCACAATTAAATTAAAGTTAGCGTTATAAATAAATAATTTTCCTGCTAGTGTAAAGCTGTGAGCCTGCTGATGGAGTAAACTCATTGCTTTGTGCCATCTGCACTTGCTGATGGAAATGGTGTCTTGCTGGATATAGAGCGTCAAACATTCCTGAATAAGTTCATGCTATACACCATTCATAGATTAGCATATGCTGTCACAGAAACACTTGAATTAGAGCAGGAAACGACCTGTCATACCAACTTTACGAGAGTCCTTAATGGCCTCTTGCAGATCTACTGCATGCAAGTGAGTGACCCAGCAGCGATCTGAGAACATTGCAAACCCTTATCTGCAGGCATAGATCCTGTTTGTGCCTGCAGGCAGCATTGCCTATTAACAGCCAAAGCTGAAAGCCCTTTGAAAGTTGGCCCTTAAGGTCATATCCTCTGTCCTCATGTCTGTCAAGGATTTTCCCCCTACAAGATATTCCCGGAGCTTTTTCTAGTGCATACTTGCCTTGTTTTGTTTTCTTTTTGATGTGGCAGAAGCAACAACCTTTGGGAGAGTCCAGATAATCAGATTTACATTTTGTTTAGCTAGTCTCACTGCTCCTATCTGGAAAAAAAAACTCCCAATATAGTTTTATATTCCAATTCATTAGCATAGTATCTGCTCATCTTTCATGTTAAACAATAAAACAAAGAAGTTCCTAAAGGAATTCAAAGAAAGAGTCTGTGGCCTTTTTTTTTTTTTTTTCTTTCTCAGTGTAGGTCTTTGCTTGGGCTGTGTGATTTTTTTAATTTTTGAGATTCTTATACTTTGGTTCACTGATTTTTTTAAATTTTTTTTTTCTCAGATTCTGCACTTCAGGTTGGGAGCAGGCTTAATGTTCCTCAGTACAAAGCAAGGTGGTTCTTAGATGGAGTAAAAATCTGTTCTGTTGAAGATTTTGCTGTGCTTCCTAAAGAAAGTCAGATTATAATATCTTTTGATTTGTTTAATTTTTATTTTTTTTTACTATAGCTGGGTCCAATGTCTGAGGAATGCTTTGTCCCCATACTCTCACAGGCTTTGTCCTGTGGTTTTCAGCTTGGTGCTGCTACAAAACAGCTTTCTCCACAGTGGATAGTTTACCCTTTAAATGTTTGCATACACTTATTACCTCTCTTCAAAAGGGTCACACCACTTGCATTGAGCTTTTTCAGTTTAATACTTTGCCATGACTTTCTCAACCTTCAAGGTTCTTTATTTTACCTGTTTAAACTCTGTAAACTCACTGATTTACATCCTTCTTGTATTACTATTAAGTATCCTGCTGGGTAAATCTGAAGGCATTTAGAACTGTAAATCTCAAACCAGATAAAGGCAGAATCCTTAATTTGTTTAAAATATCTACATTAATGAAAACTGCTCAGTGGAAGTGGATTATAAACCAGCTAGTTTATCAAATACTGAAGTCAGTTTAGATGATTCTAGGTGTCTAAGAATAACAAACAAGGTGAAATTACATTCTTTAACTGAGAAGCTGCTAACTACAAGAACAAACAAAAGAGATTCAGAAGGGAATAGTGGCACACTGGTAAATGGATAGAAGGCACATATGCAACCTAAAATTTATTTCTTTCCTTGTTTTTGCTTATTTTATACTGTTAAATTAGTCCATTAGAAGTCATCCTTCATTTGTAATATTTTAACTGATAAGAGAATCTGGCGGAAATGAACTTTCAAAATCTCCATAAGAATGAATCATATAACCAGGAGCCAAAAGAAAAGGCAAACTGAATTACCTAGGGTGTGGTCTATGTTAAGACATCGATTCATAGACTTCATGTTAATTAGCTTTTCTGCTAGACCTCTTTTGGTATGTAACTGCTTAGCCCTTTCCTCTGACGGACTGTTGATGACAAAAGTGCACAAGTGCTCAGAGGCTCTTGCAGCAGTCACTAGCCTTTGCTTCAGCTCTCTCTACACCTGGGTCATTCATTTCCACATCATCATTGCTTAAAATGAAAGTACAATTAACGATTAAAGAAAACATTCTGTTTGGTGAACTCAAAAGAATCTCATAAAATTGTTTCCAGTTCTGCCTGGGCTCTTAGTGATGGAGTATGGGCAAGTGTTAATCTGTCGGCTATGTGAAACACACTGCTGTGCAGAATTGGGCAATGTAAAACCATCTTGCTTGGTATTTGTAAATTGTCATTGGCAATGAGGTCTGTAAAGTGCCCTGCAGATGTACCGAACGTGCTTTGGAACAACATTAAGATAACAATGGGAAATAATCCATCTGTTAACAAAATTCAGCTTTTATTCTGGAGCAATTAACGTTAAAATTCCTTGGTTGTGTGGCCTTACAATGGGTTATTGTGGATAATGGTTTTGAAAGTTTTTTTGGGTCAGTAAGTGGCAAATTCTGTTGTCTAAAAATGGCATTTAGCGTTGTTTGAGATGTCCTCAGGCACACTGTGTGGTATCCTGCTGCTCCGGAATGGTGTAGGCATCCTCTTTGTCCTGCTGTCACATCTGCCAAACACATGTGTCTCAAATGCCCTAGGGCATCTCAAATGGTCTGGTTTAGTCCACTGGATCAAGGATTCTGTGTTTCTTTCAGGTGAGCTTAAATTGCAGGTGGGTTTAAGATAACCTAACTTAAGGTTAACTTAAAAGTAAATCTTGCCAGAGACCTGAGCATCTCCTGTATGCCTATGATTTTCCCTCAGTCCCATAGATATGTCTTGGATACCCTGAGTGCACCAAATGGCACTGGCCACCTGTACATATCAGCAGTTTCACCACCTGCAATTCATGCAACTAAATTGCATCCTTAACATCTACTTAATTCCTGTTTAGAGTCCCACATCCTGTATGTAAAACAGTACCTATCATTTAAGTCTAACAAGTTAGTTCAGTCTATTTGCTTTTCACTAATACACTTGTCCCCCTTAACTTTGAGGCACTTCATACGGAAATGAATTACAGTGTGTGATCAGAGCTGTGAACACAGATGTTAGCAAATGAAAATTAAAGACAATCAACTCTTTTTATTTATGTTTTAAATAAATTGCAGAGATTATGATTTCTTAAGAGAGGATCAATGTAGCCTTAGCGGTGTCTTATTTAATGTGCTTTCTAGCAAAGGAGAAAGTTGCTGTCATAGAAGTTTTCCCTTCAAGTTACATCTCTATTGGAGCCTGTTATTCTTAGCAGTTTTGAATTTTCCCAGGTAAAGTGACAATTCATCATTTTGAAGTGATGTTATCACTCAAATTAGAACCCATAGTTTTGTTTTTCAGGGAAACAAAAAAAAAAAATAGACAGATAGTATTCTATATCAAGGAAATACTCCTTCATAGATGACAGGAAAAAGAAGCATAGGTGTTTGGCATATTAGAAGCTGACTGTAGTTATATTTCAAAGAATGAATGCACAAGGTAGAAATGTGATAGATGTCAGGTTCCTAATACAAAACCATATTTCAAAGCTGCACAGTTCAACTCACCTTGAAGAACTCTTTACCCAGATCTAGGAAGAGCTCTGGTTCAATTCACATCAAAATGGTGGGAGTTTCGTGGTGGAAACACTGAACTTAGTTGAATCCTCTCAAGGACAAACCTGGGCAAGAGCTTTAGGATGTGTCAGTGGAAACAATTAGATAATATTCTAGCAACAAATCAAGAACTACTTTTGTTCCATGTTGTACTTACGTAAATTTATCTGTTAATATGAACTAATGAGTGACCGATGCTTGAAAACTGGGCCCCATACTGCATCCACTGAGGCCCCTGAGCTGTGTCATGGGTGGGCTGTGAGAGGTACTCCATATGAATAAATCCATGCCCTGCAGCTGCCACCCCAGAAGAGGTCAGCAGGGAGAGTTAGTGGTGGCTAAAAGGATCAGACAAGGAGACAAGTGTCTTCAACATGAGACTATAGTGGCCAGGTGGCAAACTGCTTCAACGCAGCTCCCCCTTCCTAAAATTCCTGGTGTCCAGATGGAAATTCTTAGTGACATGTTATCAAAAAGACAAACTATCCTTTGTAAAGTAAGATTATCTTATGCCTCAGTTTTTCTCACCTTTTTGCTCCCGATTCATTCCGCATCCCAAAGTCTGTCAACCTTTCTCAGCAGAGCAGTCTCTTCTCCTGGAAGTCACCCTGCTGAAACTCAGTAGGAGTGCCTGGGCAGAAAGATGCCATCTGTTTCACTAAAACCATTTAGAAGATGGAGAGTACTTGTGGACTAGGCTGTGTCTCCCCACCTATCACTGAGACAGCAGCATATGCAGCAATTTGCCTGCAACATTAAAACACTGCACCCTGCGTGCTCAGGCGGGTGACAGTATTAGACCGATATTGCCCAGCTTCTGACAATTTTCCAGCTTGTGCAGCTGTTGGGAACATATGGGCTTAGTTAGCGATTCTTCCTCTTGCTTTTTCTTACATATACACACACATCCCACAACCTGGTTCTACTAAACATACTGAATATTCAAATAACAGATTTGCTCTCCAAACAAGGTGGTAATACATTCAACTCACCTTAATTATTGAATAGCTTCATTTGCCTGGAACAAACCTGAATGCATTGCCAGGCCTGCAGTCTACTTCTTTGATACTGGTAAAGATTTTCTTTGTGAATGCGCTCAGCTAGGTATCTAGGAGAATCTGAAAATTCAGAGCTAAGGCACAACATGCCTCTTCCTGATTATCTTGAACATTTTACAGGTATGGAAACATGTTGCGTTTAGCTGGCTATAGTAATTTAGGTGGAAATAAGACAGGTGCTGCAAATTTCAGTGCTAATTAAACAGAATTTTGGCAGCAGGAGAAAGTGATATGCCCTGTTCTTCCAAATATAGGTTCAGCCCATCTGTCTTTTTAATTGGACTGTAACAGACTATTAAATGATTCAAATAAATAATGGAAGTAAACTTCAACTAAAATCCTGCTGAGGGGAAAACTGCCTTTTATTAAAATGCTTTCATATTATTTTGTTATGCCCTCTGACAAATGCATAGCCATCAATACTCTTGCCTCAGTGTGACAGAAATTGTTCAGATTAATAGCTGGCAACCTAAGCCTCAATAGGAATTTCTATTAAAAGTGTTGATGAAATTGCCATCACGTTTTTAAATGGGGAGGCCATGAACAACTGCATTACCCTGCAGTATTATTTAATAATTCAGCAAATTGAAATATATAGCTATCTTGAGAATTTCAGTAATTAAACTCCAAAATGAAGCACACATGTAACCCAGCTGTTTTCTCATGGCCAGTTCAAAGTAGAAAGAAAATTCAACAGTCATACCTTTTGGAAAAATTATGCTTTGGAGAGGAGAACACTAAGGAACAGAAATTGAAGATTAATCCTTGAATAGCTGGGTTACTTTGAAAACCACCTGAGAAGAATTCATATGCCTCTATTTGTGTTTACAACTGGAGGAAAAGTGGCGAATACGGCAACCAGCTTCTAGAATTACATGGAAAATCACTGCTAGGAAAATCCCTGTCTTCAAGAAAATGGAGTTTTACTTACAATTGCTCTCAGAAACTGGAAAAGTTTTCATTCTAAAGTATTGGTAATAACATATGGAAATCAGATATGGAGCTGTTAATCATTTGGCAAATCACACTAGTGCATTCTCCCGTGCAAAAGCACAGCCCTGGAAGTAATTATTGGGTAACAGTCTGGAGCATGGGAAGGGTTAATCTACAGGAGAAATCAGATCAGAGGAAAACTGGAAGACTGTTGAACCTCCAGGTATGGAAGAAGGCATTGTGACTGATAGGGTCCTTACAGACTTGAATGTCTTTCCCTGTTTAGTTACTAGAATCCCCAAATGGTTTTCTTGTTCTCCTTTCACCTCCAGGTGAAAGTTTGAACCTGCTTACCAGATACTAATTATTTTGATTTTTCTAGTTGTGAGTTTTAAGGCAGGCTGTCTGTCCCAGGTACAGTAAATACAATTGGTGCCACAGAAATTTTATGTTGAAAAACATAGACTGTCATTTAATCCAACTGCTTTCACAGCTATGTCTTCCTTCCATACATTGCCAGAGGTGGTACGTGTAGAATATAACTCTGTTTGACATGAAGAGAATAGTTTCCAAAAGCTGGGAAAAGAAACAACCAAATGAGCAAGATCTTCCCAAACAATCAATGACATGGCACTGCACATGCACACTCCATTGCTTTGCATAAAATTCATAACAGAGCTGCACTTCTTATTGATTATATCCAACCACTAAATCTTACATTAATTAGATAATTTTAGGAATAATCTTTCAGAGTAAATCCTTAAAGCGGAAATAATTCGCATTTCCTACATTTACCTGTTGCTCCATCCTGAGTCATGATTCAAAGTCCAAGCTGTTTGGATACTCCATCTGACTTTGGGAACTACATTGATCCAGCAAAGATTTTAATACTGAGCAGTATCTAAGTCAGTGTGATAATCACAGTGAAACAAACCCCTTAATCTGGTTGTTTCAAGAACAAAATCAGATTACGTTTACGGAAGTATAATCCATATTGAAGCACTAATCATATCACTGTCTGTTTTGTATCATTAATATTTCATGCAGACCTCGCAATCCTGTAGAATATACCACTATTAAGTGCAATTCTGTGTTGACGGGTCTTTCCAGATATTGGAAATTCTAAAATATCACAGTGTATTTTCTGAAGAGGTAAAAGTTTGCTAGAAATCGCCATGTCAAGTTGTGCTTTGAATAAGTTTGTGTACATCCATCATGCAGTGCATGGCTTTCAGTAAGAGGATTTCCTCTCTACAGGATACATTTCTTTTTCAGATTGTTTCATCTTATTTGATTTGATGTTTAAAAATCACCCGTGACTTTGGCAATGTCTCCTTATACTGTTCACTTCATGGAGATTAATCTCTATAGCCTTCAAAGAGGACACAAGAAGCAGACAACTCTGATTTTCTTATGGCTGTATTTCAGCTTTCCCTACAACCATGAAGGAGTGGACCTCAACTGTTGAAACACAAAATCAGAAGATTTAGAACTGGAAACAGCTTTCATTAAGTCTTTTAAGCTATGGTTTTGCTATTTCAGAATTGCTGTCTTTCAAGGGCTTTTGTCCAAGTTAGTTGTAAAGAACTCAGGTCATACAAAAACTGAGAACAAAAGCAATGAACTTTTAGTTTCAGTTCCCTGATAGTTGGAAAAGATATTCCTTGATATGAGAGCATCTTTAGTAGTCTGCCTTCTATTTTCAATTATTGTATTTTTTCACCTTCACTGCAGAAAACCGAATAATCAGGCAAAGGGGAAAACGCCAAGCTTTGCCATTATCTTTCATTTCAATTTGTATTACTGGCTTGGATTATAAATTATACTGTTCTGCCTACTGTCTTGATTTGTCTGTATGTAATTCAGATACAGCCAGCATCAGAAGATTTGTCATAGACACAAAAACTTCCTGCAGGACAAATTCTGTGAAAGTGTATTCTTTAATTAAAATACATATCTGTGTCATTATCATCAATGGAGTCATAAAGCTGATGGCCAAGAGAAGAGATAAGATTATCTTCACCTGCTAAGTACCTTTTTTTTAATCCTTATAGCTTTGTACTGAGGCAAATAACTCAAGATTTTGGTACAACACATTCACTGCATTCTACTTTTCTTAAGGGCAGTTCTACAGGATAAGCCCTGTTATCAGGGATTTTTGCTGAAAATCAAATATTAGAATCAATTAATGTGGTTTTACACGTATTTTTTTTAGGGGTGAACTAGAGGAGAACACATGATCTTCTGGAAAGTCCCTTGTGGGTTTAAGATTAAATCAATCAAGCAGTAGAAAAAAACAGCAGCATAAACTGTAGCCTACAAATAACTCATGTTGAAAACTAGGGTTGGAATGATGATTATCAGGAGCATTCCTGAGGCATTCCTGAAATACCTTAATGTAAACGTTTAAGTGGATAATTTTGAACAATGAGTAGGTTTGTAGTTATCAAACTGTGCCTGGAAATATTATGTAAAAATGGAAAAAGTCTAAATTAATTAGATATACTATTTACTATGGCTATTGCAGTCAACATTGCCTGACTGCTACAACTCAAGACTGATGGAAGAGGTAATATTCCTGACTTTTTGCTAATTCGTATCCCTTAACATTAACTTGTATCTACAGTACAAGTGAAAGGGTGCCTGTGATTTGATTATATTATAGATAGTAATAAGAAAGGGTTTACATTTCTGCTACTTGCAGCTGCCAGTGTATCCACCTTTCCTATGTTTATTTACCTTACACAGTGGTTTTTTTACATCCCAAACACATACAGTGCCTTTCCTGGAAGAGACATCAAGCGGCAGTATGTCCTTAGGTATCATTATTAATTGATACTTTTTCTATCAACTTATTGTAAAGGAATTTTAATGCTTCTAGAGATAATTAGACCTCAAGTGATCTAAGTATTTGGTTTTACTGCAGGTGAACAGTCTCCAGATGAAAACATTAAGGCTTTATATACACTCTCTGAAATTGAAATTGTTAAAACAATTGCTCTATCATATTGCCCAGAAGGAGTTGACCAAATCAATTATAAGTAATCACTCACTTCATACACAGCTAACCGACATGTTTAATGAAATGTCTTTGCTGTAGGTTTATTGACAAAAGGATGCAACAAATGGATCCCAGAAGAGGCAGAACATTCTAGTAGAGTAATATGAATGACAGTAAAGAACCGTGAAGACAATTAATGACAATTAATTAGTTGTACTAATAGACCTTGAAAACTCAAGGGTCTTAGCCAAATGACTATACTGTGTTCATTTTATATTTCATATCTAATGCAGAAATCCTGGTACATGAGGAAAAATAAGGACTGACCTTCTGAAATGTACTTGCCTTTGGTGAAAGCTGATTGACTCTGCAGATGTCCCAAGCCGATAGATAGTTAAGCAAACATTCCTGCAAATTATCTTGGCTTTCATGGGAAAACGAAAACCAAAGCTAAACTGTTGATCAGTTTGTCAAATTCTGAAAATGCTATGGCAAGTATATATCATAGACTATGATATAAAAACTTCAAAATATTTTTCAAGAATCATTACTGTTTCAGGTGGAAACCCTTCGAAACTCACTAGTTTAAAATTTACAGATATTCATTCCTGAAATCTGAGAAAAATGGCCATAATGAACCAAAACTCTTGATGTCTGAGTTGCATTTTTTAAATATTTATAGTTACTTCTTGCGTTCATTATCTTTTTTTTTTTTTTGGGGGGGGGGGTGACGGGTAGATCTATAAAAACGTGTATTGTTTTTAATAGCTGTTATTAAAAGTGTTTATTTGTGTTTGTGTGTGCGTACGTGAGTGCATGGATGGGCTGATGGAGGGAAAAGGAGCCAATGAAACAGGCGCTCCCTTGTCTCACGTCGCCCCCTAGCGGGACCGGGCTGCAACGCGCCCCCCCGCCTGCCCCCGCGACCCCACCCCACAAAATGTCCGGCTTGCATCGAGTCTTTTCTGGTTAAACCTTAAGTCTCGAACAAAATCAAAATTATTTTCGTTAATCTTTGATTCATTTAGAATAATAATATAGCCACCAAAAAAACTTTTTTTTTAAATGAAAACGATCTATTTTTTTGAACATTTTATTTTACTTTCATATTTTTTTCTTTCTGAATACAGAGCTTCTTTTATATTTAGATGTGGTGCAAATCTGAATAAGGACAGTATGGAACTTCATATGTCCTGTCTTCTTGTGTCTTCCAGGTTAATTTGCTGTGTTTGCAGATGACAATTTTTCTAAGTTACCAAAGCTTCAAACCCTGGTCAGGATTGGGATGTTAAAGAACCCATCAGGCATTTTGCCCAGTAGCAGTTATTCTTTTTTGGCACAATCTGAAAATTGTGTCTAATATCTATCTGCAACCTTGGTTTGCAGAGCCGCATAGAAACATGAGCTTGTAGTAAAACCGGTAATTAACAGTGACATAAAGAATGATTACATTTCAGCATAACATTTAGAATTAAGATAAAGATTTTGGCTTAAAGATACACAATGTTGCTGGTGCTGAATTATATTTTAGGTCTTTCTGTACTGCTGTAATAGCCTGGAAGCTCCAAGTCAGCAATTGCCATGTCTGGAGGCACCTAATTTTCTGAGAAGTCCCTTAATTGCTTCCTGCTGTGACTGTGTAGGAACACGCTGGTCTTGACAGCATGAAGCTGCTTGGTGCCTCAATCTGCGGAGTCTGTATACGGAAAGCATCTTTCTAAGCTACACCAGGAATTTCCATGGGTTGTTTTTGTGGTGATCATCACTGTGGCCACATGTGATTAGCACTGCAGCGTTAGGAACATTTTGCGGATTTGATCCGCAACACTTATTGTTATCTTGCTTTCCTGAATATTTTTTAGTATCTTCAAAAAACAAGTCAGGCAACTATGGTATTTTTTTTTTGTTCGTTCTTTCATTGCTTTTGTTTTCACCCCCAAGTTGAAAACTCTGGCAACCAATCATGGGCGTATGAGAATAAACCTTCCTCGGGAGAACTTATAGAATAAATGAAGTAATACGATTTTACCTACCAGTCCTGCACTGGGGATTTTGCAAGGGAGCCAAAAGAAGTTTCACACATTTTTAAGTGTATAGTATTGCCTTAGATGTGGCTCCCTAAATTTTGTGAATATACAGAATACTTAGATGCAATATATACTAAATTCCCAGTTGCCTGGACAATGTTAAATCTACACATATCCACGATCAGAGCAAAACAGTTTTTAAAAAAGTCATGGTGAGTTGTTACAGCAGAGACCAAGAAACAGTGGTAGAAATGAGCTGGTTTATGACGGTACATAACACCAGGGCTTCCAACACACAGACCAGCACTTTTCAGATGTAATCTGCAGGTCAAGCAGATTGCATATCAAGGACTTTTACAATTTCACACTGAGACTTCTGCATTTCCATTTCAAAGGCTGGCAGAGACCCTATTTGTTCTTGATGTAGAACTCCTACTTGAAATCAAACGGTATTGAGGGCAGGGAACAAAAGTTGAATAAGTAACGAAGATCTCTTTATGTGCCATGGAAAGAGAAAAAATTGTGCAGGTGCACCAGTATCACTTGATTTTACATTGATTTTAGCATTCTACTTGCAGTTTATAGTCCGTGTTTCCATTTCCTATACCTAAGATTAGCCCTCATTTTCTGGCTCATTTGGCTAATCAGCATGATCTTCCTTTATCAGTAAATATTTTCAGCAGTTTCTTTTACACTTATCAACTTAACTGGCTTTGCACTTGTGACTGCTTTCCAGGTTTCAGAGAAGCAGTTTATCCGGAGGCGTATAAACAGTGACTGAAGAAGTTCACCTGAAATGTAGTGATCACTCACAAGTTCCATAAACTAGTGTGCAATGGGTGGCAAAAGTAGTTCTCGGGTTCACGTAGATTGTATCAGCTTGTGCTGTGCCCACCTGAAATTGTCAGAAATAAATATACTTTCTTCAGCACCATCTCATGAATACTTAGCCTGTCTTATAAGAGTATTTCTGAAAAATATGCTAAGAAAAGCAAGTTATCTATGTTCTGGATTCTAAGTTCCCAAAAACGTAAAAGCAGCTTTCTCAGATAGTATGTTGTGAAAGTCTTTGGATTTCTACCTTGTATCTTGCAGTTAGTGAAGCATTTATATATGTGTATATATATATTTATATATATACACACTACACTGATGATCCAAATTTCCTCAAATTTCATTTTTGAAGTATTATTAATTTAATATTTTTATTTTCCATTGAGTAGAGACAATGAACTTCTGATAATTCAGTACACAAAGAAAGGCAGTTCTTGCTTACTGCTTGGAAAAAGTTCATGTTCTTCTGTTTGAACAGAGGGATTAGCAGTCAGCTTTTTTCTTAGAAACATACTGTTTAACACCTTTTTTTTCAATATGTTCGTTCCAAAAATACAAAATTGAAATTTTCACAGGATCATCAAGCTACATTGGCAAATTGTTGGTATGTGAATATTGTATTGACAACAGAATTAATTCCTGACATAGAGCATCGATATGTGTATATATATATACATATCTCAAATATATATAGTATGTATCGAAGTTTTTATATATGAATTATCTTTACTTCCTGAAAGTGTGAGCTTCTACACTGAAATCGACACTTAATGAAAAGAGTAGGAAAAAAAGAACACTTGCATGGTGAAAACCTCACTTTCTGACCTAATGGTTTGAGCACTTGGTGAAGTCAGAATCTTGTTTCTTCCAGGGGGATTGTTTCACTGTGTGACATTAAACTGCTAGGAGTAGTAACAGAATACCATCTCTCAGTCATTAGACAGAGTTTCTTTGTCTTGTTGTTCACTGCATGAAGGATGCAGTTCAGGTTCCCTCGGGGGAGATGTCATTCCGCTCCTGGAGTTTCAAAGAAAAAGAAAGAAAACCAGAGTAAAACTGGGAGGTTTAACTACATAGTATAGGGCTCAAGCTCTGGTTCAAACAGAAGCCTGCTAGTATTCTGTAAATATTCTCACATTTCTTTTTTACTGAACTATTTCTTAGGTTAATGAGCTTTTAAATTCTTTTTGCAAAATAACGCAGCTTTCTCTACAGGAATAAAAGATGCATCCGTTTTCCTTCAGTTGTCCTCTGTTCTGCTAATTAAAGCAGTGGCTTGGAAAGCTAAAGATACCATTTTGAAGCTTACATTCTCAGCAGGACTTGCAAGCAAGTTTATCGCTTTGCGGGCAAGTGTTCAGATCACTAAATAATTAGCAAAAACCCCAGCAGTGGCAGGAGCAGAATCACAAGTGGCCTCGGCTCGGGACAAGTGTCTGGTGTGGGAAACCCCACGTGGCAGCCTGTCCTGGGCTGCTTTGGCAAATACGCGGCAAAACGGGGCCTCTGCAAGGAAGGAGGTGGGGGTGCCTCTGGTTTCTTGGGGTTTCTGGCCAGAGCAAGGAGGGGAGGTGGGCTCTGGGCAGCCCAGCATGGGAGGTTCTGGGCATGCTGAGCACAGTGGGTGCTGCCGGAGCCTTGCAGGACATCACGCTTTTCCAGAGCTTGGTAATCACCAGGGGGAGGCTGCTGGGGAGATAACATCTTACTGGCTTTGCCTACCAATTTTTACTTCTATTTTGGACAGAATAATTTGCAAGACATAACCTGGATTGACTGAGAGAACACTGAATTAATTCTTACGTTCCCGTCGCCTGAAAATATTTTGTAAATACGGAATAGTCTCAGATTATTGCTACCCATTTTGGATTTTATTGTGATTCAGTTTACAAGAACTATGTTTTTAGATAATACACGAGTGTTAGTTTTGAAGGCAAGTGATTAAAAGTTGTTTCTTTTCAATGCAGCCTCAGAAAGTTGTAAAGTTTTTAGGTTTTATTATTTAAAGTTGAGATGTAAAAGTAATCCCTTAGTTTAATGCTTAGTACATTCCAACTAATTTTTCTCACTTTATTGAACTGATTTTGTTCTGCCTGCTTTTGATATAACATAGTTTGTATTAAAGTTTAATAGCTGAAACACACTGTTATCTCTTTATGTTCTGGTTCCCCTTACGCACCATTCACATTTGCTGAACAGTGCTAGCAATAGCTAACAAGCAGTCCTCAGCGTGAATTGCGAATCAGGGATTTTTATCTTCTTTATGCTGCATTTGTACATGTCATTAAATTACTGATACACTGTGTTAACTTGATTACTTTTTTTTTTAGTTCAATTAATTTTTAAATTTCTGAGAAATTAAAAAAATGAATATACATACATTAAAATTCAAAGCAGGCTACTGGAGTTGGCGTTCTTTACTGCTTGGGAAAAGGACTTGTATTATACTGGAAGGTCCCTTTCTGGGAAAATCTTATAACAGAAACTGCTAATTCCAGTAGATTAATTTTCCAGTTGTTCTCCCAAAGCTGTTCTTATGGGAACCCCTTAATTAGTAGCATATTTTTTAATCAATTCATGTTTTTACCGGTAGTCAACCCTATTAATAATTTTTATTTGCTTTTACGTAAAATGTATTGATGTTCAGTTCTTTGCAGACCCTTTCATGTATACAACACAGTTAATCCTGCAGACTGCTAAAACAAAGGAGCAATTAGGCTCCTCAAATGATTCTGGCCAACATATATGCAGCTGTGCAGCAAATGGCAACAGAGTGGTGTCGGGAAAACGAGAGGGAATACTTGAAATGTTCATGTCCTCGAACGTTCCTGTGATGTCTTCAAGAAACCCAGTGAGGTGCTTCTGCTTTTCAGCCAGGAACATCTCACACATTCTGCCTCTGTCTTTCAGAAACCTGCTGAAATAGTGTATTTGAGGCCTGTTCTCTTAGGTAACGTTAAACTTCTCTTGTCTGCAGCTGAAAAAAAACTTAAAGTGAGAGAAAAGCCAATCCTCTTTGTTTCCATGGCAGTTGTGTTGGGAGAAGACTTTAAAATGACCAGTGTCAGCCGTCTGCAGGTGAGTGAACACAGTCATTCAGCTAAATGTGAATGAACCCACACGTCAATCTGAAAATGACGGTATCTACTGGAAAAGGCTGCCCACAAGCATTCTCTAATCCTGTGATGAATAAAAAAGATTAAAGGAATAACGTGATTAACAAATGTTATTCAAATGTATGGAATAGTAAATGAGACCCTATAAATAATTGATTCTAGTTCTATTTCCATGTATAAAGTGGTAGAAAAAAGAGACTTCCAAATATTAAACAATTTGCAGACCAACATAAATAAAATGTTAGTTTTTATTTTCTGGATAAAAAGTACTTTTGGTTAGGCTTCAGTGCTTATTTAAGCATTGAAGCAGCTCAATTTAATTCACTGTAACCAACGATATTGCCTAACTAAACATAAATATATTGCCCTGTGACTAAAACACAGTGTGTCCCATTACCAAATTCATTCATATTCCAAATGAAACTCTGAAATGAGAAGATCAAAAATCAAAATGGAATAAACTGAGGAGATTCAGAGGACAGGACGGAAAAGGTGAGATTTCTTCGCTCTTCTGGCATGGCCAAAGTAGCCAAACTTGCTGTCCCTCAGTCCAGCCACATGTGGAAAACTCATCAATCTCTACGAGCTTTCAAAGACTACCACAGTAAGACAGTTGCTGTTTGTAAAGCCTGAATAAAAAGTATTAGGATTCATGTCAAGACCACTCACTTTTTCTAAACATCCAAAGCACAACAATTATTGCACAGATGGTTTTCTGTTTGGCAATAAAGAAAATGCTTTTCATTGATAAAAGAGCAAAAGTACCTTCAACTGTGTAGGAATTTGGTGGAGTTACTTATTCTGGTTTTCTTTCATTTGTACAGGTTTTTATTTTGGAGTTTGGCTGTATAGCCTTTATTTACATTGTTATGCAGTACTTAATATGTGCAGATTTGTTGGATTCAGTGAGATTACCTATCAGGGTAAGTAGATGATGGTGTCAGTACATATTCTGAAATTTTATTTCATTGCTAATGTGTTCGGTCATTGCAAGACCCCCTGAAGAAATTTAAAGACTGTTTTGTGAAAGACGATGTTACTTTCGCACTATGTTACTTCACAGTTTAAAAACCTGAAACGGCCGTATTTGTCTTAAAAAGCTCTCATCCTTTGGAACCAAATGTCTGGAAAACCTCACCACCAATGCAGAGAAATAAAAGTTCACAAAATACCACAAGACCATCACAGTGCAGGATTTTTGACAGTGAAATGAAAAATAAAATAAACAAAAAGATTAACTGACATTCAAGATCCAACATAATTCATGTTTATTTTCACTATGTACAGAAGGTGGAGCCAAATTCATAAGGATCTGTGAACTCATACTTCATTCTTTGTTTGAATGGTTTTCTACTGTCTTTCTAGAGGGGTAGCTAGCTCGGACAAGATATTGATTGGAATCAGTTACCATGTTGGGATAAATCTTTTTAGAACCAAATTTTGTGGCGTATAGCCTCTCTGTAATGAGTTTTAGAAGTTCCTTGGCACAGTTGAAGAACATCTGAGTCTCCAGGTATTACCCTTCTCTCTTTCTGTTTATGAGTGAGCCAGGAACAAAATCATATTTCTACATGTAGTATGGGAAAGTGAGCAAGCTGATATCACCACGAGGAAGCTGTGGTGAGACCTTAGTGGTACAAAGTGGCAGGCACCCACACAAGGAACAGAAAGGAGACAATCACCCCAAACTTTGAACACTGTATTTTCATTGTCTGCAATCCTCATCAATTTTAGAATGAAACGCTCATTTAGCTGTTTTCACTGCTAGCTGATATTTTCAAAAGCAACTAGAAAATAGGACAGAATAATTTGGGGCTTAAAAGATGAAGCCAGGCATTAAGAAATTTTGCTCTCAATCCTGGTTGTGCCATGAGCTGTCTATGATTCAGAACAGTTGCTGATATTCTCCATGACAAACTTCCCATCTCCGTAAAACATGTTAATATAACGTAACTTGTTCTATGTTAATATTTATAAAACACTCTGAGATTGTAGACAGATGACTATGCAACAGTGCTAAATATTTCCAGAGAATAGTGACCATTTGCTAGGCCGGGCTCTGATTTGATGGCATCTGTCACTGAGGAGTTCACACTTTCATCTGAGGTGCTTCAGTCTTGATGTGTTTCCAGCAGGGTCTCTTTTAAAATAGCAGGTTTTTTTTCTTTTGTAGGCAGATCAGTAAGAGTAGAATCTATTTTACACTGACTAAGCCTCCTTTTCCCCTGGGAATATCTAGCTTTAATAGCTTTGTAGCAAATAAATCTGAGAGACCAATTTCAACAAGGAACAGCAAGTGTGCTCACTAGAAGACAGTCTTGTGGTTATCCTTCTTTTTATTATTACTATCCTTACGATTATGAGAAAATATTCTCTTACATGCTATGTGCTGTGCCACCCAAGCGGGAACAGCTACTGCCTTGAGGGATGACAATTGCCTTTGCTTGAACAAGCGATGACCCTTTGAAAATTGGGGGAGAGGCTGTGTTTTGCAGACCTGACGGTGCTGGGCACAGCAGCGTCCAGTGGGCTCCAGCCCAGTCCCATGGCTGACAGAACGTACAAGGGCTGTGGCCAGAAACTTCAAAGCTGTGTTATATTTCTGTGTGACGTAAATTCCTCAAACATGAGAAAACCACTTCTGCTTTAAAAAAGAAAAAAAAAATCATTACTCTGCACATTTATGTGCTTAGGTAATCAAGAAATACCACATTATTGTTCTTTGGACATTCTGAGCAGCTTTACCTCAACAGGGCATGAAACAGGGCCACGCATTATTCACAAGTCTGTCTTTAAAGCCAAATGTGTGAGAAGGGATATAGATGAAAATGTGCCAAAGCTTACGTGCCATCCAGGACGTGGATGACTGCACAGCTGCCTTGAATGACACCCAAGAAAATCTGTATAGCTTGTGTATGTTCATCTCAGTTTACTGTATAGTCAGCTTACTCAGTCCATGGACGATGCTCCCAAATTGCACAGGACAAGGACAGTGCTGTGCATGGGAGTACTGGGAAGTGAATTTTGCAAACAAACTGAAAACATGTGAACACATGCTCTTTGTCTTAAGAGCTCCACAAATCACAGGCATCCTTAATTGGGAGTAGACCATGAACCCCACTGATACCAATGGGAAACTTTATAATGGTCAAAGGACTGGAGGGCTTTCCAAATGAAACATTCACTAGGGCTTTCCTGGTGAATCTGTTTACTAAAATATTTTTTGGGAAATATTGGAGGCAATATGAGGAAAAGGTTTCTGTATAAAGTTCTGTACTTATGTTCAGATAATAAATAGAAAACAGTGGACTGACTTCTGTATCAACTGTGAATCTGTGTCAAAGGCTGCAAATACTAAATAATCCAATTTATGGTTCCTTTTGATAAGTCTGTGTAGAAAAGCAGCATCAGTACTATGGGCTTTGAACTATTTCACTCATTCAGCAGAAAGTGGACAGAAACCCTGTGGAAGTCAAACGAAGTTTCAGTCCCAGAGATGTACTTGACAGGGCCTGGGCTCCAGCACTGTATCTGGGGCACAGTGTGAACGTGCCCTTACTGATTGAGCTGTAGCCTGCCACATGAAAAGGAAACAGGTTCTGCAGTCCTAGAATTGCCACACTAAAAGATCGTTTCACAAGACAGTGCCGTTTGCTCCAAAAGGCAAAATGTCAATGGATGGCAATACAGGTCCCAGAGAACTCTGTGATCCAAAATATTCAGTTCTGTGGTATAAAGAGTCTGTGTTCCACAATAAAGGTTTTGAATCTAACTACGATCTTCTTACCCATCTCTTAGTCCGTAATTAAGAACAGACTTGCAAATATCTCAGTTCTGACACACCTGTGCTTTCCTGTTGAACACAGCTTCAGCTGAAGAGGAGTTGTGTGTGAAGATACTTGTTCAATCTGAAGAGCTTATTTCCATTGCAATGCAAATGAGCACGAGACTTTCTGGTAACCTTGTGAAATGGTATAATAGATCATTGCAACATCTGAAGCTTAATATGTTCAGGTAACAGGCTGTGAAACATGATCATGGAGACATATTTCCAAACTCTAAAAGACATTTCCAAGGTATTTTTCTCAGAATTGATAACAATTGTTTCTAATTCTACACAGTATTGCAGTGAGGACTTGAAATACTTTTCTTTTTCATATGGATAATGCTATGGCAAAGCCAAGTGTTATGCTTACTATCGCTGCAAAATTATTCTTCCCTTTTTACTAACATACATATTTTAGTTTTGCAAAGTGGATTTTAAGAGTGTTGGGCTTCTCACAATCACTGCTTGTTTATTTAAGTGGAGAAATACCTCTCAGTCCTTGTTTTAAAAACAGAATGCTTGAAAAACTGCAAAGCCTGTGCAGGAAGATACATGGAAAAATGCAAGACTAGGCAAGCTGGACCCTGTGATCCTGCCAGCTTTGACGTGGAATGATAGTATTGTATTCCAGCATGCTATAATTCAAGAATTTTTTTCCTGGCATAATTCTGCTTTCCTAAGGGGCAGCTTTTTCAGCACCACATATATGACGTCCCAGATCTCTCTGTTGTCTCAGCATCAGCACACAAGTGGCCATGTTGGTGGCGTTTTGTATCTTGCTGTAGAATAACCAGTGTTTTATGGGGCAGCAGCAGAAGCATTATGTGTACTATTCTCACTGCCTGTACCATATTCATGAAGGCTGTGAAGCACTATGGTTTGTGTACCACGATCTTTTAATTCTCGAGAAGAAGAGCCCACGGCCTGTTAAGCACAAAGCTCCATTTCTCCCTTGCTGTGAAGAGAAAAAGTAACCTTAAAACAACACTCAGAAAACACAAAGAAAAGTTTTTGTTTCTGACATTTGGCTTAGACAGCTCTAGTAACTAAAAAAGCTGTCAAAACTAACAGCCAGTATCAAAGGAAAGGGGGCAAGCTAGGGAAACCAGCCGTCCTGTCTGTAGCCACAGGAAGGAGGATAGAAGGTGTACACTTGTAGTGTACTAGCTCTTTTTCTCAAACAGGAGGCAGTGTGGTCTGCTACAAACAGCTCCAGAGCAGGAACCAGGGCGGTGTGTTTGTTTCCCAGCTTCAAAGCTCCCTGATGAGTATCTTTCTACAAAGATCTTGTCTTAGATCACTTCTCCGGAGAGTTCTTGGTGAAAAGCAGTAGGTAAGGGCTGTGAAAAACAAGCAGTAATTTCTAAGTTGGGTTGTAGAGTACAACATTCATTATTTCAAGAAGAAACTGTAGAGAGGACCTTTATTTGGGAACCTCTCAATGACCATTACTAGACTTCTCCCCTCCTTTATAGCCCGTAAAGAGCAAAAAGTTCTCATCCATGATACTGAGCCCAGAAATAGCTCATGAGAATAACATTAATTGAAACCCAAATGAGCCTGGTACAACTCAAAATGTGAAACTTCACTGAGAACTATCTAACTACGAATGCTTCAAGAGAAGCTCTTAAGCAGTCCCACAGAGAAGCTAATAACCCATGACACGAACAGGTATAAAAACAATTCCTATTGCAGTTGGGACTCCATGTGTGAGGAGCTTATCACAGGCAGAGAAAGAAATTAATCCCTATTCTATAAAAAAGGCATTTTTCAAGGGGCGTTTAACCAGGGACTGGTCAGGAGCAAAGTCAAACTAGTTTCATTCTAATCAAATAGACCGTGCTCAAAATGTGCTCAAATTTTAAAATGTGCTCAAAATTTATCGGGAACATTTCTTCTCATTATTGAAGACTGATTCTCTGTACTATGCCATATTTCCTGAAGTTTCCTGGAAAGAGTTTCCTGGAATGTGAGATCATTTCTTCATTTCTCCCATGGGATGTACACAGGAGCACACACACACACAAATAATAACAAACAAATATGCGATGTGTATCTCCCATAGAAACAATCACGCTGCTCCTGGTGTGTACTTTCATGTGCGCACGTAAAGGAAATAGACCTAAGTAAGCAGAGCCGTGTTCACAACAAAAGGCAGCGAGGGCTGGAGAGCGTTTCCTCTCCAACGTGGTGGCGAGGAGGGACGGGAGGCAGCAGCTAGGCGGTCCAGCCCCAGCATCCAGGAGGTTCACGCTGGTTACCCATTAATCCCTTTCACGCGTTTTCCCCTTTCCCTATAGTGAAACTCCCGGTGTACACCAAAGAGCTTAAGTTGTTTCATCTGTCCCGGGCAAGCCCAGATCCGGATGAAGTGCCACCCAGGTGCCCTCGGTGACAGGGTGGGTGCGGGGTGGCTGCTGACTGCCCCGATATTTGTTTTGTTACATCAGCAAGAGTGGACTTTCACGCCTTCGCTCTCCCCTTTTCCCCGGGCTGGTTTTTGCTGTGCCTTCAGTTCTTTCCCTCCTCCCCCACCTTCCTCCTCTCCATTTGCAGCGCGCCCCTCCTCCTGGGCTGCCACCCCTCCTTCTCCCCTCCTCCTCACAGTCAGAGCCTTGAAAACTTGTTAAAAGCTCTCCCAGTGTTCCAACTTAGAAAAAACTTTTACGAGGTATCAGCACTTTTCTTTCATTAGCGGGGAAGGAAGGATGAAAAATACAAAACAGGAGTAGACTTTTAAAGTTTAAATAGACAGGTCTGAGTGCCTGAACGTGCTCTTCCATTTTACTTTTGACCCTCCAAAGAAGTATTCTGATCCAGTTTCACTGCTGATCAGCAAGGGTAAGTTGAAAGTTTTCCTTTTTCATCTTTTTGTGTATCACTTCTTCTGAAAACACTTTTCTCCCGAAGAATTTTGTGTTATTGCGCTGAGGGTTGAACTTGTTTAAAAACATACCTCTATAAAAGTGTAAGTTCTCTTAGAGTGCTCAATTCAAATTTGCAGGGATTCTGTGCTTTCTTTTGTCATATTTCTGTACATTGCTTCAACTATCACACGTTTACAACTTCTAACCTTGTTCTACTGAGGGAGAAACTGCGGTGAAGTGGTAACTTGAAGGGCTGACTTGCAGACTTGTTGCTGGTGTTTGGGTGAAAATCGCTCCTCTGTACTGGTCTCAGCCCAAATGAGCTCTTTTAAAGAAAAAATCGAGGTGCGCTTCAGCCTCCTCTGTTGTACAGACATTGCATCAGAAGTTACTCACAGGGAGACCTTGTCCTGAGTTTGTCCCATTTCTGCCCCACACATTTTGCTTCATATGTAAATCCTGATGGATGCCTAATAGTTTGTGCAGAGCAAGGTCCTTAATTAGGTGCTTTGTTAAATGCTGCAGCTACTAAAGTGGTGACTTTCACGTGGTCTTCCTGATAAGTTTTCTCCTTTTCTTTTAAAATAGATGTGATAAAGTCCAGACGTGGGCTATGGATTTTTAACCTGGTTTGTATATAGTTACTCTGTTTTAGCAACCTCGGTGAGGGATTTTAGAGAAGGAATGTGAGATATCACGATATGCCTTACCACGTTGGCAATGTCTGTGAAAGTCTTGGGTGGATATAAATGAAAGTTGTCTAGGAAGAACTGTTCAGGAATATCTACAATATGTGTCATAATCCTAGCATGACACATTCCCTTTATATTACCTTGAAGGCTTAAATACCAAAATGCAGAGGAAAAAAATGATTGAGCAGCATCTCTTGGAGAACTAAAAGCTTTTACAGTGCAAGACTTGGAGTCATTCCTTATAGCAATTGTTGCCTGCTGCTTGCCAGTAGTTAAAGAGCAACACGAGGAGGCAGGAAAAAGCCTTCAGCTGAAAGACGAAGCACAGAGTCTATCTTATCAAGTCACACGTTCTCCTCTTAAACAAGAATATTGTGTGCTTACATGTGTCCTCACATTTTGCCTTGAGATAACCAGCAACCCTTGTGAAGTGGCGTATTTTGTCTGAGAAATTAATTTTGATCTTATATGTGAGATTTAAGATGAAAAGCCCTGGTAACAGCACCAAAAAATGGGCTACAGACCCCTTGTGCCTGACTTCTGTGTGCGTGTGCGCACACAGGGAGCAAGTTGGAGGACTTGCGTGAAGCTTTCATCCTGCCATTTTTAACATCTGGACAGCACACTACACTGCAGAATTTAAGCCTCTAGTCTTTGGGATGTTTACTGAAGTGTTTCCTTCAAAAACTTCAAAGCCAAACACTGGCGCTGACCCATGATACCTAACAAGCATACAAATGGGAGAGGAGCGAGCAGCAGGCTTGTGTTCAGGAGAGGGAAGGAAGGGACACAGGGGATTTGATTTGTGACATAAATCTGAACGCGCACAGAGCAGCACAAACAGATTCAACACTGTGAAGTTATCTCAGCTCTCATATTATGCAAGTCGGAAAGATTAATTTTATTTGTTGTCTCTGAAATGAACGTCGGTTTAGGCTAAGGATTCCTGTGGGCAATAAGGAAGGTTAGATGACATTGAGCAATAGATCTGTTTCATCAGACACATTGCTCTCTTTCGCCCTGTCTCTGGTATCTCCTCCCCATGTTACCCACTGCATTTATCTCACATAGGGGCAGCTGGTATGTTGCTTATGCCACATGTATGTTTTAGAAATCCAGATTTCAAAATCTGCAAGAAGGAGCATCAGAGGGCCTGAGGCCCCCTCAGGGAATTCAGTGTTTCTTCTCGTAATTCCGAAGTGAGTCAGGAGTGGGATGGATCCAGGCATTAACACAGAGGGTAGACCTGACTTGTACAACTAGAGAATGTCTAACAAAGTGCTTATGGTTGCTTTGGGTCCTTTTGCAGCTATGCTTTAGAATTAAATTAGTTGGAGAGGGTACAACACAGGAGGGTCAAAGGCTACGGGGTAGATCCACTAGTGGCTGACCACCAGCAGTACTAGCAGACAAGGAAAAAAGCGCACAGTTGGGACACTTTGAAATTCTAGTTACTGCAACCATTTAGTGCGTAATCTTTGTCCCGTGGATGAAATGAACTGAAGCTCATCTGTAGACCTACAAGTTACCTATACCTTTCCAGGGGAATGTCTGGAAGACATTTGATGATTTTTGTACAATTTCAGAAAACTAGTCTTCCCTATTCCTACTCATCCAAACCCCATCAGTTGTACATCTCAGCTGTTTTCTCTGCAATGCTGGTTGCTTTTGGGGAGTCCTCAAGCTGATTGATGTTCAAGGTCCAGAACCTTTTGTTGGTTATTTATGTGTGTGTGAGCACACAGAAAAAGGCAGGAAAGGTAGGAAACCCAAAACTTTGGCCTGTTTCCCAACTGCTTCAGATGCAAAATCACATTTTGGATCCCACTCTGACCCTTACTGCTCTTCCATCCACTAGTGTGTGATCCTCTTAACACCGTAATCAGACCTGGGCATGTTACCACAGCACTGAGTTTGCATTATTCTTCCTGGAAAATATGAACCAGATGGCATGATGAATGCCGTCCACAAAAAATAGTTCTAGAATTTCTTAATTGTGGCTTACAAATCACATTTCTTATATATGCGGTCATCTAAAACTCATGCCGATGAATGCTGTCTTATCTCCTGGTGCTCTATGACTTTTTTTCCTGTCTTTACCCACACACAGTAGGACCTGGAAGAAATCCATCTTTTAAAGCATTTACTAGGCCAGCATTAGTCTGTCTCAGAAGAAGGTTATAATCCTGTAAAGTAATAATCAGTAAGAACTCATGAAACACACATACTCATCATCAGCCATACCCTTAAATTCCTGAAGCACTGAAATTGTACCAATCAGTCAGGTCAACCTGTGCCAATCAGTAGACCCATTTAAAGGTGTTTGGAAGTGTTAAAAGAAGTCCAGAATGCTGAAGAACTATTTTTGAAGGTTATCTTCCATCCGTTTTGAAGTATTTACAAAGCTAGATTACTTAATAACTGTTTGATACAAAACCTCTTTTTATACCTAGTAAACAGATATTGTAGTCCGTTAATAAAAATGGTATTTCAGTGTCCTGAAAGTAAACAAGTTAGATCTGACGAATGAATTTTCTCTACAACAAATCAAAGTACTATGTTTCGTAAAGCAATAGAATCCACTTAAGCAAAGGAATTATGTATTTGTGCCACCACAAGGTTATCTGATTAACAACACAATGTTTTGGATTGATGTGGGGTTTTTTATCAGTGGCAAAGGCTAGTGTGTAACTGATCTCTTTAAAAAAAGTTGCTTTTCAAAACTACGTATGAGTAATTCAAGCATGGAATGTTTCCTCCTGGAGTTTATATTGCCAGAGGACATAAATGAAACATGGCAATTTTGCATGCTGAAGCAAATTAAAAAAATAGGTAGTAAATTCTCAAAATATTGCAGGTGTGGGATTAAGTAGGTCAAAACTGAAGTAAATCACATCATGTTAATGGACCAGAGTGAGTGTAATTAAAAAACAAACAGCACATAACTGCCTAGAAATAACAGGTCCTCTGTTTTCTTAATCAAACTTTCAATCCGAAATAACATTTAGACAGTAAAAAATACGTGGAGTCTGAGGAAAGTCTGTTAATGCCATAGTTTCAAATCATCGGAAAGCTGACTAATTAAATCAAGAAGCTGTTACTTGAAAAAGGCTCCTTCTGTCCACTTCCACTTCTAGGATGTGGAGTAAGTAGCTTGCTTTTAAAACAAACTTCACGTGTTGTATAGTTACAGGCTGTTCTCTGTTTTAACAGTCCCAGCCTGAGGAGGAACGTGGTCACATTTCATTCCAGCCTTTCCAGAGACCTCTGCGCTCATGTACCCGACTCCTTCCCTGCCACCTCCAGCCCATAAAGACAAACTCGCTTTTCCTGGGAAGGGTGAAAGCTGGGGATGGCTGAAGGGATGTGTCAGACATCAACACGCTTGGGTACTCCTCCTCCCAGCAGAGGCTTCCAGACTTAAAAGTCTGAAGCAGGCCTAATCCTTTGATGGGGCTTTGCTCATGGGAACAGTTAATTGCATGAGGAAGGGTCTGCACGCGGTGGTAGGTGAACTTCAGAGCAAGCTGACTAAGCGGACTCAGGAAATAGCCCTGGGATATTTTGCAGGGGTTCAAAGATAATTGGCATCTCGGAGCTATCGGAGCGAGTACTTTAAACACTTGTCTCCCTTTATTCTCTCAGACTCTTTCCGATGGCAGGAACAGCGTGTTTTTATTTGGCATCTATTGTTATGATTGAGTTTGCCAGGTTTATAATCTTGTGTTTCCAGTGACTCACTGCTTCTTGAAAGAAAATCTCTGTGGTGCTAAAATTTCCCATTTTATGAATTAGCCAAAAAGGGCTTTTTCTATAAATGACCTTCGCTACGGAATATATCCATGATGCGATGGGGAGGAAATCATTTGGACATTATCAAAACTATTAATACCAGGAAGGGATTACTCAGCATGCATGGAACAAATATCTATACCTAGCAGCATCTACTTTAAAAGGGAAACTTTGTGATTATTTTTCCTTTTAAGTGCCCAATTTCACATGCTTGTTCACGTCAGGCAAGTTAAAAAGCAAGTTCTTGTGTAGATAGGATTACCATTCTCCAGTTGATAAAAATCCTGTGGTGCACTTTGCTTTTCCTAGGAATCCAGAAAATCAAGTAAGCCGTTTCATTTCTTTTATGTCATCCTGTGTATTTCCAAATATCCATGAGAAGCTGCCTGTGTCCCAGAAGTGTACACTTTAAAGCTCAAGTCAAGAGACAATTTAAACTTCCAGTGTTCAACACTTTGAATGCAAACTGCATGCCAGGAGTTGCCTTAAAATCAGAAAGAGCTCATTTACCTTTTTTTCTTGCTAAATCTTCTTCCTTTCAAAACAAAGCAAAGGAATTTAAATAGAAAAAGATGCAAATACAAAGCAGAAACTAGAATAAATTAAGCAAGCCACAGATAAACAGGAATCCACTTCATCCAATATGGTAACGTGAGCTTAGCTCTGCTTCATGTATTTACTATTTTTGGTTCCTTCATGAAAGTATAGGTAATTAATTCTTTGATCTTCGTGCTGCAAATACAAATGCATAAACTTTATTTAGAGAGCAAGTTTTTTCTCAAGTTGAAGATAGTATAAAGTTGGCATGATTAGGAATGATAATCTTAAATGTATTACACATAATGTAATGATATCCAAGAGCTCAGTTTAATGTTGCTGTAGGAAAAATAGCACACATTTTGCAATGATAAAATTTTAGGTATCCAACATTAACATTAACTTAGTATAATCTTTTGCTTTCTTATTCGCTTAAAGAGTGAACATGAAAGTTACCGTGAATGATGCAGACGAAGAGAAACCTTTAATTTATTCCTAGCATATTCAGGCAGTGCCACTACGTACTTCCACACCCTGCTTCAGCCGTGTGTCACAGCTGTTTTCGGCCTGAGGCAGGTGTAGGTCATTGAACTGAGGCTGCCACTGCCAAGAAAGCTGAGGCAGCCACAGGGGCAACTGAGGGTTTGTCATGGACTTCATGAAAACTGGAGTGAAATTTGAAGCCTCTTTTTTCATTGAGCTCTGAGACATTGTATGTTACTTTCTCTTTTCAGTTTCCCTCACTTCTTACTCCATCTGCAGACTAACTAAATCTCTGGTTTCTCTTCAGATCGTGTAAAACGCATGAATTAGAACAAAGCTGACATCACTGCTCTATTAGCACTGATCTGTGTATCAGTGTATCGAAGGTATTAAATCTCTGTCTTTAACATCACTATATTTTTTTCTTTGTGTTTTTCTTTAGCCAGCATCCTGTGAAGATGGGTGATTGGAGTGCCTTGGGAAAACTTCTTGACAAAGTTCAAGCCTATTCTACTGCAGGAGGGAAAGTGTGGCTGTCTGTCCTCTTCATTTTCCGAATCTTGCTGTTGGGGACAGCGGTCGAATCTGCTTGGGGAGATGAACAGTCTGCTTTCCGGTGCAATACTCAACAGCCTGGTTGTGAGAACGTCTGCTATGACAAGTCCTTCCCCATCTCCCATGTGCGCTTCTGGGTTCTGCAGATCATATTTGTGTCTGTACCTACCCTTTTGTACCTGGCACATGTGTTCTATGTAATGAGGAAAGAAGAGAAGCTGAACAAAAGAGAAGAAGAGCTCAAGGTGGTCCAAAATGATGGTGTGAATGTGGATATGCACCTCAAGCAAATAGAAATTAAGAAATTCAAGTATGGGATCGAAGAGCATGGCAAAGTGAAGATGCGTGGGGGACTGCTCCGTACTTACATCATCAGCATCCTGTTTAAATCTGTCTTCGAGGTGGCTTTCTTGCTGATACAGTGGTACATTTATGGGTTTAGCCTGAATGCCATCTACACCTGTGAGAGAGATCCATGCCCGCACAGAGTAGACTGTTTCCTCTCCCGTCCAACTGAGAAAACAATCTTCATCCTCTTCATGCTGGTTGTGTCCTTGGTGTCTCTTGCCTTGAACATCATTGAGCTTTTCTATGTGTTCTTCAAGGGTGTCAAGGATCGCGTGAAAGGGAAAACAGACCCCTACTCCCACAGCGGTGCCATGAGCCCTTCCAAGGACTGTGGATCCCCCAAATACGCTTATTACAATGGCTGCTCCTCACCAACCGCCCCCTTGTCTCCCATGTCTCCCCCAGGGTACAAGCTCGTCACTGGAGACAGGAACAATTCCTCCTGTCGTAACTACAATAAGCAAGCCAGCGAGCAAAACTGGGCCAACTACAGTGCGGAGCAGAACAGAATGGGGCAGGCTGGCAGCACCATCTCCAACTCACACGCCCAGCCCTTCGACTTCTCCGATGAGCACCAGAACACTAAAAAAATGGCGTCGGGACATGAGCTGCAACCCCTCACCATTGTGGACCAGAGGCCTCCCAGCAGAGCCAGCAGCCGAGCCAGCAGCAGGCCTCGACCTGATGACCTGGAGATCTAAGCTTCTAGCTGCAGTACTTGCTCAACTATGAAACGACGTGCATTGGAAGATGCAGTCAGTGCTGATCTTGTTCCAGTGGAGGTGGTACTTAACAGTCTCAAGCAGGAGATTTTAACAATCATAAAAACAAACAAACAAGCGAACAAACTTTTAAAATGCTTGCTGTTCTTTGGGGGGGATGTGGGGTTGGTGTGGGGTGGTACAGTACACATTGGTATTTAATGTAGCTGGTTTAAAGAATTTAAATACTAAAAAAAAAGAGAAAAAAAAAAGGAAAAAGGTAGTCAGTACTAAGGTAGGGGGTTGTTTTTCTAGAAAGGCTGTAAATATCTGATTGTATGTGTGTGCTATCATGTTTGTTTCTAAAGAATCTTCTTTAATACTAAAACCCAATAATAACTGAACTCACATTTGTCAGGGTGAAGTGCTACCTGAAGACGAAAACATTTTTCCTATTCAACCAGCAAAAAAGGCCAGGATTGCCTCTGATCATTTCCCTGTCAAGAACATTCCATTCTTAGAAAGTGCACTTTGAAGGTAAACTTTCCTACATGGTCCTCCAGGTTGTCGAAAGCCTTCTGTGAGGACAATCTACAGCCTTTGAATCATTCAGCTGATATTTCAGACATGGCCCACCAAGAAGTACTTTGGTCACCTGCTTTTCCAGCCCTTCACGCAGGTAGATTTTGTGATGTGCGTAAGTGGGATGACTCCACACTTGTAGAACCGGCAACCACACTCTCTTGCCCACAGAGACATTTGTGTCCTGCTGCTCACGTACAGTCTAATTAGCGTCACGTAAAACGCAGTTTGCTGCCATTAGCAGATTTAAGCATTAAGACGGGCAAGCAACTGCCTTTAGTGAATTTTGTCACACCTTTATGTGTATTAAGGGTGTACATTTGTGTGTGGAGGTAGAGGTAAAGGTATATACAAAACACCCTCAGAGGCATACGTTGAGAAATAAACGCACACGGATTACTTGCAGTTGACACTTTCTCGTAGATGTTGTGACGATGTGGGCCACTATGGTGTTTACATTCTCTAATTCCTTCAATGCAAGTGAAGCACATGTCATTATATTTTTTTTAAATTCTATAGAATATTTTCCATGTATCCTAAATGGATGCTTTTTTAAAAAACAACAAAAAAAATAAATAAAAAGGGCCTAATCCTGGATATCTTGCTCTGGAAAATCTCTCTTTTATGTCAGTGAGAGTTTTGCCTGAACGAAGGCTACAGGATCACGCCCAAGATGTAGCGAATCATGTTCTTGCTGGCATGAATGATTTTCTTTTGTAGAAGGTAGAGGTGGAAAAGACCCATTAGGTCATCTAGCCAATCTCCCTCATAGGTAATAATGATGCTTGAATGATAGAAGATGTAGTACTGTAAGCAAGCTTTAGTCTTTTATGTGAGAAACTTAGAAGAAATGCTTTGTGCTGGATTAATAATAAAATATGCCTACATGACTTTTGCAGTAACTGGTATTTTTCTTGTTCTAAATATTCACATTTACTGAACTGTAATGTCCACTCCGAGTTTGACAGGTCTTTCTAGATGGCTCTAGCAACTTTAGTGTTTACACTGAGATTTTGTTTGAAATGCAAGTGAAGTTGAAAGGATTTTTAAAGAGTACAATTCTAGCTAATTTATTTGAAATATATGCTAAAGAAATCTACCAGTTTCTTCAAATGCAAAGCCTCTTAGCTGAAGTCACCGATTGACCAAGGAAATACATAGCTTGGTTTCATTTTGCAGCAACACGATAAATGTTGTCATGTAATACATTATATTAATTTGTTTGACATTCCATGTTAAACTACTGTTGTGTTCAACTTCATTGCATGTATGCAACCATAGTCCGTCAGATCATGTTGTCTGGAGAACATTAGTCAATAAAGTTTTAATTTAGTATAAATATATTTTCTAATTGTCTTTTACTGGTTTATATGTCCATATATATCTTTTATTTCAGTCTTATAATCCGAACTTCTTTCTTCCCTCTTCATTTTTCCCCAGTCGCTCTACATTTTAGCAGTACTCTTGATTTAATCCATCTGGATTTGCTTTGAACTGAAATTTCACAGGACCAGATTCAGATACCCTCACAACACTGGAAAAACAAGCATCATGTGTGCCACTCCTGGAACAAAGTGAAGCTCAGCATGAACTACTGTAATTCACATCTCACCATGAGCCTCAGAAAATAGATATTTATTTGCAAGCTATTATAGAAAAGATAGCATAACATAATTTTTCAAGCAATTTTTATATACAGCCTAAATTCAGCATTATGAGATCGTTGCCTCTAGTTTACATTTCCTCATGTAAACAGATTGCTTGACTGAGAGTTTTAATTTCTGGAATGAAATTCTCCTTTCTTCAGAGTCAATAGGAGAAAGGTACTGATTTTTATAAGGCTGAGATTTCACATACTTTCTACTGCTTTACTATTTAGGTCCCTGTCTCTAAAGAAGACATACAGTGCCTGGCTTTGCAGCATTGTCTTCTAAATGAAAGGTGATTCAACTCATTTTTTATTTGAAAAATCAAAATATAATAGACATGTAGTTATTATACAGCTTTCTTCAAATTTGCTTGTCACTTTATGTCCAAATTCTTCCCCTACCTATTAGTAAAGAAGGGGAAAAATAAGCAGGACAGTTGGATTTACAGCCCTGAGATACACTACGCAAGCTCCAGCACAAGGAATGACTCCTTGTGCTATTCCTTAAATAAAAACTATGAGTCATGTTTAAGCTGGCTTGTTCTAGTTCATCTGTACAAAGGGAAGGGCATTCCAAGCATTTTGTGAAGATCATGCCCTTGGAAAGGTGGATACAATAACATCCAGAGAAGGGTTCACCCTGAGACAAAATCTAGTGTCCACTAGACTCCTGATTGTCGGGTACCTCCCAAGTTAAGGACTCAGCTCTTTGGCGCATCTTGGATAACTGGTATAAGTTAGTGCTTCAGCACCAATGCTCTCTGAGTGACTTTTTCATGGTAGTGTATAAGTGCCTGTGTGTAGGGTAAAGACATTCCATGGGCCGTTTCTGCCACCTAGATTGATTTCTGTGGGGTGTATTTCTTACACACTTCAAAGTCATCACAGGGACATAATTTTGTGTGCAATTCATCAAATTCATTGTACGTTTTCTCCCAATGTGTCTCTGCAGCAGCAGCTGCACTGTCTGCACCTCCTCCTGTAGAAGGATACATTAGATATTGAATTCACACTGGAAAAGATATTGTAAAAATATATATCTCTTAAGGTAATTAAAACAAAAGCAGGGTTACAAACAAAACAGCCAGGAAACCCAAATTCAAAACCTGCTAAGTTTTAAAACTTCGTGTTGGTGTTTTGTGTAGAAGTACTTTGAAAAAGGGCAAATTCATCCTAAGGACCCCACCCTGTACCAGTAATTTGAAATGTTTGTAAAGAGCAAAGTTAGAAGGACAAGTTACAGACAGTCTAAAATCTATATGCAGATCATGTAATTTCAAGTTGTTTTAAACACAGTGAGCGCACACTAGAGGTAATTTCTTAACTTAGAAATGAAATTTCCATATTTAAAGTGGACACTACAGTAATAGCTTGAGAACCAGAACAAACTTTTAATGTAACTGTCACACCCCTTGAAACTGGCCATTTTTAAATTATGTACTCATCTCACTGTTCCAGAACTGCAGCTGTCTGCAGTGCTGTTTTGCTACACAGCACCACCGGCTTGACTGTGCATTGCTACTGTGCTGGTGTTTCCCTCGAATTTCTGTGCTCTTGGTATTGATTCAATTAAAAAAAAAAAAAGGCATTAGTGATGTAAGAGGTAGTTTTGCAACTCATATCTGGGAGCCGATCCAGATCTTAAGTTACCTTGACTGGTTAATGTGGAGTTCTGGGTATGTCAGAGCAAAACTTCCTTCAGTTTTGCTGGCAGCTGTTTCCATCCCACTAGGTCAGACTACTTCTAATTCTTCTTGTAATTCCTCCATGATTACTACTGCTCTCTTTTCCAAAATTTAAACAAAATAGGGCAGAAAATAGGATTTACTTGCCTCCTGTAGAACTTTTTCTCTCTGTTACTACTAATCCAAACCTGGCATGATGGCTTTCTGCTGAGCTTGTGGACTACCCCTGAGACACAGGTGTTCATTTTTTTGTTTTGTTTTTATTTTTTTCACACAGTGTCTTGTACAAATAGTGAGATTGACTACAACCTCCTGAAGATGTCTTCCTTTCCTCCTCATGCTATTCACTCCATCCATTTGCAGTTATATCTCCCAGAGGACTCTGACAACTGAGGTGGGGTGCATGGTCTTTGAGGTTTTCTCTGGTAAAAAAACACAATCTTCTGATAGCACAGAGCCGTTGAGGCTACTACTGCATTACTTTCATTTCTGCTGCCAGCATAAACAATAAGGTCAGGAGCATAATCCATGTGTGAGAAACCACTACCTTGATGTATTCTCTGGCCCAGGCCCTTGAAACTACGCAAGGGTCCTCCATTTTATTCTAATTTATTATAACATAATAGCTTCAGAAACACAGGGCTGTACAAGCAGCTCTGTGAAGAGATGACAGCCTTTCCCTGGCTTAAACTACCTGCTTTTGACTTTGCCCAAGGACATATTCACACCCAGACTCTGTCAGTCCTGGAGAGTGTGTCAGATGAAAATTACATGATGCTAGCACATCACTAGATCACAGGAAGAGCTTATTGGTTCCTGAACTTATTTAACAGGTATTTTGATAGACACAAAAAAGAATGCTTGTCTCAAACTTGTCTTAAATACTTCCTAATGTACAGCATTACCAGGAGACCATATGAATCAGTACAGACACTCTGCATGTATACATGGTAAGCATTCTCTGCAGGTAGTATGTCTAGAAACTGTTTAAATAGAGATAGCTGCTCAGTAATCTGGTAAAACCAACTGTCTCCAAAATGGCTGCCCTCACTCTTTTCTCATGGTAGCCAAAATGCTGCATTTAGCTTGCTGAAATTTGCAAGGCAAAGGCACCTTGGGTAAAGACAGACATTTTCACAGCGATTGTTTTGCGATAACTCCTTTCAAGTGCTGAAGAAGTGTGATACCAGAACCAGTGGCAGAGGATCTGGGACAGGCTGTACTGGGTTAGTAATACGCAGTCGTCAACAGAGTCAACCAGTCAAAAGTAATAGCATTCTGGTGGCTGTGGACTCTCCCGTCACTTAAAAAGACTGCGTCTCTGCTGCTATATTGAGGAAATGTGCATAACAAAATGAGGCATGTGAGTTTAGACTAATATAAAAGGGAAAATGTTCAGACATTTAAATTGCTCCTTGAAGCAAGCCTAGACCGCAGCTGCATACTTGCCATTATAACTGAGAGAAAATACTCACATGAGTTCCAGGGTTTCAGTCATTTAAATCAGTGTAAGAGTTCCTGTCAGTTTCAGACATAAGCAGACTGGATCCAGAAAGAGATATTATGACATCCAATTTTCACTAATATAGCTGCAAAGGGAAGGCTTATGGTTATAAGCTATTAAGTCTTGAACGGTGACCAGTGGAATATGTGTAATCATACTATTTCCTCACAACTTTCTTTTTAGTGTAACTCAGTGCAGAGGCAAATTTATGAAAAGTAATCTAAGGGTTTGCTTTTTTCACAAACAGACATGAACTCTGTGAATGTCATGAAATACATTTTTGTGATGTCCATGTCAGCTTTATCCAGGACTACATAAGGGAGTGTGGAGTACTGTATAACGTGTCTAATTCTGCTGGGTTGGGCAGCTGAGGAATGCAATCCTCACTTTGCCTCTCCTTGTCCTAGTTCAAAATTTGTTGTATCCCAAATACCTGAGTGGTTTTTCCATGATGCTGAATGCACCTCTGTTCTCACTGGCTTTTCTGTGAGCTTTGCTTGGGTAGGAGTCTCTGCATCCTCCTTTTCCTCCTTCTTTTTCCATCTATTATATAAGCTCTGTAGCGGAAACCATAAGCAGCCCCAAATATGTAAGGAAATACGATGACAATTGATAACAAAACAGTGCAATCATAGAATATGCAGTAGTCCTCTTTTACATGTCTGCAACTAACTAAATAGGAAAACAGCATGGAAAACAGCTTAAGGGATTAGAAAAGACTCCGGTTACTTTAGCATCTTAAAACCACCGGTCCTTGCTGAAACAGGCATTTTCAGTCTCAGCTTCTGCTGAGTCATAGAGTTTGCTGCCTTTGAAGATTGAAGTAGCTTGGCTCAAAGTTGAAGTTGTTCTGGAAGAGTTCAAACCTTCACTAATGACCATATTTGCATGCTATTCTCAGTGGTATTTACATATAATAGGACACCCTCCACAGGGAGGTCTCTTCAAAACACAGGCTCTGTTTACACTTTGAATTTCCCTAGTTTTTATCTATGCATCGTTACTTCAAAGTGTTTTGCTGGGAGTACTCTGTCATATATTTGGGAGACTCATCATAGTTGTTTGAAAGCTAAATATGTAGCCAACTGTAAGATTGTCACTTGGGTTTTGTGTGTGGAGGTGAAGATGTGTTACCTGGGCAAGAATCCTACCTGATCAGACCTGGCATACTTCTGGTGAAGCCAAGGAGTTTCTGTTGAGTGAAGTGAGATGAAAACTCTGTTCTGACTTAGTACCTACTTTTATTCAAGTGCCTATTGTTTTATTTCAGGAGGACACAGAGGATCCAAACATGAATCCATGTGCCTTGTGAGGTCTGGAACAATCTCTGAGGAATATCTTCTGCCTCCATTTTGGTCATTGGTACCCCCCCAGTTCTGCCGACTTTGCACTGTCTGTAGCACTCAATCCCTCAGTAGTAGGGTGGGTGTTCAGTTAGTGCTGCCAAAGGGTGTGTGAATAGAGAAAATGGGTCTGGATTGTTTCCCATAGGATTTCCTGTAGAATCAAGGCAAGCTGGTCAGCCATTGTTCCTTGTCCTGCAAAGTCTAGCTGTAAAGGTGTGGAGGGATTTCTGCATGGATGATAGTGAAAACTGTAGAAATTAATCCTTCTTCCATTCTAGCTGGGGCCTCAGCTGGAAGCCGTAGTATCCTGTTAATCTCCTTTCTCTTATTCTCCACTCCTCCCATGCAGCCATCTTCTCCCACCACCCACTTATTTTCTGCATATCACTTATGCAACATGTATTTAATGTTTCACACAATAAAAGCTTTCTGTAGTGATTATTTTCACTTGCATGTTGTAAGGAGCATTCAAATACTTTAGATTATCCTGCTCCATTAACTATCTATTAACTGACAAGCTGATATTTCTACTATTTCATTCATTAAGAATGATCAAATTCATCCTGTTGATTTCATTGAGAATTAATATCGCAGGTGTTTGCTGTAAATTTCAGCTGACAGTTTAGAGAGTCATTTTGTATCTCACCTCATAGGGTCCACATTTGCTTCAATCACTTTCATGGTATTTCATAATTAAGGAAGACAGCAGAGGAACTCAGAATGCTAGTTATCTACCTTAACCAGATGCAGTGAAAGTGCAAGGACATGGAGCTTGTCCAAATCTTCCTCCCAGCTTAGTCCCAAAGGGATTCAAAGCTAGGCTTTCACTAATGATTATGTATGCTATATAAATAATAATATCTTGAGTTGCACTGATACAGCATTTTTAATCTTCAAAGTACTTTGAAAACCCTCTATAATTAGTGTGCTATGGAGTAATCTCTTATGATACTGCATGAACTCCAGTAATACCCACTGTGGGAGCCCAAATGGGAATCTGAACAGCCACAGAGCTTATACATAACCTCCATTATCACTACAAGATGAAATTGAAAATGCTGAACAAGGATATTTTAGTACTTCATGCAGAAGGAGGATCCACAACCAGGAGGAAACTAGTCTTCCCAAGATAAGGAGACAGGAATATTTTCTTTGCTGGTAATCTACTACTTCAGATCTCTAAACACATTTTACCTTGAACTGCGTCTCAGTCAAGCTGGCAGCAGATCACAGGTAGATTATCTCATTACATGGAGTCTTCATCTTCATGCAACTAGAATACATCTATTTTTTTTTTTAAAAAAAAGCTTTCATTTGATGGAGCCAAAAGGGATGCAGACATAATAAATATACTGTTAAATAGATTTCTACAGATTTTATTGAGACTCCAGAGGAACAACTTATCCAGAGAACACCATTGGTAATCGACAGTCCAGCTGACCACAATTTAGAGACTGAAGTATTTTCCAAGTATTTCCAGCATGCTCACAACGGGTCCTTGTGAATGTTCAGGAGCTTGCTCTTTAAACTAGCTTGGCATTTGCTGGAGATTATCATCCCAACATGAGTTTGCAAATAGCCTTTTCAAAGCTATACCATTAAGAAAAGAGAAGAAAAAAAGAGCAGTAGCAGCTCATTCAATATGGCAAATACGGCAACGCAAAGGAACAGAACATTTTGGATAAATAAAACTTGGAGTATTTCTGAACTTTAATAATTTTTTCTCTTCCCCAGACTTGTATGCTGACTAGCATGCATTTTCTCAGCAGAACAGCTAACGTGCTTTATTTGCTTTTTCCAAATATTTTTTTTCTCATAGAGATTTAATAGGGCACACAGATACCATCTTAAACCATAGTACAAATTAATGGTCTTCTAAAGAATATTACTGAGCCTAGACTTCAAAAATTGTGATCAGGCAGAAGTAACTCTGCTTCCCACACAGTTAATGGACACATGTATCCACATGCCTTGATTTTTGCTCCATTTTAAGATTGGTGTTTTGTGGATTTTTTTTGTTCGTTGGTTTGGTTTGGTTTTTTTTTCTGTTTGTTTGTTGTTTTGTTTTGGTTTTGGTTGTTTTTTGTTGTTTTGGTTTGGTTTGGGGTTTTTGTTTTGTTTAAAAAATTGGTGTTCTTCCCTGTTATATTTAAATATCACACAAAGCCATAAACATAACCATATGTCAGAATGAAGTTTTTACTGATGAGGGATGGTTTGGACTCAGTCTCTCTGCTTTTATTTTTACTGCTTATTCCATTTGCATTAGGTGAAATATATTCTCTCTGTATGTTATATTCAGCATATTTTTAGCTACTCCTGGACTACTTAAGGAACAGTCAGCAGATGACCTCAAGAGTATGAGAGGTACCTCCAAAAGCTTCCTTTTCTGTTTCCCGTGGTGCATCAGGACAGTTTCATCAGCACAGCCACAATAAACAGCTATTTGCAAATAAGAAATAATGTTTTGGAAAAGCAGCAAAGCAAGAATAGGGCTGGGGAAGAGCAGCAAGATGAATCATTTGTGCAGTCCTTCCACATTTTGAGCAACCACAGCTGTTTCAGTTCTCTAGCAGGAGAAGTTAACCTTCCAAGCCAGCTATTTTTACAGTGGTGCAGCTGCAGGTCTGAGAGCAGGAGGAAGGAAAGGGAGTGACTAGGCACAGATACATGAGAGGTGGTGTAGGAAAAATAGTTGACAACCGGGAAACGGATGTTTGAAAAGAAAGAGTTGCACAGTAGGTGTTCCGTGATCTTCCCATATGCAACAATGAAGGAACTTTTTGAATTTGAGATTGAGTGTGGAAGGTGTTGGAGTTGAGAAACTCTGAGCTTAAGAGTCTTCAGAAACTCATGGGGTTTCTCTGGGCCTGACAATGCACTCTCCAGGGAAACTTTATTGTGGCCTTTCGGTACTTAAGAGGGGCCTATAGGAATTATGGGGACAGACTTTTTAGCAGGGCCTGTTACAACAGGACAAGCGGTAATGGTTTCAAACTAAAGGAGGGGAGATTCAGGCTTGACATGAGGAAGAAATTTTTTAAAATGAGGGTGGTGAAACACTGGAACAGCTTTCCCAGAGAGGTGGTAGATGCCCCATCCCTGGAGACATTGGAAGCCAGGCTGGATGAGACTCTGAGCAAACTGATCTCATTGAAGATGTCCCTGCTCATCGCAGGAGGGTTGGACTAGATGACCCTTGAAGGCCCCCTCCAACCTAAAGTATTCTATGATTCTATTATATAATGAACTCGTATCTCAGCAGATAAATGTAGTTTGCTTCACATTTCTGCCGAGCAGTATACAGCTATGCTGAGGCATGCTGTTCAGTTCAAGGGTATGAGCAAGAAACTTATTCTTTTTTTTTTTCTTCCATATTCAGACTTCTTAATTTCAAAACCATATATATAGCTATGTTTTCCCACTGTCACTCCCTGTTGGACCCTCATTTGACCCTGCTTTGTTTATTATTTATCTGTCATTTCTTCCTTTTTTTCTACCACTCAGTGGTCAGGTGCACCCTGCAAGGCTGATCGTGGTACAGCTCTCCAAAGGTACAGCCAGTCCTAGGGCTTGGGGGCAAGATTTCCACATCCTAGCGACGCTGTGGCTGACTCAGTGTGTCCAACAGAGAAGATGATGTTACTGGCTGGGACAGAGTGCCACAGCAGTGTGGCTGCACAGGTTGTGGAGCTGTCACACCCTGTAGCCCTGAGTCACCAGGAGGCTCTGGCCCAGGTTGTTGCTGGCCTAGAGATGAGCAGTCCCAGAGAACAGCACTGGGCCGCACACAGCAAACCTGCCCGGCCTCTTCTTTCACACGGCTCCTTCTCTTAAGTTTTACTTATGCTCTTGGATCCTATCTTACACTCTTGGATGCCATCTGCCTTCTGTGGCATCTCATATTTAGATGCCACTAGCTCTTCTCTTCTTTGTTCTGTTTCCCATTGCTCTGGGCCATACTCAGACAAGCTTTTCAAACTGTGAGCTTTTCAGGAGTTCCCTATCAAATGTAAATAGGCTGTGTGCAGCAGCATGCAAATTGAGTAATTGATCTCTTAATGGTTAGATGTGTTGGACAAAGGGGGAAGATTCATTTTGCAGGTTTTTGAAGTATCAGGGAAATGATTCTCGTGACACCTGCACGCTTTTTGGCACTTTAATGAATCTACAAGTGAATGCACTGGAAGTCTCAAGCAGCTTTCTTTAGGCAATATTTATCACGATTTTACATTTTTCTCTTCCCATTCCCATAGATTTCCTTTTTTCACTCCTGAAAAACTTAAAATTGACATACTTTTTCTAAAGTCTTTAGTGAAATTTCTCAGGAGAACCTGATGTCATCCATGGCACTTAACATCTGAAATGGAACTTGTCTGAGCCAAAAACAGTGATGCAGGTCACTGGAAGAAGGCTCAGGAAATCTCCAGTCTGTGACTGAATGTCCTGGAGTGCTGTATTTCCTTTCTGAAAAACACAGATTGTACTCCCATCCCTTGTCTTCCTATGTAGGGAAATTGCAAGATTTGAGGACAAGAAGATGTTACGCAGAATTAGACTTAGCTGAGATATAGGGAGATCTCACCTTTGGAGAAGGGATATGGATGTCTACCTGTTCCTCACAGCAGTAGGATCTGTCCATTGATCAGTCAGTTCCTGCAGAGATTTCATGTGTAAATCAGTCTTCTAACTCAAGTTCCAATCACTAATCATTTAAACCAAATCTCACTGTAACCTTGTGGCTCAGAAGCAGATGCATAAATTGGTCTGTTCTCTGTGCAGTGCAGTCAGAGCAGGCTGCTGAACACCTTGTCTCCCATCCCTACAGACAGCATAATTGTTTGTCTGTCAAAAGCATATAGACAGAAATTCAACTACCAAAAAAACCTAGTACACTTGAATATAGTTGGTCAGAAAGTTTTTTGTTTGCCGTAGGTATTTAATTTTGCAGGATCAAGAAGGAAAGTAGAATTCAGTGGAATTCCATCAGAGAATGTTAATGAAAAAGAAAGTGTGCTCATTTGGAAAAGCTACCCCATGTCTTTGCGGCAGCTGCTGTCTGGACTAGGCTCTCCTGGCTGGGTTCCAGGTTACTTTAAAGGTTTCATGATGCACCATGGCCAGCCCTCTCGTCCATTCCCATGGTGCCTCCTGGAAAATCCAAAATATGTTGCACCAGAGGGAATATTATTTTCCATTCATGAATATTCACAAATATTCAAAACCCACTCTGATCATGGAACCTGATATGTAATATGTCTCATAAGTTTTTTCATTAAATGCCCTAATTGGCTTATACGTCCTAATCAAGAATGATAACAGTTTCATGTTTAAGGCTCATGACTGAAAGTAAGCAGAAAGGGGCAGAAGGTAGAATAATTTGAGACAGAAAGTGTCTGCCATCTGAATTCATGACATTTTTTGCTTGCTGAGGTTTTATTGTGGCACAGACAAACAAAACTCAGCATGAAAAGCTATAAACAAAACAAAATGTAAAATCCTTTCTAATATTGCTTCATTTTTAAACACCTGCTTCACAGGCGGAGAAGTATTGCATATTGTGGTTTTCATGCTGGGTGCCAGGCTCACCACCAGTAGCTTGATGAGGATCTTGTATCCCCACAGAGAACCTGATTGAAGGGAAAGCAGGTGGCTGAAGCGCAAAAAAATAGAACAGGTCTAACTCCTGCTGGGAACTCCTGCTGCAGGCTGGGGAGACTCAGCGGTGATTCTTACGTGCCTGAAACCTCACCAGCGTTGGTCGTCTGGTTGCTCCTGCCCTTGATGAATTGGCTCTCAGAAGCCCTCCTGCACATACCTTTTCTTGACACTTCGGGTGAGCGCTACCTCAATCTATTTTTAACAGCTACACTTTCCATGATTAGATTTTAATGCTATTTATTTATTTAAACTGAACCAAACAATTCCGCATAAGCTGAACATTCCAGTAGGCATCACGCTTGGCCACGCAGAGGAGTCTAAATCTAGTTTAAATTACATTCCTTGAATGGTAGAAAAAGCTGGGTCATGTGCCGAAGCTTGGTGAGGAATAACAGAGACGTTCTTTCATAGACTGCAAAAACTTTATTAAGGAAAGATAAACAGGTTAAAGGTCTCTGACTGACTGCACTGTCTATACATAGCAATTACCCCTCACTTTTCTGCCCCCTGCTCCTAGTTGAAGGTGTAGCACTTTCAGTCTCACCATTTGCCATAATGGAGCCAGGTCCTCTATATGTTCTCTGAAGTTAAAGGGAAAGAAAGGCTTAGGGTAATTAGACTCAGTGTCTTGCTCAGTTATTTCCTTGCAGTGTCAGCCTTTTATAATAGCTCCCTCCTTCCTGCACAGGTAGCAAAGACAGGTAAGAAAATTAGGCATCTCTCAAAAATGCCTTTTCCCAGACAAAGAGAGCCCCTCCCCAGATCTGGGATACTGCTATTTCTGAGGCTTTCTGCTAAACTTCCATGGCTTCCTGGTAGGAAGGGAGAGTGTGCTTACCATTTGCATACATGTTAATAAAATAAAGTGCTTGTGTTAAAATTAGCAGTGGGCAAACTGTTTCAGTTAAAATGAGAATTGTCCTGGATTGGTGCCAATCCTCAAACTAAATTCAAGCCAATTTTATTTTTAAGTTTTAAAAGTAATAAAAAGTAATAAGCATGCAATGTGTGTATAAACATACATACAGTGAATATCTCAGGGATTAGAAAAAGATGTATTTTGCATCTGGAGCCCCAGTTTTGCACACGCATATGCATGCAAGTAACTTTACTCATGTGAATTATCCCCTAGTACCATGCACTATTTCCTGTCTAATCAGGCAGCAATATATAAAAAAGGCTTTAACGTATAGGGCTCTATAACCTGCAGAACATGACCGCTTGATGCATCAAGTGAAGAAAGCTGACACTTGTTAACAGGACAAAGCTGGCACCAAATAAACCACGTCCGGCACATCAACTTCACTTGCTGGAAGCAAAGTCATCCCCAAGTGCTCTGTCAGGGAGTACAGCCAGCCCTGCTACAGCAGGATGTGGCTTCCAAATATCACGCATTGCATATAATCTATTGCGTAAACTGAAGGGGGATGAAGGGTGGAAGGGATGAGGCTCCATGGGGCTGTGGCCTCAGAGAGGAAGATCTACTGGGAGTACATGGGGAGCACAGGAGTTATTTTGAGGAGTTGGGGGGAGTGTTGTCTATGTGCATTATTTCACACATCATAAATGTCATTTCTCAGGGATTTTATTTGAGCAGCCCAGAAACAGATCATTCCCATGTGAGGTTTCGCAGCAGCAAACTGTTAACGTAAGGGTTGCATTTTTTGTTTAGATGTTTTGTTTTTGTCTTCAACGGCTTCAGAGTGGGTGGGTGTGTCTATGCCTCTGCAATTGCGTGTGCGCGTATGATAGTCATGTGTCAGGGTGTAAGGATGTCTATCATAAGTTCAGACTGTCTGCAGCCCTGGTGCAGCCTATGGAGAGTGACACATGGTGCCACACAGCACAGCGAGACGTCTTCTCACTCCCGTATGATTTCTCTTCCTAGGAACGGGTCAGCAAGGACATTGCCCAGGGTGTACCCTGACCTGTCAGGAAAACATACATATCTCCTTCACAGGTTCAGAAACCCTTTCACTACAATTGCTATCTTGTACTTCCACCAAACTTTTGGCTTTCCACAGCTCTTGCTCAGATGTATCTTCTAGAGTGGAAATGTGGCTTTATAGCCACCTTCTTTCAAATTCCTTATGAGCTTCCTTCGTATATTCCTGTTCTCCCAAGAATAGTAGGGTAACACTTTGACTTTATATCTAAGCATGGGTGAATGATAGACACTGCTAGAAGACTAACTGAAGACTTAGTTCTAACTGTTGGATTTGAATGGTAAATGTCTTGAAAGTGCTGACACACTAAAAATGTTTTCCTGGCTGTAAGGAAGGGATGGATGAACTACGTGAGGTTCTTGCAAGTATTGGCAAATCATCTTGATACCAGCTATACAGGAGTGAGGACATTCAGAGATGAGGTCCAAGTGGTAAAAGAACAGGAACCTCTGGTTCGACTCCAGGTCTGGATGATGCCTTGATATTCTGTGGTTTAAATCCTACTGTATCAGGTTACCAGATTATTCTAAACACAAGTATTGCCTGCCTCTGTACACTTACCACTGTGAAACAGTCAATACTATGAAGCAACTTCTTCTTGAACAGCTCTCACCCTGCCTTACTATGCACAATGTATGCTGAACATAAGATTTTTTTTGTCCAAAAAGTAATGAAACATAGTAAAACTGCAGGAGATCAACTTGTAAAATGAAATTAAAATGCTGCCTGAGGACCTCCCTGGAACTAGCTGAGTTACGAACACTTCAAAGGCATATTAATTGAGCCATATGGTCCAGTATTTAAGCAAAGGCATGCATTTGTTTGGCCGGGTGCTCAGGAGAGACTTTAGGTCAAAGCCTTCATTGCCCTGATGAAATTTTAGATCAGCTGATGGAAATATTTAGCCTACAATAAAGTTGAAAGACTGTCCTGTACAAAAGTGACACACAGTTCATCATTGTGCACCACATTTGCAATGTATTTTGTTACCTCCAAGACCCTTTCAAAGGTCTAAGACAGGTTTCTGAGGCATTGCCTGGAAAAAAAAGGTGACACAGGATTTATCTCTCTTGATGCAAGCATGCAGAGGAAGAAGGCTTCCTGAAGCTTGCTGGCCACCAGCTACCATGCTGCATCTCTGATGGTCTCTGCACAAGGCAAACCACCATATTGCAGCCCCTTCCCAAGGTCGCTGCATCCCCCATCTCCCTGTTCTGTGGACTGTGGGACCCTCCCACAGTATCAGTGGGACAGTGTGAGGTGCCCTTCTGTTTGGTCTTTTGTGATGAAGACCAGACAAGAGCAGTGAGAAAAACCACCTGCACCAGCCCAGGCAGCAAACAGGTCCAAACTGAGCAATTCTTAATGGAAGCCGTTGTGCTCCCTGTGGATGAAGGCAGATTGGGGAGTAGCAAGGGGGAGGCCATTGCAGTTGGAGCCCATGAGCTGCACTCATAACCCAGTTGTGCTGTTAATCCCAGGGTGAGAGCATTCATGTACACTTATGACAGATACGTGTTCCCTATTGTATTTGATGCCATGTACACATGGGAGATGACAGTTCCTATTTTTACGAGAATACTTGACCAAGGAGAAGTTAAGCCTATCAGGATCTTTTTCTTTCACCTCTGCAAAACCAAGAATTACAGCTGTTTAGCTTAGGTTCATTAGGTGACTCATTGTGTTATGCATTTAATATATTTCACACGGACAATGTTACATCTCTTTTCAATAAGTAATTTAAAAGAACTGTTCATGACAAGCAAAACACAAACAGTCTGTCTGTGAGCCACTGCCTTACGTCCCAATCAACTCTGTCACATTTTCTTGTTTTTAAATTCCTCATCTTAAAAATATGAGTCAACATAAACAGTTTTCAATCTATGTTACCTTATTAACCAATGGTGGGTGACTTGACCAGTAAAATATTTACATAGACAACAGTCTTGTGTTAGTAATGTATTTTCACATTACTTAGTAATTTAAAACATGTCAACCCCTTCCAAATAGTAGAAACAATCCAAACATGGAACTGGTGTTGACCTTAAAAGGCTGCTTCTCTTTATTTTAAGTCAAGCAACAATCACTACCACAGATTACCACTGTGCATTCTTTACACAACTCCTTATCAGCGATGCCCCCAAATATAACTCTAAATGGTAAGGAAAATAGTAGATGGAAAGGCCTGATGCTACATCAATAGCATGTCCTTTAAGGGAGCTTGTGGAAGACTATGGAAAATATAACATTTTATTATTAGTGAGATAAATTGATGACATATATTTGGCTGTTTTATGAAGATAATGAATTATGCATTTGACTATCTGAATCCGCATCTGATCTTTTTTTACATCATAAGTGTGCGTGAGTATTTATTTGTATTGACTATATGTGTTCATGTGTATGAGTGGTTTTATATCATGTATGTGTGTATCGAATATAGTTTTTTTGGTTTCTCTTTTTTCTGGTTTTGAGAGTCCTGTTTTTCGTTCTGTTATTAGGGGACCAGGTGATGGAATACGAAGAAGGGCATTTAGTGTGTGATCTGGAGTACAGCACATGCTATGACCTTCTGGTAACCTAGACTGCAAAAAAATACTGTCCTCTTTTTTCCAAGGGCAATCAATAGAATTGAATTTTGTCTTCCCAAGCCACAGTACATTAACATGGTATGAGCTGGAGCTGGTAAAAGAACAGATAAGTTTAACGTATATATTTATCCTATGGATGTTTGTATTATACATGATATTTTCAGTGTGTTCACCAGCAAAAGATGTCATTCCCCATGTTGCGTAGTAGATACCATGTGTCTCCTTTGGCAGATATTTAGTCCATTCAGCCAACTAACTAATTAAAATGCTAAATAAAATAATAAAATAAAATAAAATAAAATAAAATAAAATAAAATAAAATAAAATAAAATAAAATAAAATAGAAGCATGACAGTCTACACCTTTATTGCTTCTCCTTGTATCTAAGAGCACTTTTTCAGGGTGAGTGGTGTAACTTGGAAAGTTGTCAAATAAAGTTTGTTTCTTAATCACATTGTCCTCTGCAGACCAGAGCAGATCAGAGAAACAATAAAATCTCTGTCATGTACAGAACAGAAAACCTGATAGCACCGTGCTCCTCAGGGGACATGCAGATACTGAAGATTTTGGGGCCAGTTTTCATTATCTTACTGAGTAGTTGTTCTGCTATGGCGCCATATATAACAGACTACTAAGTTTGTTATATATTTTAATGTTGAGGAAAAAAAGCCCTTTGTGATTTTTTTTTTTTTTTTTACCTTTATCTCTGTATTTCACCTACAGTGGTATGGGTATTTTCTAGAAGACATGCGATGTTGAAGAGAATGAATACCAATATTGAAAGCTGCAGGGGCGGTGAAAAGTTTCCGTTTGGATTTTGCCTTTTTTTTGTTTCCTTTTCAATATTGTACTAATATTAGTCAGACTTCTACGTTTTTTCATCTTGGTCAAATAGTCTATCGAAGAATTGAAATGTATGAAAAAATTCATGTTCAATTCAAACAGTTTTAAAATAAGCAGCAACATTGTTATTGGCCCTAATAAGTAAAGTTCACAGAGTCCATCCTGTGATAAAGCAAGTCCACTCACACTGAACCTGAATGAGATGGTTGGTGGCAATAGGGAGAGGAAAGAAGAGGATAGTAAGGTATCTGCAGTGAATTGTTAAAAATGTCATTAGTTGACGCAAGAAGAGAAAGCAGCACAGTCCTCTCAAGTGGAGGAGTGTAAGTCTCCAGGACACGATTGGAGACATTAATCTCTAGGTGATGCCAGGGTGAGAGGGATAGAGATGACTAACATGGGGTCTGTGAGGTCTGAGAAAATCTCCCACTGAAATAAAATCTCCCACTGAAATAAAATCTCCCACAAAGACATATATTATAAAGATGGCGTTCAGCAGGGGCAGCAGTCAGAGAATAGCACAATAGTTTTAGATCCAGAATAAAGTAGAAAAAATGTGTTCAGATGGCTTTTTTTTAAGACACTGGCGGGCATTTTTAAATACCTATCAGCCTGACAGTGCTATTCTTCTAAAGCAAAGTGCAGTTTTCCGTACTGTGCTCATCATTCTGAGCCTATTCCATCTGGTTGCTCTTGGCTTGCCTTGGATTTGCAGAAGGTGAGGCAACTCTCAACTGGGTGCCAATTCGGTAGCACTGAATTGCTGGTACAGTATTTTATTTCAACATGAAAAATCATCACTCAGGAAGAAGCCTATTATGTGCCCTTCACAATTTATATCATGGTTCTCCAGTACTAAATTAAGAAGGCAAAAAGGTACCTCTGATTGAACACGGCAAGAATAAGACATGGTGTGGTGTAACTGGGAGATTCTCATCTGTGGGAACTCAGTGGCGCAAGGAGGGGAAGCTGGGACACAGGGCAAGGAGTCTGCAGCCTTCTGCAACTTCTGTTGGTCACGTGTGATAAATGACTGCAAATCATTATCTCTTACCTTTTCCTCTTCTTGCAGGTAGGAATTAAAGCCTCCCAAAATATACTGAGTGAAACCTGACCAGGTAAAAGCAGATGCCATTCTCTCCCAAAACGTGTGGGGAGGAGTATCAGGAGGTTTTCATTACTGACTGAGTGGTAGATGAATGGGTGTTCCCTAAGCTAGTCTCAACCCTTTTCTGTTTCCCCTGCCTGATTCCATCAAACAAAAATCTCAATCTCTTCATACAGTCTTCTAGACTTGTTCCGGGTTGCATAAAGAGGATATTGCAGAGGGATAAAATATGGGGTTAAACATCTTGCCCTACTATTTTGCACTACTCCTAGAAACATCTGTGATACCTTTGTTAAACTTTTTGGAGCTCTGACAGTGTACAAGGTAAGGTTCAACCAGTCAGACTACCTTTTGTTGTCAGTTATTGAATTGTGGTGGAGTCTCTTGGAAGAAGAAATTTCTGGAGGAGCAGAGTGGTAGCATCAGTGATTAAAAACAAACCCTATGCTAAAAGAGGTAGATGACTAAGGCTGCTAAATGAAATACTAATGCCAGGAAATAAGACTGGATTAATTATCTTACACACGTATTATAATTTGATTTTTGGTTTTATGATCACATACCATCTTTTTAAGAGGATACTCACTTGATTCAGTGCATCTGATGCACTGCACTCACATAACACGCTAAATGTTCAGCTGCATTATCCTTGTTCATTGTGTGGCTGGATGCCTTATTTACTGCATTCCCTTCTAAAATTAGTATTATTTATTTCCTCACAGACTTTGCTGTAGTGCTTGTGGTGCTATTAGAGAGCTTCAGAAACTAATGAATGCATATCTTTGTCAGACTGCTGTGAAATAAACTGGATTTATTTTCATTTAGATTTGAGGAACCAGAGCATGGACAGATTAAGCTACAGTAATCTCTGATTTTATGCACATGACTAAAGGTATCTAAGACCTGATTTTTAAGTGGTTGTGTTACCTGGCATGATGTATTTTCAGGCACAGTTCCCCTTAACCTCATTTACAGTTGAAAGAGCTCAGCAGTTTTCCAAATGACATGATATTCTTCATTAAAAGATGGAGACAGCTACTAACCACCTCCCAAATAGTGAGTGATTTGGTCAACTTTTAAAAATTGTACAGTGGGAACACATGCAAAGAGCCTAGTTCCCCATGCCAATGTCCCTCTTGAGGAAAAAACTGCCTCTGCAAGTTCCTTGTGTCATTCACTGCCCATTTTCAATCTCTTTAGTGACTGACTTTGGGAGGGATCCTGCAACTAAGGTTTTCTTTAGTGCAGTGTTGATGCAGCTCAAGAGTCCACCATTACCATCTTGTAGGGAGAAAATAATGTATCATTGAAGTGTGTAGCTGGATGCATATACATCAAGTTCTAAGTACCTGAAAACTGAGTTTTGTGGTGGGTATTGCTGGATAATGGTATACTGGCTTTAGATGCTATAACAAGAGTTGCAGGTGCCACCTTCACAAATGTAACTATTTTCCTAGGACCGGTTCCAAACCAATTTGAAATGTACTGAAGTAAACAGTCTTGAATGTATCTTTCTCTTATCTTTGTACTTCAATGCAAAATTTCTTCTGATACAGTATTTGAGATCTTCATAGCAGAACCAAATGCTGCTGATGCTATGACTTCTCCATACTGGGTTAGTCTTTGTATAGTTTTATTCATCACTTTGATGGCATCTTGTGCTTAATGCCTTCCAGATTTCTCACCTACAAATGTTGTTCAAGAAGATTTTTGTTCCACTTCTCCAGGATTTCCAGCATACGATAGATAGAAAGACTCCAACACTACAGTTGATATGCCAATTATTTCCTTAGTGAAAAACAAGTAACATAGGAACTTTCATCAATATCTGCCCCTTTTTCTGGAACCAAGTCTGTTTATCTAAAATGTTTTTATACAAATTGTCTGTTCCTGTATGCTTAAAAATTGCACAGGTATAACATACAATATATTTGCAGCCATTGTCCATAGTAAAAGTGTTTTATTTCCTTTGAAGCTTGAAGTAATTTTACCATGTTTAGAAACAGACATACAAGTTTAATGTGGGGCCACTGCACAAAAAGAGGGCAATCATAGCAGTCATGATGTGATGTAGGGACACCCGGGGGCAGTGGCCTTTGTAGATAAAGGACAGAGATAAGGTCAGGGAAAGAAGTCTGTGGAGTCCTGCAGGCATGCAGTACATAATCACTGACCCAGCACCATGCCTGCCAGTGGCAAGTTGATTGGTCGTTATTTTTGAACATGGTTGGTCTGGCACTGTGAATTGATATGAGATTAGTGTTTTGGACCATATGACAAGTATCAAGAACGCTAAAACTGGATTTGCAATTTCATAGAGACATGGCCTAGAATTTTACCTCAGAATTTTTACCACACATGAACTAATATGCGTCACTGGTTTAAATCTTAATAGTAACTAGCATAGTTGTTCATGGTTCAGGTGTCCTAGCAAGGTGCTGACCCTATAGTCACATCTCAGCAGTCATATTATGAGCCCCTCAGCAGTAACCCTGCCACCATGTCCCAGACTATTTTCCAGTTCTTCACCAACTAAGAAAAAAAAAAACCAACAAACTACTTAAAAAAAGCTCATGTTGAAGTCTTAGAGCATGTTACAGGAATCACTATGTCCATACTCTTCTGTGCATCTTTTGCAAATTCCAGAGCCTGAACTGAACTTGGCCTGTCAGCTTTTTCTCTCTAGGAGCAAGGTGGAGTACTGCTATGGCCTACAGGTATAATATGGGATGAAAGATATTCCCTTGGGCTACCCTATCTCAGTCCATGTAAGACTTTTTAACAATTATCAATGCTTTATGTTCTGCTTGAGGGAAAAAAGTTCCAGAGCTCCAGTTCAGGGGCAGAGATGCTCCCAGCTGAATCCAGTCTCAGTTAAAAACCTGCTTTATTTTCACAGAATCACTGAATGGTCAAGAGGACCTCTGGGCTTCATCTGATCCAGCCCATCTGCTCAAGCAGGGTGACCTAGAGTCATTGTCCCAAGACCACGTCCAGAGAGATTTTTAGTATCTCCAAGGATGGAAACTCCACAACCTCTCTGGGCAGCCTGTGCCAGTGCTCAGTTACCCTCACAGTGAAAAAGTGTTTCCTGATGTTCAGAGGGAACCTCCCGTGTTTCAGTTTGTGCCCATTGTCTCTGGTCCTGTCACTGGGCACCACTGAAAAGATCCTGGCTCCAACCTCTTTGCACCCTCCCTTTAGATATTTGTATATGTGATAAGATCCTCCTGATCATTTTTTTGCTCCAGGCTGACAAAGTCCCAGCTCTCTCAGCCTTTTCTCATAGGAGAGGTGCTCCAGACTCTTAATGATATTAGTGGACCTTTGCTGGACTCTCTCCAGTTTGTTTATATCTCTCTTGTACTGAGGAGCCCAGGACTAGACCCGGTACTCCAAGTGTGGCCTCACCAGTCCTAAGCAGATGGCAAAGATCACCTTCCTCAACCTGCTCACAGCTCTCCTCCTAATGCAGCCTAAGATACTGTTAGCCTTCTTTGAAGCAAAGACATATTTGTGGCTTATGTTCAACGTAGTGTCCACCAGGACCCTCAAGTGCTTTTCTGCAGGTCTGCCTTCCAGACAGCCAGCCCCTAGTGTGTAATGGTGCGTGGGGTTGTTCCTCCCCATGTGCAGGACTTCGCTCTTCTCCTTGTTGAACTTAATGAGGTTCCTGTCAGTCTATTTCTCCACCCCTGTTGAGGTACCTCTGGATGGCAGCATGACCCTCTGGTATATCAGACTTTCCTCCCAGTTTTGTGTCATCTACAAACTCGCTGGGGGTACACTCTGATGTGTCATACTGGTCATTATTGAAGATGGTAAATAGGATCAGACCCAGTGTTGACCCCATTACCTTGCTGTAATTAAACCGTTAGCCTCCAACTAGAATCCCTGCCACTGATCAGCACCCCCTGGGCCTGTCAGTTTACCCAGTTTTCAATCCACCTCACTGTCTGCTCATCCAGCCCGTACTTCATCAGCTTCTCTGTGGGGGTCCTATGGGACACAGCGGTGCCAAAAGCCCTGTTGATGTCAAGGTAGACAATATCCACTGCTCTCTCCTTGTCTTACAAAGCCAGTCATTTCATCGTAGAAAGGTATCAGGTTGGTCAAAAATGACTTTCACTTTCTGAATCCATGCTGACTATTCCTGATCAGCTCCTTGTTGTCATGTGCTTGGCAATGGTTTCCAAGATTAGCTGCTCCATCACTTTCCCAGGGATCAAGGTGAGGTGGACCAGCCTGTAGTTCCCTGGGTCCTCCTTGAAGACAGGACCAACATTTGCTTTTCTCCCATCTTCACACACTTCTCCCAGTCACCACGGTTGATCAAAGGTTATTGAGAATGGATCAAAGATTATTGAGAGTTTTCAACAGATTTTAGCAGATTGTAGCCCCTAGATGAGTGCAACAGAATCGCCCAGTTAAATCTCAGTAGCCCTTTATCCCAGTGAAGACAAAGCTGAGGATTTATACTGAAATAATACTACAGTTCAAAAAATAAAGCAGATGAAAACACACTTAAAAGAAAAGCAAGAACCTTAAAACAACTGCAGAATTGAAGTGACTTCAGACTTTAAATTACATTGATTTTGTTGTATTTGGCATGCTGTCCTGTGTAATTCTGATGACTACGCTACTGATAATAAGAATAAAACCTGGCATTTGTTGTTTAAGCTTCTGATTCTGTATTTATTATCAATACTTGCTGAAAGTAAAGTAATTCCTGCTGAGCTTTAACAAGAAAGCTACTTAACTGTTCAAATATTCACAGCTGTTAGGAAAAAAAATTCTAGTTTATTCTAGTTTCTTCAGTTCACCATTCTATTAAAGATCTACATTTGTAATTAAAATATTATTGATCATATTTTGTTAATATGAGGGATAGATGATACTTGAAAGTTCAAGTCTGGTTTTATCTCATGATTCTTTGGGTTGTTTGAATTTTTTGGTTTTTTTTAATTATAAATCTAAGCTATCTAATGAGATTTCTATCATTTCTGTTGTTTATTATGACAATTAAAATGAGCCTTTTTCTCAGCATTTTGGACAATGATGTTTTGACTTCATACTGAAAATAATAATAATTAAAAAACCATAGCTATTTTATTAAAAGTCTACATGAAAATCCAGTTCAGGCATGTACGACTACACAAAGAAGCTGTGGCAATGAACATGCATCCTCTAGCAGCCTCACAGATGCTGAATGTTTGCATCCAATGTCAATCGTCACTTCCACTTCCTCCACGGCTAACTGCTAACAACATCTTAATGTGGGATTTTTTAATTTTCTAGAAACTTTGCCCTAGCAACTGTTAGGGAAGTTCGTTTTCGCTGGGTTTCCCATAGCAGAAACTCAGGCAAACAGCTGCTGCTCTCTCATGTCTTTGGCAGGCAAGGTGGTGCCAGGAAGGGATGTGTCCTTTATGGACAGAGAGAAAGAACGAAGAGGGAGAAAGAACAAAGGGGTCAAAACATACAGTTTAGAGACAGGAGAGCATTACTTTACTTAAAACAAACTAGCCCAGCCTTGAAGACATATTTAAAGGTCTGTGCAACATGGACAATGCAGGTAAATATATTAATATATGGAGAGGTTTCTAACAGAGAACTAGGTTTTGTGTTCAATTCTTAGTGATCTCCACTGGTAGTCAAGTGTGAATTTGCACTTCTGCTTTCAAAATACTCTCCTCTACATCACAAAAAAGCATAAATGAAATACTACTATTCTTGTGAAAACAAAAAAAACCAAACCAAACCAAACCAAACCAAACCAAACCAAACCAAACCAAAAACAACAAACAAAGCCAACACCTTAGAATTCTGTTTACAGTTTCTAATTTGGCTTATTTGGAGTATTTGGCCACTTCTCAGCTATTCAGCAAGGTAGTTACACAAATTGTAGCCGCTGTTATGAAGAATCATACCAAAAACTTGTTCTCTACAATTACTTGGGAACTATGTTTAAAATGTTAGCATCCAGTCAGCAAAAATAAACTATGCATGTGATTTAGCTGACTAATCTCCCGAAAGAAATAGTGGTCATAAAAAGGTTATAAAACCATCAGGTCCTAAAAACATTAAAAGTACAAATATATTATCAGAAATGTTTCATAACTATTTAAAGAGTAACTAGATGGTATGCACTACTAATGCATTTTCTTTGGTGTGAATAGATCCAACCATTTTACTGACGAACCTGAAAGGAGTGTTACGAGTTTCATGACAGACCTCGAGAGTGAGTAGTACTTTACTTCAAAAATAAGTAGCTAAGCGGAATTGCACAGACTGAACAGCTTATTCAGTGGGAGTTGGAGTACCAAAATCTGGCCATACATGAATTAAGGTCAGATCGTTGACCTCAGTGGGAGTTTTGCCATTTGCTTCAATGGAAGTAGGATCAGGCTATCAATGCGTTAAAATGGTTTAACAGAAAGCATTATTGAAATGTAAATGTTCATGTTGTCTTAATCTGAACTTCCCATCTCCCTATTCAGTGCTGTTTGTAGAGAGTGTTATTCTGGGCTTTTACTCTGGGACCTGTGTTAAACAAAGTGTGTCGTCAAAGAAATATCCTGTAGTACAGGGCAACAGAACTACAAATTTTGTAATAACAATTCTAAGCAAAACTAGTGAGTCTGGTTTAAAGAGCAACCAAACCATGCTGTATCATCTAGCCTTAACAAAGATGCAGTTGTCTATGTTGTTGAATACAGCTCATCCACATAACACTTGGTGTGAGCTGACCTGGTCGACGTCATTTAAAAAAAGAAAAAATCTTTCAGGTATTCAGTTGCCTGGAGGCACTACCTGCAATGGTTTCAAGTAACACTTAAAATTACTACAACTGAAAAAGACTTGTGTAGGGAAAACAGAAGTTGAGTTCATGTGTTTGATGTACCTTACTGCTAGCCCAGTTTCCTTCTTTGTGGTTTAAACGTCATCAACACAAATGAGTGGATAAACCAGTAAAGACTGCATTTTATTAAGATTCTCTCTCTTCCTCCTACCTATCACAAGTCCCCTTCCAAAGGCAAACGCCTGGCTTTCTCTTCCTCCTCCCCAGCCACTGTAATTACTAAGACCAAACCAGTTGCACCAGGGAGTAGACACATCCTGTTTAGCTTGCTTGGGATCTTGAAAAGCAGTCTGGAGCTCTCAGCTGCAGACAGCAGGCCAGCATGCATATTTCCTCTAGGCTCAGTCAGAAGCGTACACACGCACACACAGTAGCTTGCTTGCCCAGCCAGGAAACACATACATACCTTCTGACTGGTGGCATCGAGGCAACACACTGTCTCTCAGCCTCCAAGGACGTCAATATCCCTCTCATTGGGGAAAGACCAGAGGAATTATTTTGTGAGATATGTGTTATTTGGGCTATTTCCCACTGTTCTTTGAAAACAGCAGTGAAGTCAAAAGAAGAAAGAAGCATTAAAAAAAAAAGAAAATAAAACTTTAAAATGTAATTGTAACCACTTCATGGTGCAGTGGTGGTAGACAAGAGCTGAATGTACTAGCTTCAACTCTATTTTTTCTGCTGACTAGGCAACAAGTCAGTGGCATCACTTGGACCGAAGAGTAAGAGACACTGCTGATCAAGTTGCAGCCTGTTCCTATTGCATATGGCAATAGTTACAAATTTAGCCTTAGTGGCTGGTATGAACTAAGCTAATTAAAAAGACAATTGGCGTGTTCATTGTGATTAAAGCACTAATAATAACATCTCTTATTTCCCTATCAGTAATGTTCTAATTGCCAAGGATACATGGCAGGTCACAGTGCCACCTGCTCATTTTGCAGGAACTATAGGTTGCATCTTTACTGTAATATAGAAGACATAGGCTTGCATACTCTCCTATAGCTATCCACAGTGTTTAGTTTTTAACCTACTTTCTGGCATGGTTTTGGCCTTTGGCCCTCAGTTGTTTCCTAGACACAGTTCAGGAAAAATCATGGCCAATCACCTATTATTGACTGCTGTCAGTAAGCTGTATGGCTCAGGCTACCATGTCCTAGGGCGGCAGGGAGGAAGAGGAAACCAGACAGAAAACATGCAAACCATGAGCTCATATTTCCTCCTGAGGACAGAGAGTGATTTTTAAATCGTTTCATTGACTAGACTGGATTTAAAGTACGAATTCCCACTGTCATGAGACATGTAATTCGCATTAGAACAACTTTTGGTCTTGCAGCATCAATGGCACTCCACAAAGAAGCAGAAGACATGGAGCTTGGAAGATCTTCCCCAGGGCTATTTAAAATAACATGTTCATGCTATTATATTTTCTTCTTTTACTTTTGGCCACAAGTCAGTTGGATTTTGTGCATCTGAAGAGGACTGTAAGTGCATGAAAGTGGAAGAATTACTCTGGAGGATGCAAAAGATCCTGAATGGCCTTGGGTCACAGTGAGGTTTAGAAGACAGATGACGTTTAATGCCCTTCAATTCAGTACATATTATTAAACTAGCAGAATTGTCAGCAAACTTTGGGCGGCATTGAGCTATGAAAGAGAGGTTAGAGTTAGGTCTGCTTTGCAAAATCGCATGATGAGCACCATGGGAACAAAACTGTGATTTTTCTCCCAAGTGCTGACTTTTTCAGGTGATCCATACATATTTGGTATGCCTGTATGAGTTACAGAGTAATGTCTGTCACCACCAGTTGTTTCAGACAATAGTTGCAGTAATTTTCTGAGTAGCACAATTCTTCCTACTATCCAGCATGGATCTGTGAGTCTGAGAGGAGTGCTGCTTCCACTTTTAATAAAACACTGCTTGCAGGCCCTGCAAGCACCTGTGCTTGTCTTGGACAGCTCCCCATTGAGTAATTTCGCTGAGCCCTGCTTAGTTTACGACATCCAGCATGATCACAGCTGAGGCGATGCAGCACGTAGCCAAGAGAACAAAGCAACTGCCTCTTGCATATCTGAAGGTGTTCACCTCATTAAAAAAAAAAAAAAAGAACTAATTGCGGAGACTTTCTGGGGAGAGGTTTTTTTTTTGGGGGGGAGAGGTTTTTTTCAGGGTTTTTTTTGTTTGTTTTACTTTTTTTCTTTTTCTCCTCTTTATAATTAACCACAGTTTGTTCAACATTTTGAGGGAATTTATTTTCAACTTTGCCTGAGACTCTTTCACACGGAAGTCTGTTCTATGAATTCCAGCCTTTCTTAGGGACGGATTAAGTTGTGGAGACTCTGACCTTGTGATACTACCATGTTTCTGCTAAACAAAGTCCAGAGTGCAAAACAAAGATGTAGCAAGTAGTTATGAAATGGCATGGCTATTACACATGCTTTTGATTCTCATTGTCTGGTGTTTATTTTGGGATAATTCTGTTTTGAGAGTGGAAAAAACAGACTGTAAATAAAAAGGAGGCCTACATAAATACGTTATGCTACACAGTTCTCAAAAATCTAATGGAGGGCTCCTCAGTGAGTGCCTAGGAGACAGGAAAATTATTTTCAACAATGAAAGAAGAAGGTAAGAATGTTATGGGACACCATGACAAGTCAGAAAAAGAATGAGATTCACCCACTTGCGCAAAGCCCTAGTAATTTACTATTGCAGCTCAGTGTCTATGTTGTTTCCCTCCTACGTGAAGTTTCTAGGTCACTGGCTTTGGTGTCCTTCCAAACCACGCAGCTCCACTCCCAGCTCACCTCCCTTCACCTGGACAGTGGGAGAACCTCTATTGCAACTTTCAGGAGATGTTGAATTAGCTAGTACCACATTTCTGCTCCTGACTTCTCTCCTACATTGCCCCACCCCTGAAAACAGATGATGGAAAAGGGAGGAAGAAGGAATGGAACTGTGCTGGCTTGCTGTGCAAATGTAAATTTTACTTTTGACAGGTCAGACTGAAGGTCAAATGAATCCAAAGACCTAAAAGAATATATTAATAATCCAAAATCATATTCCAAGGGATACTAATGAAATTAAGAGGAAATTTTTGTTAGGGACATGGCTTCAGCCATAAATTCCAGAAAACATCATCTAAGCTATCTACTTGTATTTTTATGGCTCTATAAATCTTTAAGGCCTTATACACATGTAGGAGTCAATTTATTCCACAGGGAGTTGCACTTGCATATCAGAGGGTAAAATCTCATCTTATTTTCTAGATAGGAAAAAGAGGAAGTCTTTAACTTTTAAAAACATTTACTGTATCCTAGCAATGTGCAGTGATGCTATGCAAGCCTGACAGCAGACAAATGGCTTTGAAAGATACTAAACCTTACAGAAATACTGTAGGGAGACAAAGTGATAATCATTGGGAGTCTGTAGGTAGTAGAGGTTCCAAACATTGTTTTGATTCTAGGCACAAAGCAACAAAGGTAATATAGATGGAAATTTCTTAAACACTTGTGTTGAGGTTGATGCAGAGCTTAAGAAAATCTGGTTGTCCAGAAATGAAAACAAACAGAGGAATCAAGAGAAGTAAACATTTTGTTCTCAAGGTTTTGTAACTCAGAGAAAGTCGAATCTACCTTTTTTATTGTATATTCTAAAATCTTAGCTTGGGAGCTTAAGTGATTTTCAAGTTCTTAAAAGCAACAACTAAACTCTCTCCACAAGCAAATAAAGTATGAATTGGCTGTTCTAATTCTCCAGGAAAACAAAAATAAACAAAACAAAAAAACAAAAACCAAACCAACAAAAAAACCCCAAACAAACTACAAACAAAAAACCCCAACAAAACAACAAAAAACCCCAAACAATGGAAGACATGTACTGAATGACCAGCTTTATGATTCTGTTAGCTGCAAAGTATAGCTAATTAGAAAAAAACTTTCTGCATTTAAACTTTACTGGAATGAAACATCTTCATTCACAAAGGCACAGTATGGCTGGGCATGTAGCCTGCCACCATCTATGATGCCAAGTTGATTCTTGAATAGGTTGTGTAATTGCCAGTGGAGGACAGATAGATGGGAGTCTGAGGATGATAAACAATTTAGAAACTGAAAGAAGGCTGCCAGTTTCCACAAGTTCAACTTCTTTCAGCTACCTGTAAATGTGAATAGAGAACAGAATAAAAGACAAATGGTACGTCTGAAAGCTTTTCTATAGAAACCTTGAAACAATTCTCTTTCCATCTTCTAAAATACCGTAGGATGTGTTCCTAGTCTTCATGATAAGGTTCTGCCTCATCATCAACTTACTTTCCTCAAGCTTTGAACAATATCAATTGCTCAGTATTTATCATTGCACATTAGTGCTCTACCAGAGTCTTTAAAATGGAGTGTCTCCCAAAAGAATGTACTAAGTGGTATGAAAGAGAATATGGGAAATGTCAGACAGGGAAAGACTAATTCATAGTCAGACCACAGTTCTGATAGATGCAGCATCTTGGTACGGCTTCCTATTTTACTGAGTTGCATATTCGTGACTTGGCATTATCATGCTCTGGAGCTCAGCTATAGAGATGCAGGGAAGGAATGGAATTTCCAGAGGGAATTACAGGGCCTCTGACAATGGTGGCAGGACACTCAGCTCAACCCTTCAAGCAGAGCTGATGTGACTTTTGAAACAACTACATCTCATGTTCCTATTGAACAGTACAGCAATCGTAAATGAGCTTTGGTGGAAATGGAAGTTGAGAGAGGAACCTGAGTGGATTCTTTTGTATAGATCCACAACTGATTCAGCACAACTTTTTGGCAATGATCAGATGCTGATATTTTAAATTGCAGTTATGCAATATCTAAACCCAAAAATAATTCTCATATCCAACTGTCTTAATATAATTTGGATATGTTTATATCTACTGAATGACTGTTTGAAACCATGAGGCTTCAGGCCCTATCTCATGACAAACCATTGCTGCCACCTTCTACTGTGACCAAGAGACATCTGAGATCTTTATCTCCTCTGGCTGCTTCCTTTCTTATGAGTTTATCAATTAATTGGGTCATCCTCTGTGCCCTATGATTTTGTGGTAACTCTTTGCTTTAGAGTCCTCCAGAATTATGTCTTTACTTACGAAACTTCTTCACTGGTAAAAAATGTGGGCTAAACCCAAACAAAACACTAGCACATCAGGGATATCTATATTTTCTGGTATCATTTTCCAGTACAGCCACATAATAATTAAATATTTAGCCAATATCATACCCAGTCTGGATAGCTGTTTTATCAGATATTAAATAGCAGAAAAAGGTACAAAAATAGCAATGGCAAGATCTGCTTTATATGATAACTACAGAATGCATCACACAAGATAAGACATTATTAGCTCTTGCTGCTGGTTAAAATAACACACATTTCTGTGGTAGTGAAGTCACTGAACTGATGGCAATGGAGTCCTAATAGCTAGGTCCTGTGAATTCCCTTGGAAGCTCTGGTGTTGAATATAGTTGCTCCTGGATGTAGCTATGACGGAGGTGGATAGGCTTCCAGTGGGATGACATTTTCTTCATCCAATGATTGAGACAATGTGCTACATCTGACAATGCCAAAGGGGCTGCAGTCTCTTTTACCTTCATATTTATCCCTTAAATCTGTGTCTCATGGTCTGTTTCTAAATTGGTGCTCATCACAGCCAATCTAATTGTTATCCTCCTTATCACTGACATTGGTAAGATTGAAAGAGATAATTTACAGATCATTTAATCAAGCCAGACCCTGTAATATCTGTTTGTGCTTTGTTTTTCTTGATACAGATTATCTGCATTAGTTCACTACTCCACCACTGTGCCTTGTCCATTTGCAGGAAACGTCGTGCCCCACAACCTCCAATGTCTCTCTGGACAGTGAACTATTCAGTCTTGTCACAGTTCTGCCACTTCCTTTTCATGTAAATCTGCCGTACCTCCATCTGCCACCTGTGGAATGGGGCTAATGAAATCTGCCTTGCACACCAGCTGCTGAGTAGGGTTAAATTCCCTGGGTGTGCCTCTACTGGTGCTTTATTTCAGACCAGAGCAAGCATTTGAAGTGGACTTCTTCATCCTCCCCAGTTACCACCCGTTGGTTCATATCATGGAGCAGTCTCACCACATGCTACCTGGGTCCTTCCTCGTGCTCACCTGGAGGACATGCTTCAGCCACATGTCATCTGCTGCAGTCCAATCAACAGAAATGGATTAAAGCTAGTCCAACATAAAACCCCCAAAACATTTAGTATTGGGAACATTGTGTCCTTGGTTCTACCTGTTTTGCTATGCTGGTCCATTCCTATTGGGACACGATATATAATGGAGACATAGACATTATTATAACTGATGGTTGCCTTTGTGATCCTTGGATGAACAAAGCAGCAAAAGTATGAGTTATTGTGTGCATTTCAGAGAATAAATACAGCCTTTGTGTTTTAACCCCAAATTTTGGCTTTCTTTCACTGTACTATTTTAGCGGGAGATTCCATAGTTTATATAAGAAAGTTTACCTTAGAAGATCTAATAGCAAATGGAACCTGCTTCTGCACTTATGTAAATAAAATCTATTCAAGCTGAGCTCGTTCTGGTCCAGGGACATTAACCAGCAATGTTTATTTTTTTATAGCTGGCAAATTTCCCCGAAATTTTCATTTTGAATAGATGCAGAAGTTTAACACCAGTAGTTTATTTTGATACTTACTCTATACACATTCTTAGATACTAAGACACACTTTGGGGTTACAGTAAGGTTAGTTTTAAAGGCTTTGTAGTCCAAAATGATACTCCCCACCATATGTTTGAAATTGAAAGAAAAATGCCAACAAAAGAAGAACCCTTGTATATGTCATTTCATTGCAGCACTTCTGTGTTTTACAGTATACCATTTTTACCGATGCTATCTTCTGCTTGATTCTTATTCCACCTTCAAATCCTTCACTCTGATGTAATTCTGATTGTCTCTTCAGTATTGTTATTGATATTGAGAGATATATGAAGAATCAGGCCTAGATAATTATTTTTTTTTTATAACTTGCTCAAGTCTCTAGTTTTTCTTTTGTCCTGTAGCAACCTGTTCTTTCCTTTTACTGTCACTACTGACAATGTTACAGAAACCCCTGGCTTTCTCAGTGTTGATGGAGTATCGCTCTGCTTTGTGTGCGTGATTTTATATGCTAGCTATGCTCAGCCTGTCTTTATACCGATACATGTCTCTCCATGTCTCTTAGCCAGCAGGAGGTGCTGAGGAATGATGCAACACATATCTTTCTACTGAGACGATCAGGTTCCCTCTCTGCCATGCACAAAGATTTTCACTAACTTGTGAGCTGAATCTCAGCTTCGTCACATTAACGTGAGGATTTTAGTTCTATTTTTAGGATGGCATTTTATGTTTGGCTAGAGCAGGGACATTCTTCTTTTGCTTATGTTTTAATTAAATAACCTTTAAGACAAGTGAGTAGGAACAGTCAAATCAAACTAATGCTCACTGTTACTCCAAGAGGGAGCAGTGAGAATACATAGCATTTATTAAAGACTTTGCTTTTCTCAGTCTGTTTGGGATGGATGGCAATATGTTACAATCACAGAGGTAGGATAACAAATAAAGAGATGAAATATTGCTAATCCTTTAACTAACCAGCAATATAAACTGTAGTCACAGCTTTAGATGTTATGTTAAGCAGTGATCAAAGAAAATAGTATGAGAGTAAGGAAAATATATTAAGATATTCTTGTTGTCAGATAATAATTAACTGCTGGTTATCATACACACTCCTAAAAGTTAACTTTTGGATTTGTTAGTATTAGTCCCAACATAACCAAAACGACTACTGAACTCTTGAAACAGGAATCCCCTTCCCACTCCCCTGTTGCAGCTGCAAGTTTCCTTATATTGTCTGAGTAAATACCCTCAGTACTCTTCTACGAAACCACTAATAAGGACAGGAAAATACAGACTGTTTCTCAGGTCACTGTATTCCTTCAAGCCCTCAGAGGTTTCAGTTCTCAGTGTGTGATGTGGACACCTTTCTTCCAGTAAGGTATATCAAACCATACAGTCTTCGAATGCAAACACTTTGTTAACAGGAACAGGCAGGCGCACACACCTTCCAACACTTAATCAGCTAGCCAAAAGCAATCACTGACCCACCAACACATATTTTAAAGAAAATACAGAATACCATGGAAGATACCAGGGTGAGAGAATGTCTTCTGTAAAACCTATCTATAAAAATGGGAGCCTAATGAACTGTAGATGCCTAGAAAGATAACCGTGTTACCAGAGAAATCCTACAGCATATAATCAGTTTGTGAACACTTTGAACATTGTACAGCAATAACAAAGTGCTTCATGGATTTATCAGAAACAAGTCCACCTCATTTTTCTTTGGCAGAGCAATTGGCCAAGAGGGTAAGAATGAAAAAACAGACTTGCTAGATCTTGATTTTAAGAAGGCTTTCTGCATAGTTCTGCATGCTTTTCTCAAAAGTAAACTAGGAAAATACAGCGTAGATTAGTTCGCCATAACATACACACAGAACAGATGGCACTTCTTGGTCTAGTTCTACTCAATATTTTTATAAGTGACTGGAAGATGAAGCAGTCGATCTTCAAGTTACACCAGCAGATAGGAAGTGCCAGCACTTCAGAGAAATGTATTAGGGCTTGGATTGATGATCTGATATGAAAAGTAAGAATTCAGGAAAAAAGGACAAATGAAATTTGCCACAGATATCAACTGCATGGATATAAAAGGGGAAATATTTATCTGGGATGCAGGACAGGAAGGAAATTTGAAGACTATATGGCCCCCTAAACTGAGGAGGAGTGAACTGCATCATATGGCTGAGGAAAGACAAATCTCACTGTAGTGCGTTTTAGCAAGAGTATCTTATGTAAGATGAGGATGGCTGTTCTGTTTTACTCTGTTGGCACTGCGGAGACTCAGCTTGAGTACTTTGTCCTGTTTTGGGCACCACACTTTAAAAATGATAGAGACAAACTGGAGAGAGTCCAGAGGAGAAGAACAAGAATGGTAAGTGGTATGGAAAACACACTGTATGAGGAAAGGCCAAGAGAATCGGTTCTGTTTAGTCTAGAAAGAGAAGACAAGCACAATGTGACAGCAGCCTCCCAGTGTATGGAGCTAGCTGTTCTCCATGTCCACAGGGGGTAGACAAAAAGGTGTCGATTTAATCTTCAGCAAAGATGCTTTTCTGTACTATTGGGAAAAAAGCTGTAAATTGGAAGACAGTGATGTGATGGAATAGGTCCCCAACAAAGCTTGTGGAATCCACTGCACAGGACAGTCTTGTGTAGGGGTGAGATGTCTCTTCAGCATGGTCCAAGAGACAGAGGATGTGTCAAAGTAGGGAGAGAGAACATCCACCCGGCAGTGTCTGTGCTTTCTGTCATACATCTTTCGTATGAGAAAAGAAATTATTGCTGAATTTCAACTTGTGATATAAAGTTTCTGTGTCCTACCAATAATTTCATGAGCTTCAGAGGATTTATTTACCCAGTTTTCTTTAATTCAGTGTCCCCTCTACTTTCCCAAACTGCTCCCCAAAACTCATGGTAACACATATGTTACTATCACTCTCTCAGTGTGGGTTTATTGCTCACATTCCCATTTTATGTAACATGAAAAAACATTCTCACATTCAGGAGTTTATAATATACTGATAACAGTTTAAAAGGAAAATATTGACATTAGTCTGGTTGTGATAATGCAAGCAAGTAAATATTTAGCTGACTATTTAGTAGCAGGGTAGACAAGAAATGCTGTACAACCCCAAACCAGATGTATAACCAGACGATTCAGTTCCCGTCAGTCCTTTCCTGGCTCCAGATCTAGGTACTAGCACAGAGTCTTTGCTGCTTTCTACCTGCCCGGACACGCCAGTTTCTCAACTCATCTTCCTTCAAATGCCACTTTAAAATGCATCTGTGCTGTAATACATAAAAGGAACCTGCTGTGCAAGAACGTCTTATGTAAATTGTGACTTGTGGTTGTTGCTACAGCTCCACTAAGCATTACAAGCACATTTTACCACTCCATTTTAACTGGCCACTGCTTGTCTTAAACACCTGCCTTGTGTTTGAGATTGCAAAATTTTCAGGTCAGAGTTTACCTGGTGTCTGTACAGTGTCTCACACACCACCCTTCTGCCTGTCATTCCCATTTGTACTCTAAGCATAATCCACACGATCTCCTTTAGTTCTACAAATCCAGGCTATGTGTAAACTCTTCTTTGTAACACCTTTAAGAGAAAATTTTCCTGGCAATCCAGAGTCATCCTCTGGGATTTTTATTAATGCTCCATGAACCTTTATACTAATTTCTCTTTCTTTGGCTAATGCAGTGCTTCCCTACACCTGCCTTTCCAGGAGGCTTTTGCAGTGCTTATTTGCATGTTCCTATGGCCCTCTCCGGCTTTCTTCTCTTCTACTGGCTCCTCCTTCACAACTGTATCAAATGAACTACCCCTTGCTCTTCTCAAGTTGTCTTGTGGCTTGCTGCCATCCTCCCTAGCATCCAGCTCTGTTCTCTCCGTTGGCCAGTTTTCACCACCCACTTCCTAGATTTTTCAGGCATGTACTTGCACATTTCCAGCTCAAGGTTTCTCAGCAGAGTAGGCAAAATCAAATTTTGCTACCCCAGCAAGGAGACTGCTGGTGTGCTGGCACTGTTGATAATGCTTTTCAATAGGTTTTTCTACACTTTTGCACTGACAGTTCATATCAATCTCCGTTCTCTCTTTCCTCTGACCCTTCTTTTAGGTTAGAAATTTATTGACGAAGGAGCCATTCATTTGTTTCCCCATCGAGCACAAGAGGGTCTTGGTCAATGGCAGGAACTCACAGACAAGTCAGTCAGTCATCATTTGCATCTCAAGGTTTCTTCTTTCCCTTGCAACATACATGTTTTTTAACAAGGAGAACAAAGTTACTCCCAAACTTGGATTCTGATCATTAGTCATTTCTTCATCTTCTTTTAACATGAAAGATCCAGCTCTCATTTACTTACTCGTTCAGTCACTTTAAATCTATGTCTTTTAAACACTGCCTAAGACTTTCTTTTTTTTTTTTCTTTTTATGTTGTTTGCTGGTAATTTTGTCTTCTTCAACAGATAATCCTTGAATCATAGTTCATCCTGCTTGGTCAATTTCTGTGTCCAAATTATATTACCAACATTTTTTAGCCCAGTAAATCATATAAGCAGTCACTACTCTTTCATATTAACCCTGAAGAGCATTATATGCTTGGATGAGTTGTCCTTCTATTTCACAGAGAAGCTCACTGGAGTCTGTGGTGACCTCTAATGGCTATGAAAACCTTGTACTGAGCACAGGAACAATGGTATTTCTGGCTTTCCCACCTTTCTGTTCATCTACAGAGAGCACATTAGAGACTCCTAGTACTATTCTTTTTTACTCAAGCTGATGACTCTGTAAGTAAAATAAGTCCAATGTTCTTTTTACTGTCACTTATCTCATCCAGGGTATTATTTAAATACCCTGGAGAAAATAATGAAACATCTAGAAGGTCAGCAGCATGCAGGTACCCTTAGCTGTGCATCTTCTCCATTCTCAGTGCTGATGATTGAGAGGCCTGAATGCCCAGCTGAAATTAGCATGTTCATGAAGGTTAACTGGCTAAAACTTACAGTGAGAACACAGAAACAATAATTTGAGGAAATGGAAAATATTTGGCAGAACTAACCATGTCGTTTCCCACGCTAGGGAGCTCTGCTCTGTCAGATAACCAGCTGTAGTTATCATCTTTATGAATTTGCAGAAGCATGTTTATTCTATTGGTGTGTGGCAGAAGTGCTAGAGCTACATATCTAGCAACTTGGTCACAGCGACTTCTCTGTTGCTTGGACTTCCAGCAGCTTTCAGCATATTTACTGCAGCGTACTGCACTTGGGAAGAAATTACATCCACCCTGGAAAGAGTCGTTACAACAGCATTCGTGCCTGCAGCAAGACCAGAGATCTCCTTGGCACGCTTGTTTTGCGAGATGGCTGATGTATGACAACGTGCTTTGAAGTCCCAGGTCTCAAGCTGGAATGAAGGATCTACAGCCAAGACGTACCTGCTCTGTGCAACAAAGCATGTAAGCTGTTAATAAGGGTTATTTGTAGGAACCCTTTCCATTTATTAAAATATAACTACATGTACAGGCAGTGGTAAATGAAAAGGAGGGCCAGGCAGAAACCGCAGCTGGCATTTTAACACTATGGCACTCAGATGAAAAAAGAAACAGAAGTCAGAAAAGAGCATACTTGGTGAGTCATAGTTTGTGGCTAGGACAGAAAATGAAAATTATCATTACCATATACAAGGTTGGACTTCATGAGAAATCATAAGGATTGCTTTGGGATTATGAAACTGCAAAACATGCTGGGTTTTGGCCAAATCCCTCATTTAAGTTTAACTGTCTGAAGGGCAGTTTGACTGAGGAAGGAGGCTAAATCCATATGACTTGGGTTAGGATTTCGCCTTATCTGGACTCTTGATCCTCTTACCGTTTTGTAGAAAAAAGTGTAGCACACAAACCACTTGTTGAGAAAAAAATATTTTTATTTTTTTTCCACCTTTGCTTTTTGTTCAAGAAGTGGGAGAAATTATCAAGCTTAGTGAAAGTTCCTTAGTGTTGGATAAGCACTGCAAAATATATCTGCAATGGCTTCCTCAATTATAAAGCTTAAGTCAGAAATTTACCTGTTTTGTTGCTACTTGAACTCAGATTTGAAAAGCTTGAAAGCTCCAGGTCCAATCTCTTAACAGAGAGCTTTTTTAAGAAAATGAGATTAACAAACCCCTATAATTTTGTAGAGAGAGCCATTAGGTGTGCGTTAAATTAGAGGACTCATCTTCCATCCTTGTAAAGACCATTCTTCATGAGTACTCTAATGATCGAGTTTTACTGGCACAAAAGTTACTGGAAAACAAATGCACTGGTGGCAGTTTCAATTTATATTTGCAGTCCTGGAAGAAGTTTCAAACAGCAATTTGAACTGTACAGGAAACCCACAGATGTGAGTGTGAGCTAAAAATGGCACTATTTGGGAGAGTGGTTTGGTACAGAAACATCAGGCAGACACAGAATATTTCTTACTCAGGGTAACAAAATGGGGAAAAAACTTTGAAGAAGTAGCGAAAGAGTCAGAGGATCATTACATCCGGGGAATAAAAAAAAAGATATGAAAGTTTTATGTTTTACTTAATTCAGAAACAAAAGAAAATGGTAAAGGACTTGAAGATAATGAGACTTGTTTTTTAATGAGCAAATAAATTAAAAAGCCATCTTTAGGCATTTTAAAGCAGGTTCTTCATTAAAAACAAACTATAACTATGATTTGAGCTGTAAAAAAGAGTCAGGAAAAATTTCCAGAAAATAAAAAGGCTAAAGACAAGAAATATGCCAAGCAGGCAACAATGTATGTGATGTGATTGTCCACATAAGAAGTGGTAATCTTTTGGTGCATATGCCAAAACTCCTAATAAGCCCAGTTTTGCAAAAATGTGGATTTGTTAGAAACAGCAGCTGAACTGAAGAGATCAAGGACTTCAATGTGTGAGCAGGCTGGGATTTCTTTATATCAGGTAAACCAGGAGCTATGCTGATTTACAAGTCCATGTCGGGGGGAAAGGCTTATAGAGAAATGTTCCTAACCTAACTGAAGAACCAAATTAAGAAGGATATTAGAGGCAGTGTGACAAAATGTTTTAGCAGAAAAAAAAAAAAAATCTGGTGTTTCAAATGTTGAGAAATGTCAAGGAAAAAATAGGGATTGCTAGAAGTTGAGATAAGTTCAATTTTGCAAAGAAAACAGGAGCAATGGCAAAAAAAGCAGGGAAAGAAGAGGTTTCTCACTAAACATGTGCCGGTAATTAGTAAGCACAGATAACATAGGTTTGGCCCCTCACATAACTGAATAATTTGCCTCTGAGTTTGGTGGGAGGGATGATGTTGGGCATGAAGCCTGAGTGGAGGAGTTGATGGAAGTAGACTCCTCCAGAGGAGGAGAGGAAGAGATGTGGAGAACTTGGTTTATTCAAAGGCTGCCACAAAGGTCAAAGAAATGTTACAGAGCAAACAGCACTCTGTCTTCAGTACAGCAACCGGGAGTGACAGCGTTTTAAAAACCTCCTCCATACCAACGAATTCAGCCATGTCGGGCTCTGCTGGGTCATTACCCACCATCAAGCAGTTATCTAGTGAGAAGCACTTGGTGCTCCTTGTTCCAATGCTCTCCCACACTAAAGTGTGTATTTTTTCAAAAACACCTTTTCAGCTGGCATCCTCTGCAGAGAGGCCAGTGCCTGAGTGAGCCTGAAGCTTGGAGTCACTTATAATCAGTGGATGAAACATTAAAAGAGAACACCTACTTGCTTCTTTTTATTCTTACTTCTAGAAATAAACAGAATAGCAGAAGACTGTGGCCTGTAAAAGTAGAATCTAATAAGAATTGTGTATTTTAGGTGTTTCCTTCTGTAAGAGAAAGCATTAAAGAGTTATTTCAGAAGAATCTGCATCTAAATATCTTAAAGCAACTGTGCAAGAAAATACTGGAGAAGTATTAGAAAGAATAGTAAGTACAGTGGAGTAATTTGAACAATTAACCAAAACAATTATATGAAGCAAATATAAGCAAAGCTAAAAAGAATTATGGCATAAAACACTCAAATGAATGCTCTGATTAATGTAAAGAGGGATTGCATATTCTATTATAAATGTTTAGTGCTTTTATTTTTAACATAATGGTTTATATTATGGATATAATGACCTTTCGGAAATGGCAGATAAATGACAGTTTCAAGCTAAGAATTTTTCAACTACTTAAGGAAAGTCTGAATGCCAAGTTTTCTTATGATTTTTATTGCACTATATTTACATTAAAAGCTACATATATATAAACTACAGCAAAGAACCCTTTACTCAGAAATATCATTTGTTTGGAATTCCTATGGCTCTGCTCTCTTACAGTGATATCCATATATTAAAATAATCACAATAAATCTAAAAATTAAGATCTCAGTGCTAACAACTTAACATACATAATATTTCTCATAACATATTATTTTGAAAGTTAATTTTAAAATTCAGTTAATAGGAGAAACTCATGCAATCATTTGTAAGAGCCTATCTATGAAAAAAATGAAGAAAAATAGTTTCCTGTCATCTAAGCTGTTCTTTATAGATACAAAAGAATAGTCTGTTTGTACATTTTTGACAGATATGTTTCTTCTACTGATGACTTTTTTGTATTTTTACATTACTACTGGTGAATACATTTCATAAGACATATATATCTTTTCAAGACTGGGGAAAACAGATGAAGGGTTGATCTGATAAGATATAAAATACACTGATGTGTGATATATGATGGCCATGACCTTTTTCAGATTGCTGGAAAATATTTACCAAAAAAGGAAATAGGCATTTGAGGAGGACCTATTATCACCATGGAAGTCAGAGCTCAGTTTGAGAGATCTCTTGCATAACAATACCAGCTCTTTCTTAGCACCACTGAAGTGTAAAATGGACACCACTGTGATTACAGATATTGTGAAAGACCAAGGTTGAACTTAATGGCCTCGCTGAAGTTAGTCGACCTCACTGAGGTCTTCAGCTGGAGTAAATTAATGTGATCACTGAAATGGATTTTGCTATGACCACCTGGACCAGCTGAGGTGCTCCCTTATGATGGTGCTGCAGAGGGATGACATCAGTTCAGGGCAAAGAAGTATTGGACTGAACAAACTAATGCAAGTAGTATCAAACTCGTGTGTGTGTGCATGTATGTATGTGTGTATATGCTGCCTGCGGTTTAATATACCTTCCTAAGTTTTATGTTTCTTCCTAGTAGTTGATCTGGAGTTGAGATGCTGACATATGCTGGAAGTCTCCTGGTGTGCTATGAATGACATAATTCACTGCTGATTTGTGAGGTCATGGAGAAAAATAGAAGGCTTCTCTGCTTTTGATCAGTTCATTCTGCTGTTGGCTGAGACATTACATAAAGCCTCTTGGGCAGAGTGATTAAGTTAGTCAAAGCATTGCTATAAGACTGGTTTTCTGGGAGCACTGTGAGGTGGCCGTGGTGGGCCACACACTAGATTTATGATGATCTGATTCAAATTTGTGCAGCTGTGTGTAACTTTATTTGCTTTATGCTGCCTTACGTGCAGCACAACTTCTCTTGGACTGGCAGATTAGTTTGGAGGAGGATCTGGCATTGTCTTTCCAGTGTTTTAAATTCTTTTTTATATTTGGAAATTGTTAAGCTTAACCAGGATAAGAATCTAGTAGAGCAAAAAAGAAATCAAAGGACAAGCGAAGTAGATAAATTTACCTACTGTTCATCAGTCATTTTGATTTCCTAGTGTTTATAAGTTTCTGGCCAGAACAGCTATCCTTAACTGAGGCTGATGTTCCCTGTTTCTATAGTAATGTCCTTCAGCCACCCTTTAATGACCATCTGTTATGCAAATGCTGGCAGTGGCATGATAACTGCATTTCTATGACATCGCACTTTCAGCAAGTGGGACTTGTGCTGACTGTGGAAGAATGATACTGCAAATTTTCAGCTAGAGTATACTGTGATTTATACCAAATGCTGTAGTTTTGTTTTGCTCCTTCACTGATACCAGTCTTGACGAGGGAAAAATAACAGTTAATGCTGTGCTGCATGTTCAGGGTGGGCTATTAAAAACATAAAATAAAAAATAAGACAAAATTATTCAGAACCACAAATCTCACTGTTTTTCAGCAGGCTGACAGGCTGCACTTTCTGGTGAAGGGAAGGAGGCTACTTGTGGAGTAGCAGGGCCTATGCAACACAGGTAGTGGGGAGCTAAGAGAAATGCAAGTAGCCAGCTATGCCTCCCTTCACCTCGGGTGGACATGGGAAGGGCTGAGCATGGGTACAGTCCCTGTTGCCAAAGCAAATCGGCTGCAGTCTGTAGACAAGGCTTCATTTTCAATCAGTATGCAATACTGTCATTGCCACACTTTGTTTAATATGTTTTAAGCGGTAAAGAAACTGGTTAACTACTTTCCAAATAAGTTGTGTTTGTGGAGGGTTTAGGGCTCTTAAGGAAGCCGTCTGCAAAGATTTAATAGGATCTGTGCAAAGAAGAGGCTGGGATCAGTTTCTGTGTTTGTTGATCTGCGTATTTTTTGTGGGATTAATTTGCAGTGCTTTACATGTTTCTATTTCACTTCTTGAATTGACCACACTGTTACAGCTTATTTTTTGCTGACAGGAATTATGAATTTTCATCTGGAGTGATTAATTGGAGATTAGGGTACTGGTAGGGTTAGAGAGGCTGATTTATTACTGCAGCTTCCCTTTCTGAAGCCCTCTTTAATGGTCTCACAGGACAGAGCATGTGCCGTTAGGTTATGCAGCCCAGCTCTCACTTTTATGAAAGCAGCAGAAGAGCCACTGACTAGAGAGCAGCCGAACATGCCAACTCAGGGAGGGCTTGGTAGCTCTAAGGTGGCCAGAAACTGGGAAATGTTTGGACATACGGTCTGTTGCAAGCAGGAACTTGTTCTCAGCACTCAGAGCACTAAAGAAAATTGGGATTCCTCTTTAATACAGTATATTTTCTTATTCTGCGCAATGCGAGGATGGCTTTTAGGTGAACAGAGCTAGGCATACACACAAAACTGTAATTATAAGGCTTCTTAAGAAACTGCTACAGGATAAACACAGCCAGTTCTGAGTTCAACACAGTTCAGATACTCATGCATGGCTGCTAACTTCAGCGGAGATCTTTGTGGCGTGGATGTTTTTTCCGGACTGCCTGCTTAAGAAGACGATAAGAAAAGGTAAACAAAAGTGGTTTGCTGAATAAGAATAGTTCTTAAATGATTGTTGTTGAGTGAGTACCTCCAAAATAAGACTTTTGTTTCCCACAACCTTGTCCATATTATCAAATTCTCACTTTCCTAGCAAGATAATGCTTGGAAGACTGGAGTAAACAAATCAAAGTCCTTGAACACAGTTTTGTAGGGTGGTTTTGGTTCTTTTCTGCGTTTCATGGGATTTGCAATTTTCTCTGCAATGTCATGTGATGGAAAATGTTAGCAGAGCCGCCCTCAGATGGTAATCTGCATTCACCACAAATTCAAGCAGTTTGAGTGAAGGCTGGGGAATGATGGCAAAAGTACCTTGAAATGAGCAACGAATAACTTCAACCCATTTTGTCCCACATGAATAGGTTACCTGCTGCAGAGTGAGCTCAAGCCAGTCCCCTAAATCAGTAATAAGAGTGATAGAGGTATTGAGAGGTAGAATTAAGACTAAAAACTATGTACCATCAGCCAAGGAATAGCTTGGGCAGCAGGCTATCTTGACACCCCAAAAGGTGGAATCCAGTACCTTATTGGCACTGTTACCCCCAGACTAGATACTCTTCACTTTCACATGCATACACACCTACCAGTCGATGCACTACACTCAGAAAAGTCTCTAAGGAAAGAAGACTATAAGGAAAATGTAATGGAATTGGACTTTTTTGAATCCGAAGAACAGGAGATTGAGTAGAGACATCACAATAGCATGAATTCAGCTTCTCTAAACGAAGCTCTGCTGAAAATGGATGTATTGAAAAACTTGAGCTGCTCCTTCTGATGGAGATCCACAACCAGGCAGGCCTAAGTCAGCATGGAGAAAGATAAGTTGAATTGCCTGTAGTTTCCAAAAATCGTTCACAACGTGTGAACATACATAATCCTTCCTTTTTAAGGCTAGAGGAACAACGTCTCTCTGGTGCCCTTCTAGGTTTAGTGGAGGAGCAACTCAGACACAGGACAAGTGCACTTCTGTAATAAAACATCAGCATGGCCTCCAAATAAAACTGAACAATAAAAAAGCTGGTTCCAGCTGGGTCTTTTAGACTGCTACTTGTAACTTAATGGTAAATAATAAAAATGTTTGTTTTTCCAGCAGCACCTCAGAACGCTCAAAGATGTGAGTGAACATTATCTTCATAAAAACACTTGAGAAAAAAGAGTCACTGAATAATATCTGTGCCATTCCCAGACAGAAACAGCACACCTGGCTTAAGCAGATAGAGCTCTCCTTGAAGCCAGTGGGAGCTGCTGTGATAGCGAGAGCTGAATGTGGCCTGATGTGTCAAATATCTGAGAACAGAATAGAAAACTCCTGTTACCAGGTTCACGTTTTAACCACAAGAACATCCTCTTCACCAGGAAAAGATATTCCTTTTTGTATAATCTGACAAATATGTCTTATTCCAAAGAAAATATTGGTTTGGGAGAGGGAAAAAAAAAAAAAAAAAAAGAGCTGTGTAAAATTCAATTAGTATTACCTAATCTTCCTCCCTTCATCTGGCTGTTCTCAACTCATTGATATTGCACAGGCTGTGTTAGAAAAAACAAATCAGTCACGCCATGGCACTGTTACTGGCTCAGCCTCTCTCCAGTCAATGATAAGTTACCTATTTTTTTTTGTCCTCTTTAAATAATGGATATCTTCATAGTGGGAGAAGCACCATCAGTCTTACTAATGTCAGTACAGGTGGAGACACTCCACAGTGCTGTCCTCCCTTCTCTGCATACCCCTGTACGCCTATAGACAAACTGAATACTAAGAAATGTTTTCCTCCCTGTGCTGGGATCCTTCTCACAGGACAATCAATCAATAACTAATAGCAGTGGAATTGTAAGATCTCACGAAGCAAGAGAAATGTAGCAAAGTGGGTAAACTGCAGGATTTAGTTTCAACTCAGGAAATCAAAATCTCTGCAAAGCCATGTTCTGCAGCAGGACCATAGCTTTTATATATAATACTAAGTGGCTGCTGCATAATACTTCTCTTGCTGATAACCCAGTAGAAAATGATTGTTTTTCTTTTGTGCCAGATTTCCCCTATTGTTCTGGGGAGTTTTGCCTGTGTAAAAACCATGCAGTTCTCCATCTACTGAAGAGCTGTACTATAAGAAGAATGAACTGGTTGTATGATTCAGCTAATTGAGACGAGTCTGTTTTCTTTTGTTTTTTTTTCTTTTTAATTAACAAATCACAATACATATAGAAGTAGACTTGTGTGCTACCTCTGTGTATAAAAGTAAGTGAAGAAGGACTAAATCATGAAAAAGCTTATTGGCAAAATACTGTAATCTGAAGAATTTGGTGCATATATTTTATAGGTGCATGTGTGAGAGAGACTGCATTTTATCTTTTTTTTAATTTTCTTTAACACGTGTACCCTGCTCTTAAGTCTTAGAAGGTTCAATAATACCTACTCTAATAAAATAGAAAACTTGCAGAAGCCTAACACCTCCTTCTGCTTCCCAACTAAATAATGAGCCTCTGCTAAGTGGTCTGAAAAACAAGGCGTATGTTTGTGGGCCTTGCTTTCTGTGGATGCACCCCAAATGTTCCTGCACTCCCTTAATCACTGTTGCACATGCAGTCATACAGCCACTGGCTGCGGGACGTGAGCTCCATCTTGTAGCACTGCAGAAACAAGTTACAAAATAAAAAGTGGGAGTTAACCTGTCTGAGGCAACACTTGGCTATTACATGTGATGAGCTAAAGACTGGTCACAGAGTACTTCAGCCAATGTCTCCTTCAGCTTACCCTGTTCCAGACTGGTCTGATTACTCCTCAGAGCCTTTCCCTGTGCTTTGCTGTGACGTGAACAAATCACTGCGTGTTCCAAATTTTTGCCGCATGGTTTTGCTCCTGTTCTGCAGCACACATCCAGCCTAGAGATGGTTTGCTTTCTCAAGCAATGTTACCAGTTGCATTTGGGTTCTAATCCTAGATCCACTTCAGCAATCCTACTCTATTGGGTCCTGCAGACCACAAGTCGATGTGGCTGGTTCTCAGATTTTCTTCTCTTGGTCTGTTTTTTTCGTTGGTATTTCTTGTAATAACCTTCCCTTGGTGATTGTTTTCTGAGGGCCTTGGAAATCACCGAAGTTGAGGAACAGCATCCATCAGCTTTAATTGATGCATAGTGTTCCCCCTGATGCCTTTGAAAGAAAAAGAGGAAGTGAACTAATTTGGAGTGTGGTAATTCAGTATTAGCCAACTAACGTAATGCAAAATAATGGAAAAAGGTTCTTGGACCCAATGTACTCCACTTAAAATTCTGTTCTCACACATTTCTTGCCATATCTTATCATTGTCCACAGAATAAGCATTCATCATAAAAAGCAAAAAGAGGCTTATAATCTGCGGTTGACCCTTGATGGAGATAATGATATATTTTCTTCCAAAATCTGTGTGAGGCAGAGTTATTCATAGCTTAATGAAAATGCCCTGTTTTAAAACAGTTTATTGTTTTAAGTGAAAAAGAAAAAATCCAACCAAACATTTGATTATAGTTTAGAAATGGTACAATCTTACCCTGCACAAAATAGAGGAGATATGTTTATGTAGAGATTTGTCAAAAGAGTCTTTATTCTATAAGATGTTGAAGAGGCTGAGATCAGTTTTCAATAGAAAATAAATACATACAAATAAAAACAGAAGCAAATTCAAGTTTTGTGTGGTTTTAAATATTATGTTTAGAAGTAGAGTTATCAGATAAACTTATGAATGGAGCAAAAGCATCATAAGACTTTGCATACTCTGTACTATTTGGACCTACAATCTCTCCCTGAATTGTGTAACACAAGTTTGGTGCATTCAAAATTCCAGTGGAGCTTCATATAATTTATTTTTATCAAGGTGTTTTGTCATCATGTAAAGCAACTTGTCTGCCTTTCAACTTGTGAACAATATTATACAGAACAGCCCTGATCGGTACAATGATTCTGAAGGGCACAGCCTTGGTCAAACTATCTCTATTGAGCCAGTCAATGTTAAAATATGATATGTTTGAAGATCTCAACATCAAACTCTTCATGAATTAGTCCTGTTCAGCTCAGAGATTTTTTGTTGCATCCAAAGTGTTCGTTCTAGCAGTTAATGCAGAAGTAAATCTGCTGAGAGAGCGATTTTGTGGGCAAAACCAGTTCTAATATGTTTTATTCAGTTGTTCAGACTTGCTAATTTTCCTGATGTTCTACAATATCTGCTCCAGTTAGCGGCTTTTTTTTTTGATGGGATGACAGGTAGAGAAAGATGCAAGAGGGCAGTTCATGTTTGCAGTGCTGTGGAGTTCTATGTCTCTGACAGTCAACAGTAGATTAAAATGTTTAGGCGTATTTGTTAAGTACTGTGTTATTTTAAATACTGAAAGAGGTACTTGGAGAATGAAGGTTGACCATACGTAAATTTTCATCCCAAACACAGACGAAAATGAATTCTACCGGGAAAGGTCTATTCATGAAAGTGTTGAGGAGCTTCCACATTATTAATGCTTCATATTAAACTTGTGGTATGGTCCAAACATTTTGTTATTGTGAATTCATTATGTACCTAACTGGTAAGAGACTGGGAATGGAGGAAAGGGGAGTAGAGAACTGAAAGTTTGGGTACCTGGTCAGTTTAGGAGGTGGATTTTGGATTCTAGGGTAAACACAGTAGCCATAAGTGACTGCAGTATTAATGAGCACTAGGGTATCAGCTGAGACAACTTTAAAAAGTAATTAAAATGTCAGTATTATTACCCAGTCTACATAAACAGGGCAGGCTGTTCAGACCTCTGAGTTGCCAGGTCTGATATTTTACTGTGCTATGATTTACAGCTGTTCTAAAGTAGTGTAAACTAAGTATGAGATCTTCCCACATAACTTTTCTTGAAAATATAGCCTCTTGCTTGAAAAACACAGAAGAATTTATTTAGGTTTGTAGAAGCACACACCTAACTACTTTCTGAGCAGGGATGGATTTGTGGATCACTGTACTGGGCAGTGGCTAATTAGGCCTCTAATAGACTCTATGCAGTAGAAGTAATATAGCTTTTCAGGTACACAAACCAAAACTAGGAACTGATTTATTTCAACCAACGTTCCACTGTTTCCAAGGAATTCAAACATGAAAAAAATTTTCCGTCAACTCAGGGTTACTGTAGTTTCATTTAGACACAAGGCTAAAAATAAAAAGCTATCAAATTCTGATGACATATCCTATACAAGTTTACACAGACACACCGCTATGATGGTCCTGGAATCTGTTTCCTACTTTTTTCCAAGACATACCTGAGAACTATTTTTGTTAAATAAAAAGCTGAGATTTTTTTTTTTTTTTCATTCTCTTTGTCAGGACACAGCTCACAGGCAAATATAGCATTTTAAGAAGATTTTGCCCAGACTTCAGTATAGACTCAGAAATAAAAAGGGACAACCCAGAGCGGATGGGAAATGATCCACCAAAGTAATCATTATGCGGTGTCTTTTCATGCAACAGAAAATGAAGGGTTCAGATTTCTTAAGAAGGAAAACAAATACACTTATTCTGTTTCTCAGCTGCTGTAAACGGATTTAGCTTCACTGACCTCAGCAGCACAGGCAGGGCCTGCAACCCATTTTATTATTCATGTTAGAGCATCACCATGAAGGCATAATACAGTCCAGAGGCAGAAGAGGGGTAGTAGGCAGGGATTCCTTTCTCAAAGGCAGATTGTAAGAGGTCATAAAGCAAAGACTGGGCAGAGGGAGCAGACAGCGGAATTAGCACATGCTTTCTGCAAACATTGTACTGCAGTGAAATGTTGTGCATCTCAGAGCTCAAGTGCTGACGCTGTGGGTGACAAGTGTGGAAGCACCATCCAGAACAAGCACGAAAGCACAGGCCTGCGATCCTTCCAGCAGCAAAATCCCGGATGAACTTTCCCCCTTTAGACACTACTTTTAATTTTATGCTCTCTCTCAGGCCTCTGGGGCTGTACCTCTGCACAGGCTTCCTTCATACATGCCCAGAGCTGCCCTGGTCTTGACAGGAACAAGCAGCTCCAAGCCAGTGACTCTTGAATTTTTTGCTGTGCTGTGGCTTAGTTTCAGCAGGTCAAGTGGGTGGAAAGTTTTATTCCCATGCCACAGCCTGATATGCAGGCTGCTCTTCTGAGAGCAGTGGGATTCAACCCCTCAGGCTAAGAGGGTAAATTAATTCAATTTTTTTATATTTTGGGGAAAAAAAACCCCAAAACAACAACCAAACAAACAAAAAACCAAAACCAACCAACCAAAAAAAAACAACAACAAATAAAAAAACAGTGTGGTGAGCAGTTTTTTCTTAAAGGTGGTTACAAGGGGAGCTGTTTGGTTCTTTGAAGGAGTTTCGCCTCTCAGCTTTCTCGATGCTGCTTGCAAGCTGGGCAGCAGCGGGCAGAGGTGACTACCTGCAGCTCTGTGCCAGCCATGGGTTTCAGACCGTCCCCTGCCCTCAGCGATCCCTAATAAGTAGGTTTCAGCAGCTGCCTGCTGAGTGTGCTGATTTTGGGCAGGTCCAAGCTTAACATGCTGGCTGTTTTGGACCTCATTCAGCAGTAATTGGCTTTCCTATGAAGATATATGGTAGTAAAAATTTCACTCCCAGACCTGAGCTGGCAGACAATGCTTCCTGGGGCTTGCCTCTAAGTATCCTCTGGGAGAGGAGGAAGGATCAAAACTGACACTGAAAAAGACCTTCCTTTGAAAAATGTTTGTGAGTTCTTGCAGGATAAAACAGGGCAGTCCACAAAACCACTCTTCTGCTGTAAATATACCTCCCATGAAAACAGTCACGAAAGACTTCATGCGTACTCATGTATATACAATATGTATGCAGGGTCTAAGTCTGCTGTACCTGAAAATGTCAAAAATCACTCCTATCAGAAGAGGTTGTTGTGTAAAACTTTCATGACATTCTAAAGCTGCTGTATATTTCTTCTTGTGTCCAAACATCCTTTTGTCTCCGTTAGCATTTAGCACAGATTAATTAATTAATAAAAGAAAGCCATGTTTTTGTCACTTTATCATTTACACAGAGCACTTTTATATAACAGATAGGCCATATTCTAAATTGATTTGATTCATCCAACTCTGCTGGTTTTGGTACAGGCTTGTTGATTTATTTTTGCCTAAGTTCTTTCCCCAAAGTATCTGCTGCCACATGGAGTGATACTTGTTCTAAATTGCGCTGGAGGGAAAACAGCTCTAAAGGACTAAGTGTAGTCCCGTCTGGTGGAAATTTCGTGAAAATGGAGTTATTTTGGAAACTAACAATAATCTTTCCTTAGCTGAAATTTTGGGGTTTTCACATGCCATTGCAAATGTGTTCTTTCACATGCACGTACAGTGTTTCCTAAAATTAAAGGGTCAAGCTATCTCATTACTGTATGATCTAACATTATTCAAGCCGTTCTTCTAGTTAGCTCTTTGCAAAGCTTCTGGACATAATTTTAAGCTATCTATCAGTGTTTCCATTTTATTTATAGTTTTGAGTTGAACTTCATCAAATTTCACCTCTCGAGGTATGATGTCATGAAGAACATTACTAAAATCAGTTGGTCTGTAATCTTGTTGGAAGAGATATTGGTTTTAATTAGTCACTACCAAGCTAGGATGTGAGTCACTCTTACAAGAGCTGCTAAATATCAGACAAATAGAATAACAAAAAACTCAGTTTAAAGCCTTACAAGGTACCACTTTCTTTTCAGTATAGCTAGTCTATTTTCTTCACAGAGTAATAGAAACACAGAATCACAGCATGGTTTGGGTTGGAAGGGACCTTTTAAGATAATCTGGTTCCACCTCCCCTGCCATGGGCAGGGACACCTTCCACTAGACCAGGTTGCTCAAAGCCCCATCCAGCCTGGCCTGGAACACTCCCAGGGATGGGGCATCCACAGCTTCTCTGGGCAACCTGTTCCAGTGTCTTCCTTATGTTCAATCTAAACCTACCGCCTTTTAGTTTAAAACTGTTGCCCCTTGTCCTGTCACTACAGGCCTTGGTAAAAAGTTTCTCTTCATCTTTCTTATTAACTCCCTTTAAGTGTTGAAAGGCCACAATAAGTTCCCCCCGAGCCTTCTCTGCTCTAGGCTGAACAATCCCAACTCTCGGCCCTTCTTCATAAGAGACGTGTTCCAGCCCTCTGATCATTTTTGTGGCCCTCTTCTGGGGCCTCCTCCAACAGGTCCATATCTTTCTTATGTTGGGAACCCCAGAGCTGAATGCAGTACTCCAGGTGGGGTCTCACCAGAGCAAAGCAGAGGGGGAGAATCAACTCCCTTGACCCGCTGGCCACATTTCTTTTGGTGTAGCCCAGGATATGATTCCAAAAAATATTTCCCAGGCTGTAAAAACACATGAAAATGATGGAATCTTCTGAAATTTCTTTTTGGATATACGACCAGGGAGATTCTCTTTCAACTGAAAAAGCCATTCGGTCCTTTTATTGCTATGTCTATGTATCAACAAGGCCCTCTAGCTTGAGAATTGCAGGTGTTTAGTGCACAAAAATAGCAAAAGCATACTGAGTAGTATATCAAGGAGCACAGTTGAGACAGCTTCCTGATCCGTGCCAGCCACAGCATTGAGTGGGCCTGTGCTTTTCCAGGCCATCCTCTCCACCTGGTGGGATCCTGCAGGAACAGTGCTGTGCAGGGCTGACCACCTAGAAACGAGCTGGTCACAGTCCTCAGCTCTGTGTGGTTACTCAGCCATGTAGGGCACTAGGAGTAAAACAAAGAGGAGCCACAGACTACCGTAGCTGCTAGAAGCCCTGCCAGGGCCGAAATGCTCTAGAAGTGTAAGGAATTGCTGGAGGAGGGGTAAACAGTGATTCACTGTACATGCCAGCAGCACCTGCCAGCCCAGGAGAAGATATACAGAAGATAGCCTTATTTCAACAGTAGTTGATTCTGCAGCATTAAGTATATTGAAAAGGTTCCAGTTCAGTCACGTAGAGGAGACTGAACTGAAACTTCAGTAATGAAATGTTAAACATCTGTATCTGCAGAGCAGCACTGAGATCCCCCAGCTACTTTTAAACAGGCTTTGATATTGGCAGCAATCTGGCCATAGCAGCCCAGAGCTCAGCATAGGCTGATTTATCCTTGTCAGGGGGAGTATTTGGAAGTGATTATAGTGTAGTCAGCTTCTATAACAGAAAAAAGTCATGAATACTGCAAACCACAGGAAAAACAAAACATGTATGACTCTTGTAGTCAAACACGGAGGCCAACCTTGCAGTTGCTTTGTATGGAAAAGGTTAAAATTAGATGAACGTATCCCTTAGAAATGACCAGATCAAAATGAATTCTGTAAACAATGTTACTTAGTGATTTATGGAGTGGGTATGGATCCTGGGCATTAGTTATATACCTCTAACCACTCCTGAGGTAGCTTTAAACAATTGCCTCCAGACAGGTCCAGCCCTTGTCCTCACCTGGTGAGCTGCACAGGATGCATTCATAAACCTGTTTGTGCAGTGCCCATCCTCTCCAACACTAACCCCAGTTCTGTCACCAGCCCTGCAATAATTAATTCTCTGAATGTGGATGGCTGTAAAGGCTGCTTTCCTACCTATTTCTGTCTGTCAGTTGACTAGTTTTAATGAAATTTTCTGTCATCTTTGTATATCTCTAACCTGCTTCTGAAGAGTATTTTGGCAATGATATATGTCTCATGTATCATGTATACACATATTTCACTACAGAAATCTAGTTCACTACAGAAATCATCTGGCAATACCGTTGGGGAGAACTTGTGAATACTCAGGTCCCATCTCTCCTGTCAAACCTGTATGCCCCTGTCAGGTTTATTTGACATCAGACAGAGGAGGTAAAATGCACTGTGGATGGCACAGATACACAGACAGACTGATGTTGCAAGTTTCACTTCCACTGGAAACATGCCTAAGAAAGTCAAAGAAGTGCACTGAAGATCAGGAATTAATCTTTGAACAATGTACTTGGCGAGCTGAAGGACTCACTCAAGCTTATGAAGTTGGGCAGTGGTTTGACTTTGCGGGCCAAGGAATCCAAACTAGCACACGAAAAAGGGCACAGACTGAAGGGCACTTGTGTGTCGTGCATGACTTCACTGCTAGAAACTGGATTGTCACTGGAGACTTCCAAAAGTCAAGGCAAAACAAAAAGCTTACTGTGAATTGGGGTCCCAGGGGCTGCTACCATGTCGTGAAAATTACCCTGGGAAACAATGGTTGCTAGCAGAAGCGGGCAGCCCTGGTCTGGCAGGGTTGTCACCCAGATAGATGCATATTGGAGAGAAATATGCAACTCATTCTCCAAAACCCCTGAGAGAAGAAACCCAGTTCACCATTTTCCTCAAGCCGTTTGTCAAGCAGACAATAGCTTCAGCAAGCTGGGAGGGCAGAGCTCCTGGATCATGGCAAATGAGGACAAGCAGCATCCCTGCCACCTAGCAGCCAGGCTGCCACAGGGACATGGGGTGCCTGCTGGCCTCCGGCGGGCTGGCTGCAGCTACGGCTGCCTGTGGGACCACAGGACAGCCGGGAGGTGGAGTGTGATGGGCATCATATGTGCTTGAAATGCTGAAGCAGGTCCTTGTTAGGTCGTGTTATTGTTTTGCTTCTTTAGAGAGAGGAGTTGTTGAGAAAATCAGCCGTCATGAGGCCCTTTGGAGAGCCAGCCAGGAGGAGCTGCAGTGGTGCTCAGAGGTTTCAGTGGTAGGGTCAACTGAGGAGGTATGACACAGGTGTTGGGTGAAACGCAATGCTGGCAACCTCCTTGGCCTCCCATGGAGCAGCACTGGGGAAGCCCTTTCCCATAAGTGGTCCAAAAAGACCATTTATACATTTGACCTAGGACATAATACCCAGAAACTCCTTAGGGGAAGGAAACAGCACCAAAACCTTACTTGCCTTCTTCCACAAGGGCCACAACCCCTCAAAGCATCATGCTCACTCATGTTCTCCATGGATGTTGCAAAGCTGTGGTTTGCTCCTATAGGATGGAAGAGCTTCAAAGGGCAGGGTGGAGAGCACTTTCACCTAGAACAGCCCTTACCTCATGATGAGGGTGTGGGTTTTGATCTCCTTGGGCACAGGAGGGTGTAAACCCCAGATTTCCCACATCTAGGGTAAAGGCTCTGACCAAGGAGCTCTTGAACACAGCAGAGGAGAGCAGCAACTGCTGCCACTGCGGCAGCTGTGAGCAGCATGTTTTGGGAACACCCACCAGCTCTACCCCTTGGGCAAGACGGGTGCAGGTGCAGGAAACCTGAGTTCATTAGATCTGACGGTGCTGGGATGTGAGATAACTCAGTGCCATGACATGAGAGGCATTTCTGGACAGGCCCACGGCAGAATTTCAGGAGTCTGGGGAATTTTAATGTGAAAAGCTGGTGCCTGTGGAGCTTAGGCACCTCCAGGGTGTGGCAACAGATGAGCAGCAATTTAGAAGACTGCAGTTTTGGATGTTGGTGCTCAGTCCCATTGGAAATATCTACTTTCTGTCTGTCATGCTGGACACAGTTCCCCAAATTTACTGGCACCAGCAGTGTAACTAGTCCTTGCTAAGCAGGAAAAGTTTTTCTCCAATTCAAGGAGTATTATGCCTGGCAAAAGAATGAAAACTATCGTCAGAGATGATGCCACAATATTCTGACTCCATAAGATTTATGGGGCCATGGGAAGCCACTTTGGATGAATCATAAGTAATTGCATGTAATATACTAGTTTAGTTGCAGAATGGGAATGAGTTTAGCTTTATCCATTAATTGAAAAGACTCTCCCTGTGAGCATTTGGGAAGAGTAATTTAGTAAATTCAAGCATGAGTCAAGACAACTAAAAATAGAAAAAAAAAATCCTCCTAAATGACTATAAATGAAATTTAGAAAGAGGAAGAAATAAAACTTGGTGCCACAACCTAACAGCCCTTTTTACTCAAAGGAAAGTTCCATAAAACCCATGCATAGCTGTTAATATATTACTGAAGAACAATTATTTCTAGTTTTATAAAGATGCTATGTGTCATTTTAACACTGAGAATAAATTATCCATTTAGCAATATGTGCAACACATTTATTGATTAATGGTGTGGACACAGTGCTTGACTCAGCTGTCTTTGATATTAACTTGATGTCTCCCAGGCTCACAGTGTTGTGAGAGCAGAATTTGACCTATTGCCTAAACTCCATGCAGCCAAGTGGAAAAAAAATGCCAAAAACCAAACAAGAACCAACCTGTCAAGTACCAGTGTTTGAAAGGTTTGATGTTTTGCACTGGGGGCTGATTTTATCATGTTGACCTTGGCTTATGCTGGTATCCCTCTGTGGCATCAAAGTTCTTTTGGTTTTAAATAGTAACAGTATCAGTCCCTAACTGGAAAAGTTCCTGAGGATGAGCAAAGCCCCATCCTTTTCATGTCAAAGCTCTAAATTGATGCAAGCACAGAGAACTCCCTGGACAGTGGAGATGAACAGGAGGTTTGCACTTGCAACTAGAGGCTGAGAGCTGTGCTGGAAGAAGCTCGGCCTGGTTTGCTAGAACTGGCTCTTAAAAACTGCTCCTAGGAGCTCTTGTTCCCACTGCTGAAGCAATTCTTCCAACCTTTGCCTACTTAGATCTAGGCTGAGAGGTCCCCACAGTTTGAAACTGCTAATGTGGCAGTACTTCTACCATGGAGGGTGCAGAGTTTCACTGAACAGCTACAGATTTTAAGGGAATGTTATTATGCCGGAGTTTTTATAAGTTAAATAGGCAAGACATGTAAGTGATACAAGAAGGCAAAGAGCTGGAAAGTAAAGCCCAAATCAGTCAGTGACAGAGCTAGGACTAAAACATAAATCTCCTGTTGCCAGCTCAAAGACTGATTATTTGCATTCTTCTGCCTGTCACTCCACATCTGTTCATTCCACCAGAAAGTTGCATTTAGCATGTGATTTGCCAAACAAATATGGTTATATGTCCTCCCTTTCATTTTTCCCTTTCTAGAAACAAACTTACAATTAGAACTGGCTGGGAACTTTTGACAATGTATTTTTCCACACACACAAAAAATATTTACCATGTCCACAGTGTGGGATTTATTGTGAAAATGAAAATGAATCCACACTATAATATATATTACTTACCTAGAAAGTAAGGCACCTGGGATCAAGCCTGTAGTCTAAATGAGGAAAAGCAAGGATGTGAATCCATTTTCTTGAATGCTCAGTGAAAGCATATTCTATTGAGTGTTTCTATTTATCTTAAGAAAGAAGGAAAGAAGGGAAGAAGGAAGGAAGGAAGGAAAGGGAG
>VWYH01009030.1:314504-387549 GCA_013399365.1 Pampusana beccarii
AAAGGAGGAAAGGAGGAAGGAAAGGGAGAAAAAAGGGAGGAAGGAAGGAAGGGAGGAAGGGAGGAAGGGAGGAAGGGAGGAAGGAAGGAAGGAAGGAAGGAAGGAAGGAAGGAAGGAAGGAAGGGAAAAGAAAGAGAGAAAGAGAAAGATAGAGAAAGAGAGAATAATAAACTAATGTCCAAGTTTAGGAGATTACTTCTGCAGCATTATATATTTTTTAGCATCTGTACTTTTCCAGTTTAAAAATCTACAAGTGGAAACTTTCTCAAATACATGGATTTTGGAAACTGTACCGTGTAATTGTTCTGAACAATTCTTGGCCTGCAGATTAGTTGCAATTAGTGTGTTATAACTGTCATGTATTCAAAAAGAGAAGTTTGAGTTGTTTTGATTATGTGAGGTGGGAGAAATAGGTCATAAAATGCATTTCTATTCTGACTGGCTGGGGTCTATGCTTAAATCCAGGTTCCTGTTTTGGAACTCGTATTCTGCACGCTGTTAATGACTACCAGCCTGTACTTCAGCTTTTCTGTTTGAAAATATCTGACAGTAAAATCGTTTGCTTGAATAGAAGGGGGTATAAGCAGAGCCATTTTTTCTAAACATTTGCCTGATTACTCTTGCAAATTCTTTTTGCATTGATTTCCCAGATTGTTTAACACCCAGATAAAGCTTCTTGAACTTCTGGATGGGAACTCCGTGTTAGGAGACATAAAGGAGTGATTGCAGATGTAGAAATAGATTTGAAGCAATGCAAATTAGATGGAAGCCAGTTTATCTAGATCCTCTGCTTGCCCAGTGGATATCACAAAGAGTATGATATTCTGGTTTTCCACACCTTACCCCTAGCTCTGTGTTGGGCTGTGTAGACTTCAGGTATGCCTCATGGCTGAGACAGTGTAAAGAAAACCTGAGGCTACTCAAGTCTCTCTTTGGGACCAGGCAGATGTCTCTAGGGGGAGTTTATGTCACTACAAAAGGGCAGACAAGATCAGACTCCACTCACATTTATTCCAGAGCCGGTGTAGGGAACCTGCTTCAGAAGCACCACAGTGCTTGAGCAGGAGCCATCGAACACCTCAGAAGAGCAGAGCTGGGTGTGCAACAATCAGGCACTAAACACCTTTGTTGAACAGGACACCTGCTCCAGTATCACTTACACCAAATTCCCCTTGGGAAGCTGTAGTCCCTCATACTCTGCAGCTTATCCTTCCTCAGAGTAACTCTTGGCAAAGAGATACTCCCAAAAGACTGAAGATCAAATATACATGATAAATCTGTATGGAAGTGTGTGAACATGTGTCATGCAGTCTCAGTTCTCAGGGAACATATTTCCTGCTCAGTGAGGCCTATTAGCTCAGGTTCAGCATGGCTTTGACCTCTGTACACAGAATTTCTTACTGTCCTATAGTGGAGCAACACAAGTTTTTCTACACTTGAAGTGGAGACAGAGGAAACACATTTCTGTCTGTAGATTTACAATGTTAAAATTGTTGCAGTGTGCAATCAGATTATTTTGTCCAACTCGTTTTTTTTTTAAAGAGCCAAATTTAAAAGTCATAGAAATAATCTTTAATTATGTCTCTGAATCTTCATCTATCAGAAGTTTGAGAAGGCTTAATCAAGGAAATAGTCCCACTACTGCTGCAGATGAGATGGCTTATATGAATAAAGACTATAGCAAGGAATTGCAAAATCAGGCTGTAAAAACAGCATTCTACACCTAAATTATTTTCTTTCACTATCTAATGCAAGAAGTACAAGTCCAAAGAGAGCTCTGGTATAATTTTTCCCAGAAGTTGTGTGTCTGTGTTTCTCGAGGCTAATCTCTTTGCTGTAACAAGGCTGACCATGCATTGACCAGCAAAAGTAAAATCCTTGCCTACTCCAACACACTGGAAAATCCACAGTTACTAATCATTCTGAAACAAGCTTGGACTGGCTGAGACAACACATATAAACCCTAATTTCAAAAGCAAATGTTTCTTCAATTTACCAGGTCCCTTAATTTCTATTTCTTATTGCAGGTTCCAGGGACTCTTTCCTGGACTGATTCTCCTCCTGATGGAGGCAACAGTAGAGATACAAGTAAACCAATTCACAGAAGATTTCTGTCAGGACTAGTTCTTGCCTATAAAAAGCATTTTGCAGAGTTTACATAATCTCTAATTTATTAAAGGATCAGATTTTTGCATTAAGGACATTTATATTGGCTAAAAGCAAAATATTAGGTTTAGGATTTCAGAAGCACTTTTTCCATGTACATGCCTGCTGGTGGGTAGAAGTATTCCTCTGGAATTTTGGGACAACATCAAAGCTGTATTTAAATAATTTCTAGTTCTGGTTCAGTTAATGCATGTGAGTCCGGTCAGCCATATTCATCAAATGTAGATTTAGATGATTTAGCAAACTATTCAGAGTGAGTAACTGTTATTTTTAACTCTATCATAAAATAATAGAAGTTTTAATATTGTGACCAAAAAGTCCGTGTGTAATAGATAGAAAAGTAGTTTAATTGCTACTTATTTATACTGCTGGTGTCCACTACTTTCCCTAATACCATTCGGTATAAAACATGGGTTATTAAACATGAAACACATTGTGTCACAAAGACATCTACGAAGTAGCTGTTTGTAATGGCTGCACACTCAGAGCTGAGTTCATACCTGAAGAACTCTTGCATCCCAAGGGCAAGGGCATAGCGTAGACTGTTTCATCAAATTGATTCACTTGCCGATTTGCTTGATTTGCTGAGCATTTATAAATGAAAAATTCTCTCTTCCAAAGTTATACCCTATGGTTTGCCTCACAACAATCCAAATCTGTTGGGAGGTAAACTAGTAATTATATTCATATGACTTTTTCCTTGGAATGACCATTAAAATGTACACAAAATGGCAATCCCTACAAGATTTTGAAGATCTGGAGCTGCTTACTATGCTTTCATAAAATGACAGTGCTATAAAAGACAGTGAGAAATTGTACTCTACATCGATTCCAAGTATTATAATACATTAGAGCACAGAGATGGTCACATTCCCTTCTAAACCTCTAAGAATGAACAATAATGTCCCTGGGGAAAGATTACTAGAAGGCTGGACATCCTAACAACTGGAATTCTCCAGGAGCAGGAAAGACCCCTGGGCTAACTTAAATTATGAAGGAACTCTGTAGATAATGGCAGATTCCTTGGGTTATCTTTAGGCTGTAGCACTATTAGGATTCTTACTAGTAAGTTTCATCGTATCTCCTTGTTCCTGGTCTGCACCCCCCATTGCTGCCATTCCCTGGTCATGAGAGGAGCAAGCAGGCAGCTGTACCAGCAAGACAAGTATAGTAAAGAGAAAGATATATTTTGCAGAAGCTAGCATTTGTGGAAGGCAGTATGGTCCACCTTCTAAGCAGAGGAGTGAATACATCGGGTAAATGGTCCCCGTCTCACCAGCCCACTGCACTAATTGGAAGACTGTTAAATTTATAGCAAAAAGGGAAAAAATTAGAAGACACGCACTTAGTGGAATGTCAGGCTGTCAAGAACAGCCTTAATCAAGGCACCAGGGAGCACAAAGAACATAAATTTATTTAATTATCTGTCTATGGTAGGATTCAATGTAATAAACAAGAGAGATGTGAACTGCTGATTTTATGGGCTTAATTCAACTTAGTTGGTATTAATGAAAATTTGGAGAAATGTTCATTACTTGAACATTAATATCATGATTATAGAGCTTAACACAGAAAGAGGACAGCTGAGTAAATGGAGAATGTGAGTGGCCCTCCATCAAAATGAAGTTGCTTCTGGCTCAGCAATAACTTGGTAATAAATGATACTGAGTCTGTGTGATTAATGTCCTCATGAAGAAGGCCCGATGTCCGCTGCTGACAACTAAACCAAACTAGTAAGCTGGATGATCATCTCCCTAAACATGTATCCACACTATGCAAGGGGAAAAAACAACCCTGATATGCTGTCAGCACTCAAGCATCCTTTAGAGGAAAATTTCCCATCTCAAAAATTACCAAACCTAATATCAGAAACACTCTATTAGACCTTCGCTCAACAGATGCAATGTACTGGTAACATGACAAATAATGATGTACTTGTATGTATCACTTTAGACATACATTAAGCAAGTCTTCCTTTCCTGTCATGATTCAATGACAACAAATTCAATAGAAAAATCTAATTGAGTTCAGTGAACTTTAATATTGGTTCATATATTTATACTCTCAATTTCTGGCTAATATATTATTAGTCATCATATATAGCTCTCTCCGGCAGTTTGCCCTACTCCCATGAGTAGTTCCATATAGGTCTTTTATACCAAGGAGCTTTAGGAGTCACTAATAGCTGGACAAGGGACACTGGTTACTGAATTCCTGACTCTGTTTTTAGCATTGGACTGACTAGTATGTTTGTATGATGCAAAAGTCAACCACAGGATGCCTAATTCATACTTACAGCACTGCATGTTCCTATTATTTTGTGTAATAATATATCATTTACTTTACAAAGACTTTTCTCATTCTATTTTATCAGTGGTTCGCAGACGAATTTAGAAACAAGTAGAACATCAGGACATGTAATTTTTTTAAGCCTCTGCTTAGAATCTTTTTCCTGGCCGTGTTAATTACAAATTGGATTCATCACACTAAAGACTGTTTATTTGCTTCTTCTTTTTATCTGCTTTGCCTATCTGTAATGCCACAGTGGGAATGGCATGTAAAATGGCAAGAAAATGACCTGTGGGTTATAGGCAAACAAATAGATGGTTTGCATATAGATAAAAAGACAGATTAAAAAGACAAAACCAAAATGTTTGCATTACAAATCAGTTGGCTTTTTTTTCCTGTCTTTTGATTTTGCATTGTTCAATGTGAGTTAAAGATCTAAACTCCTACCAGCAATACTTTTGCTTCCGTTCCTCCATCAAAAAGTAATGTGATACTTAATATCTTTCCTTGCTACTTCTTCTCTACAATCTGAATAGAATTTTTGTTTCTGCCTGAGAAGGCAAATTGTATTTCAGTGTCCTAAAACCTTGCCTCAGCTTAGTCTGATTGGATTTTTTAAAATGTAAATTTCTTATTCTTCCTGTTATTTCTGATCATTTAAAAAAAAAAAAAAAGAAAAGAAAGAAAACATTCCAAGTGTGAGCAAAGGGAAATGCACTTAATACGAAGGAATAAATAAAACAGCGTGAGAAAGGCAGGGGTGAATAGTCTAATAAGTGGCCCAGTTTTAAGATTTCAGTCTCGGCACAGCACTGCAATGTCACCACAGAATGTCACCTTAAATGTAATAACAATAAATATAAGCTTCAGTGGGGCTGGCAGGTATTTGGCTTTCAGATTTTGTTCAACCAAGTCACTGGTTTAGGGGACCAAGTGTGAACTGTAAATAGCACTTAAATTCCCAGAGTGTAATTCAGGTCTAGGAGATGGATTCAGACAAGCTGGCCCTAATCCACCTGTGCCAACATGCAGTAGAATTCCTTATCACAGGGTGTTTCCGATGCTGAAAATTTAAATTATTTCAAAAGACAAGTAGACAACTTAATGTAAGAAAAATCCATAGAGAATTACTGTATGTAAGACAACTGTTCAAGAAGTCTATGAGGCACAAATGGTTGAAGGTCAGATGAATATTCTTGAGTAACATCACTTACACCCTTCCCTAGGCATCCTCTTTTTGCCTTTTTGAGAACAGGACTCTGAGCTGGATGGACCTCTGGTGTGACCCAGTCAGACCACTGTCATATTCTTATTAGAGCAGATCCAGGGACTGCCACTCCTGGATTTTGGTCTAGCCCCACCAGGTTGGACAACCTAGTTTCCATTCCCCACAAAGAGTATGCAAGTTTAGAGTAGAAGGTCCGTGTTTTGTAGGGTGTTCAGAGGCAGAGGCGTGGGGGTTTTTTGAGTTGAAAGCTGTGATCCCAGGAGCACGGACTCAGACAGGCATGGAGACCTGGCTCTCTAGCAAGGCAGTTACAGTACCCAGGGGTGTAAATGTAAATTCAGGGGTGTAAATTTGCTCCCAGCCCACTGGGGACAGGTGTTTCATTGACAAGCAAGAGGGTAAATATAACAGGAAGTCTAGAGAGCAAACTCTTGAATCTCCAAGGCATTTGGGACATATGGAGAGTCCTTAATCTATTCTGTATACCTCCCTACAGTTAGCTCAAGGAAAAGCACAAATGGAAACCAAATCCTCCTTTGCTGAAAACTTTTTATATGAAGATAATACTGTCTTTAGAGCACATGTTTTGAAAGACTTCTCTGGTTGACGCTTCAAGGAAGTTAAGGATGATCTTGTTTCCCCAAGGCTGGTACCATTTCAGTGGAAGCAACTGGAAGGAAGAGGAGGCAGAGGGACAGCAGCTAATAATGACACAGCAATCTACGTTTCTCTGGGGAAGACAAAGAAAAGTTAACCACAGCAAATGGAAGATTAAACTCTGAACAACGATTGGTTAAACCTAGAGTAATTTCTAGTTACTACAGCTTCATTTCCAAGTAAAGAGGTTTTTGTTAAATTAGAAGTTTGTATCAAATGGCCTTAATGTGATCACAGTTTAGTTCTTGCTAGAGGTATTTTAAGATATTCATGTTTGTAATAATTACTAAGCTTATTTTTTATGGCTAATCACAGCTGCTTTGAAATGTAAGTAATAACTTTTTAATATTTTATTTCTGCTATGTACAGCTATTTCAACTATAACTTTCACAAATCTTTGCTACACTCATTAACTGTGGAAGTGCTAGGGCAAAACGCTACAAACCCAGACAAGTCTAAGCCTTCTCTTGCCTGAATTTCAAACAGCTAAAAAAGCCTCTTAATCAAAAGGCCTGTCTCAACGTAATTCCATTCCTGTTAGTTTGCCTTAAGAAGAGATTCAATATTGTTTCAAATAGAAGTTAGTTTACACTGTTTTATTCCTCTCTTTAAGTCCAGACATTCATATATGTATACATCCACTTGTGTGTGGTTGAGGACAAATGCAGGTACATGGAATTTAACCCATATAAATTGTACCTATTCTTCATGTACACCAAAAAGTATTTCTTTACCTACTATTTTATTTTCTAGGCCATGCATATGTCTGCATTTTGTGTTTCTTTCATAATGGGCATGTATGCACACACACAGATGGAATCTGAGATACCTTCCTATTTATTTGCATATTTATTATTGTCAATACATATGCAAAGAAAGAAAAAGAAGATATGTTCTCATGCTGTGATGTAGTTTCAAATCTATACCAGAATTAGTTGAAGATCACTGTCTATTCACAAGGGGGTAATCAGTCACAGACAATGGGTTGCAAGTGAAAAATGCATATCATCCCAGAGCAGCTCCAAGAAACAAAACAAATCCTATTTGAGGGATAGTTTAGGGAGTTTTCAAACAATTACAAGTGTAATTTTTGCATGGTTCCTATAGTCAAGCCAGAAGCAATCTTGACAATTATCTGTGCACCTCAAGGTTCAGATAACCTCCTGGTTCTCCAAATTGGTCTATAATGGAAGGTAGAAAAAATCTGATGGAAGTTTTTTCTAGTACAGAACTGAAGCCTGATGTGAGAATCACTCAAGTCAAGCAGGATCTTCCAAAAAAAACCCAAACCAAACCAGGTCTTTTGTGGAACTAGACAGACCCAGTACCACAAAGAGTAAATGAAAAATAACATTTTTTTTTTTAAAAAGATCTTGCAACGTTTACATTAGCTGCAGATTGGTACTAAAAGCACATCCGCCAATAAAGTCAGAGATCTCTGCCATCAAGTAATACCAGCAGTTAGATTTTTTTGTTGAGCTTCCTCATGTGGGTTCTGTTGTCTTAAATTAATATTTCATGCCTTTTTTTCTTCAGGACAGCATTTTATAATATCTATTCTATATAACAGCTGAATAAACTCATAAAAGCATGTAAAGTACATTTTCATAAATATAGCAATGATACAGAGGGAAGAGATCAATTAATCTTGCAAGCAGACTTTGGGAGTCACAATGATAAACATGTTATCAAGCTTCCAGAAACCATCCTTTGGTATATAGAGAAAAAATAAATCAATTACCAAATGTTTTCATACGACAATGCTTTTCATTTTACGAAGTTTTCAATCAGGCTGTAAATCTACCAGTAGCTAACCTGTCACTTGGCAGTTGTGAATGAGCTAATAATTCAGATGCTCATGTGAACTGCCAGCCAGAAACAGTAATTTTGCCATTTAAGGATGTTTGGTGGCATAATTTTTTTGAAATGTTTATAAATTGGGACACATGGCAACCAGGTCTGCAGCTAGTCTGCTATTTTCAGGAGGAGCATTGGAAATAGAGGTCAGAATCCCTTACAAACAGTCCTTCCAGACAGTGCAATGTTATCCTGAAGGTAAAATAGGGTGGGTCTTGCTGGAAATTAATTGAATTGAAAAAATAGTGGGTTTTTGTAATATTTGTAACAGAACATTGAGCTTAATTTATGGTTTTGGCATAAATAATTTAGATTACCTCAAGAGTTAAGATAAAATTTCAGGAATTTTCATTTTTTCATAAAATGCTTCCCTTAGCTGCAGGTCTGCACTTGGACCCTGTTTAAATTTTTATTTGGTTTAATATTACATTAGAGCATACAGGCTAGCCAAAACACAGCCTCACTCACATCTGGCAAATAACTGAGCCAAATAGTGAACATGCAAGATCTCTTTGTTGGAGCTTCCCTTTCAAGTGTGGGAAAGGTGATGGACTTGTCTGCTGAACAAAAAATAAAACCACATATTTGTGAACAGAGAAATTACAAGACAAATGGATTTTAATGAAGAAATTTCCTTCGGATGATGACTGGTCCTCATAATTACTTGCAGGATGAAATATGTCTCTTTTCTGATCTGTTTTCAATTTCTGGTGTTCTGTTCATCAGTGCTTTCTCAATACTTTTTTTTGGTGGAAGAGAAGTAAGAAATGGGTTGAAAATCATTCAGTGCGGACTTTCGATAGAAGTGGTTAGCAAAGTGAAGCTTTCATATTCTTTGTAAACAAGCTGCAAACTTATAAATCATGGCCATTTTGTTAAATGGAACGAGGATTTTCATTAAAAATAATTTTGTTCTTGTTTTCCTTCTGCCCTCCAGAAACAAAATTTTGAGGACCCCTTTTTCTATATAGTTTTTAGATATACTTTATTTTTCACTTTGTAGCCACTTTTGAGATAGCTGCCACTTCTACTTCATTCTTCATTTTGTTGGCATGTCTTGCTCCCTACCAAGTCCATATCTTTTTGAACTCGCCAGGTTTTCATTATTTTAATCAATGCAAATTTAGCACATCGTATTTAAGGTACCTTTTTTTACTTCTGTGGCACTACTAGCTGTCTTACTGACACATAAAACTCTGGGCCAGTAACTGCATACATACCAGACTGATAGGTGGCTATAAGCAAGGCTTTCTTCAAAATACATTTTCCCTTCATAAAATAGATTTTACGGTAAAGCTGTGTGTGGGGAGACAGGAGAAAAGAGGGAACAGAAAAAAAAGCAAGTTTGGTGACAGATGGTCGTCTCACTCATGATGCAATGGCTGTCTCAGGACTGGATTTACGCATTGTTCCTTCTAGTCAACATTTCAATAACACTAAATGGTTTTCAGAAAATGTTCTGTGCTCTGGAAGATAATTCTGCCTGCAGGTGTAATATTAATTCTTTTATGCTTTTCGCATACCTCCCTCATTCCTTTCTGACAGCCTGGTTTCAAGTTTCACAAACTTCCAAAGATTCTTTCTGACTTATATTTTTGGATCCTACCTCCTTATTTCTGTATTTTTGGATTGAAAAAGATATAATTCATGGTAAATCCAAGATGTTGGGAGCAGCACAAAAATTTTAAAAATGGAACAGTATCTTTACCAGGTTGGTGTTAATTCTGACCATATTCTGTTCATAAATCCTTAGGGAACTCAGTTTTTTCTTAATATTATTCTACAAAAAATGCTGCCAGTAAATTGCTTCACTCCTTAGACTTTGGGCCAATAGGAGTAACAAATCACATACTGTGAAAGTTCAGAACACCTTCAAACCTCATCATGGAAAGTTTTGCTAACTGCTGAAAAACTGTTAAATACACTAAAAGATGTGGTCCTCAGGGCCAATACAGGACATTTTACCAACCAGCGAGAAGAATGCAAAAGTTGATTTTTTCCTGGATGTCATTGGGGTAAATATTTACATACAGGCCTGCCTCTGGCCACGCACTGGGAGTGGCATAGCTTACAGAACCAGTTTAGATTCATGGTGAAGTATATCTTCGCCCTCAAATCCTGCCAAGAGATGTACACGCAGATAACAGAGACAAGTAGGAGAGGTCTAAGGAGATGTAGTGACAAAAAGGAAGCAAAATGCCTCTATGGAAATGGCCTTTGCCTCAAGCAGTTCTCAGAGGACCTGGTGGTGCTGTGGGTAGGACCTTTCAAAGCTTCTCATAAGACAACTGAAACCTAACAAAGTCTTTTCTGAAATGAAGTTTGCCCTGCCCTGATCTCAAGAGTTACCCCGTGAAAAAGTGTGTGCAGCCTGGGAAGGCAGCATTCCACTATTGTGGATTTCATAAGCCCTATAAAAGCTGACATGCGGATTTAGGAACCCTAAATGTTTGCATAAACGTCTTTTAGCGACTAAATAATTGCCCCCTGAAGCACCCCAAAAGAAGCCAAAGGAAACAGAAATCACCGTCTACAAAAGATTAAAACAAATTTCTAGTTTCTCAGCCAAGCCATTTTGCAGTTACTATAAGCCAAAAAAAATGTTAGGAAAATTTTCGAGAGGTGAAACCGCTTCCTTTTTTGAGCCCTCATGTCTCCCAAACATCTTGTTGAGTTTACCTCAAACTTTCCATTAAACTTCTTCTTTGGCAGAATAACATACTTATGAAATTTCAAGCGGATTGGTTTGGTCTGGTAAAAGGCAAAGAGGTAAAAAGACCAACTTGGAGTGGAAACCTAACTTCCAGCTTATCTGGGGAGACAATATAAAATGAGGAGTCTACCAAAGTGAAGCAAGAGTGTGGGGTTGTGTACGCAATGCTTATTTCTGAGCAGTAGTAGCTCGTGTCATTTAGACTGCTGCCAGAGCATAAACCCAAAGCTTCACTTAGATCACCTCTCAGCATTTTGTACTGCCAGTTGAAACAAGCATTTCAGGAAAAAAAGTATACCATCAATCAGTTTCTTTTGTGCTGATGGCAGAATAAGGTAATGACCCCTGTGATTTGCATAATTCCATTGAAATCTGATTATTCTTAAAGGTTATTGATATGTTTTATTCCCAGATTCAAGTAGCACCCTCTATGGGCCAGTCCACATTGATCTACTGCCACCACCAACAAAAAGGCCTCTTGCCTTAAGTAAAATGTCTGTATAACGATCTATGGAAAAGTGGAGAGTGAGATATCGGTGTAGAAATGTTGAGGTGAGCATAAGAAACAAAAATGAATAGAAGCACTTGGAAAAATTATATGCTGTGTTGTGGGGTTTAACTCTATGAGTTTCAATGGAGTTTGGCTATTCGACACCAAGACAGAGTTTGGCCACAGCATTGTGGTTAGCTTCATATTTAGATTTCAACAGAAGCCGAGAGCCTGAGCAGGAAACCATGTGTTCCTTTCATTGGCACAGATATTTTCTCTCCAGATCAGTGAAGGTATACAAGGCTTTTAGACATCTTTGGAAAAATCGGCTCATGGTCCCCTCCAAGGTAATGCAAGAGATGCATACATTGATTCTTCAGCACCAGAAGCGATTGCATAATGAAGTGCTGTGGTTTTGGAGGCTTATGCACAGACGATGTTCAGGACACGCACATACGTCAAGCAGGCATGCTAGACAGATTGCCCTTCCCTTCACTCCGCTTCAGAGCCCTTAGTGGGTTCTCTCAAGGTTGAGAGAAATTTGGCTGTTACTGCTTTAACCTCCACAAATGCCTGATGTCATTTATTCACACATCCTGGCAAAAGCTTCTGTCTGATCTCTCGCAATTGTTCTCTCTCTCTCTCTCTCCAAGGACGTTTAATCGAAGTACCTACTTTGTTCTTAGTTTTCCATCTCGCTTTCCATCCCTTCCCAGGAGTGCTGTGACATGACCAACCAGAAAGAAGCATTACACCAAAGACTAAAGACAGTTTGTTAGAGAAGGAGTGTCTGGCACAGCAGCGCAGGAACGACCTGGTGATGTGGCACTTGGCTGAGAAGTCACTTTTCTGAGAGCCAGCTCTGACAAGTACTGAAATCAGTGAGGGTCTTCCCATCAGTCTTGATCAGCTTGGATCAGGCCCACCGTACACATCTGGACGCAGTTTGTTCAAATGCATCTGCACTATCCCACCTTTTATCTTGTATCACTTCTTGAAGGGGTTAAGGAAAGCCTCAGCCTTACATCTGACGCTCCGCTGTTTCATGATTCTTTTCCAGTAATGAGATTAATATGTGACTTTCTCATCTGTGTAATTTATTGTTACTGCAGATTTAATTTTTTTTTCTCTGCTGTCAGTATATTAACCTCAAAGAATGCGCAACCATTTCTCTCAAATGCATGAATTAGTTTTGGTTTTTGTTTATTAGTTTGTAAATAGGAGTCTACAGTTTTGCCTGGACTTAATATACTAGCTCACAATATGGTTTACTACTCTATTGTAGTTTTACAAGAATCACCATTAGCTGAGAATAAAACATATTTGGGGGAAGTGAACTCATTGGCATAACTGATAGAGAGAATTTTAGTAGAAAAATCTAACTTAAAACATTTCTAAAAGTCATAGCAGGAGTTAGTCTGTATTTGGTAAACTCCAGTGTTTCATTTCCTGCTTGTATCATATGGAAAACCATGCAATTATTTTTAAAAGTTCGTGTGTTCCATAGTTTCTATGAGAAGATTTTGTTCTCAGTAGTGCACAGTTATAGGTGACAAGAGGAGCAGAAGTACAATGTACTTGCTTCTCATGGCTGGAAATTCCCCAGATTTCAAAGCTGGAACCACTTAGAAGTGGCTACTCAAATGTGTCATGGAAGAGATAATAACTTCTCTGTTTGCCTTAAAAATGTGGCCCATGAGTAATGTCAAAATACTTTTACTGAAATATAACCTGATTCTGTAATTTTATCTTTACTTAGGAAAGAATTGGTTTGTTGAAGAATTCACACAAGCCTGTTTTCAGTTGTTACAGAAATAGGCTGGAATACATCTTAAAATTAGGTACAATTTCATCTTTATGTAGAAGATCTTAATAACATATACAGTGGAATCAAGTTATATTTTTATATTTAAAATGTAATACTGACATGTTTTTCAAGGCAAACATTACATATAATTTTGTATTATCCTTTGATGATAGTACACACTGGTAAAGAATTTTCAGGAGTATATAGACTTGGCATACCAAGAAGGATTGCTTTGAGTTGGAAACATTTCAAATCATGAGGTTTTTCTATATTTGCAGACGGAAACTGGCAGGAACTCTTCACAAAACTATTGCATTGGGTGCTTAACATGCTCTTACCTGTAAGAAAATCAGATTGTTCTTGTAATACGTTAGCCATCCATCCAGAATAGTTTTGAAACAGAATTGTCTCAGGTATTGTCCCTGGACTTCTGAAAGTAGTTTGGCATGTCCAGTAAATTGCAAGTTATTTCATTTAAAGCTGTGCAGAGGAAGGACTTTTGTAGTTAGTGTTATGATTTCAAAGATCTGTTTCTTGTAAACTAAAGCATATGTCTTCAACTCTGGTATAACTAATGAAGGGAAATTCTGAAGAAGATACCACCGTCCCCCCACACCCCACCTGCATTTTGAAACATTCAATACTTGCTGGTTTTTGATATGTGAAAATATCAATCTTGAAAATTTTTTGTGCTCTAATAATGTATTTTGAAATGATACCATTATGAAATCAATATAAAAAGAAATTTTGAAAAGTTGTGTTTATTAACTCTCCAGATTTAACAAATATGATTGTATATTTATCAGAGTTATTTTCCTAGGTTTTCCTTTCAGGGGAAATTTCTGCTTTCCTTCACACAATCTCTGGACACATTTTTTTAATGGGAGCAATATAAATACATTTTGGAAAAGTAGATATAAAAATTACTGGATGGGACGCCTCCACTAAATCGAATGGCAAAGAAATTATGGACAGAAGGTCAGGAAGCCTTGGGGATAGACCCTGAAGGTAAAGGCTGAAAAATCAGAAGAGAGATGTGTATTTAAAATATGGAAGTCCTGGACACAGGAAGGAGACATTGATATAACTAGCTGACAGGTGAGTGAATTGGAAACCATGACTATTAATTTAAAAAATCTGTGATTAATAAAAGCTAATTTGTGTGAACTGAAGCAATAAGGTAGAGTAAGTGAAAATGCAGAGGGAAGATGTTATGGTGGGTAGACAAGAGCAGCACTTGGTGACTGAAGGTACGTTGAAATAATATATAGCTCCGTAACTGTTTTCTTTTCTTATTCTCCTAAATGTCTACCATCATGTCCTCCTTTTTTTGTTTGTTTGTTTTTCTTTCATATAGCAGTTTCTTCTCTGATGTTTATTGCTCTGCTTGCTAACCCTCCTTCTTGGACCAAAGTTCCTGAGCTTTCCTGTCTAATCAGCAAGGAAGAGGTGTGTTCACATGAACAGAGCCAGCTGTGTGAGCCACCCCACATGTAAGCTCCCACACAAATCCTATGAAGAACCATATGTGTGTCCTCGGCATGGAGCTGACAAGGCACACAGCACCACAGAGCTCGTCAGAGCTTCCTATAAGCACTGGTCACATTTTTCAGCATTAAGTGTGTTTCCTGGTTTTGTCCCTTTTGCTTCCAAACATTAGATTGAATATCTCAGAAGACAGTGCTTACATTATGCTTATCACTTCTTCTTTAACAGGCAGAGAGATAGTCCAGGCTGGATGTGTGGATGGAGGACCATGTCATCACAGTCTACTTCACTGTTCAGTGTTCCTTGGCACTTCCCTTGAGAATCCCTCACAACTTCCAACTCATCCATTCCTAAAGTTATTGCCCCAGAGCCTGGAAGTTCAATGAGTGGAGAGTTGGGAGGTCCACCCCTGAAAATGCAGTGGGAGAGGAAGGTGTCCAGCAAATAATGAAAACAATGGTAGGAGGAGGACTGTTCCTGGGGATTGATAACTGTACAAGGACAATCACAGGCTCCCCATACCACTGAAGCCAGCTGAAAAGTTCTCAGTGTTTTCAGTGGGGAGGTGGATGGTGTTTTATGGGCAGGGGCTTGCCCTGCAAGAATAATTTGAGAATGCTTGGCACAAAGCATCAAAAACAAGTCAAATGGCGTAGGTGAGCTCTTTGTACAGGCAGAGTTTTATACGCTGGTTGAGTCAGCTGTTCTGAACAATAACGTTTAAATCTCTTTAAACGGGGCAGGCTCTGCGTCACATTTGTGCAGCCGAGCAAGTTGCTTTAGGCACCCTCTGTGCATTGTCAGCCTTTTTTGCAACCTACTCAAAGAACAGATGGGTCGGTGTTTGCCAAGGTTGCAGCTAGCATGCTAAATACGCTAAGACCCCATAGCTTATTAGTAAGGAAATTCAGGATCCTAAAATGCAACAAAAGAGCTAGTGTTCAGCAAGCAAAAAAAACTTTAGCAGCTCAATGTTAATATTATGAACAGTGTCAACGAACTCTTAATGAAAACATAACTCTTACTTTAGATGCTTTACCAGCCAAGATCTTGATCTAAAATAATACCTGATACTTTAAAAAAAAATTAATTAAAATTGCCATGCAGGTCAGATATGATAGAAAAAGTTACATAACTGCATTTGGTTGATATGAAAGAGATAACTAACTGGCACTCAGTGCAATTGGATAAAGACTGCATAAGCAAGACATAACAATCTTAACATTCAGCCTTCAAGATTTAGGGCTAATTTTCCCAAATTACAGCTCACATCTGCAGATCATCCTCGCGGTTGCCAGAACATGCCACTGCTTTCACATTCCCACAACTTTTATACATATAATTTTCAAATGATGAATCTCACTAATCCGCAAATACTGCCTCAAACAAAGCAGATGATAGGTGCAATAACTAATACAACAGTGATTGCTCACGTATAAAGCAAAGGGATTTTTATAAAATCCAAATGATCTAACATCCATTAGGAAATGCAGTAAGAGAAATATGTTAGGGAATAGACTGGCAAAATGGGGTTTAATGGCAGAGCAAAACTTCAGGATGGGGAAGGTTCATCATTTGTCTGGCATCTGTGGGGGAACATCTGTCTGCAAAAGCCCTCTTGTCTCTATGGCCAGGAAGGAAGTGCTCCTCAGGGATCTTGGCCAGATGTAGAAAAACAAGGAAGAAAAGGCAGGGAAAGGCAGCTGCTCACCATTCAGCAGCTGAGGTGAGAAACTCATGAGCTAAGAATGAGGGTTCTCCTGGGAGAAGGCAGTCAGGTATCCAGCCAGGACACTCTTGCCTCTCTGCCAGCACATTTATGTCCAAGATGCAGGGAAGGAGATGCTGTAACTGGGAGAACCCAGCCAGACAAATCTTCATGGAAACAGATCGCTAGCTGCTGAACGCATTTTACAGGTATGGATTCTGTGAGGAGATTACTTTTACTCAAGGCTGTAAGTACAGAAAACATGCAGCAGTGTCTGTGTGCGACTGGAGCATCCAAGTAGAGATACATTCCCCTTTGCTGGTCAGTAAATATGCAACTGGCTATACTACCCTGACACCAAAATTCACTGTAGGAGTATAGCTGTAAGCCTGCTAAAACTGCTTTGATGCTTATGTTGGGATGATACTATTAGTATAAAACTGGCCAAAGTCACCTTTTCAGAAAATACTTATCTATAACATCTTTGACCAGGCACTACATTAAGCCTGTTATTTCATGAGTCTGCATAGAAACTTTCTTAATAACTACATGGATTCCAGATTGGCTTTATAAATTGTTGATGTTATGTGGATATCTGACAGCTTTTCAAAATATTTACAACAGCAGGTCTGCCAGATACATACCTGCGGGAATACACTTGGGGGAACCCAGCTGCAGATGGAAATAGAGTTGCAGGAGGCTGTAGCTTAGCAAAGGTTAAGGGCACAGGTAAGCACTCAGTCTCCTAAAGCTGACAGTATGGCTCCCAGGAACCCAGCAAGGTACTGGGAGTACCATAAAGGTAACTCAATTATGTTTGTGTGTGATGCAATCATAGATCAGCCTGCAATGTAGACATGCCTTTGTAGTGACTGTTTCCTACCCTTAACGCTAAAAAGCCGAAGAGTGGCGTCTACAAGTCTGTCTGTGGGAAAAGAGAGAGAGAGACTCATTAACTATTATTATCTTGTGAATAGACTTGGTCAGACAAAACAATAGGATAGAAGCTTAGGAGAAAGCTCTTCTGTGGTGCATTGGGGTCTACATCATTAGCATTTCTTCAGAGACAGAGCCAAAGAAAAAAGTTCTGGTAGTGCCTTTTGGAAAAAAGAAAGGCCAAAGAGTTGAATGGAAGGATACATGGGCAGAGGAAATACAGACATGAGGCAGGATGGGAAGGTGCCACTCTTCCAGCAGGGAAATGCTTCTATCAAATTATTTGTGACTGAAGAAACAGAGAAAGAATCAGGTATTTGGACATCTACAATAAAGACAGAAAAGCAGCAATGTGAAAGATGAAGGATGTGCCCCAGCTGCTCAAAAATATAAGAAAGCCAAGACAGATACGGACTACCGGTTGGACTCAATGATCTTGAGCGTCTCTTCCAACCAAAATGATTCTATGATTCTATGATTCGATGAAGTATGCATAATTTGGCTTGGACCAGTACCTTTCCCATGCTAACTAAAATAAAGGAATCCTTAGGAATTCCCTGCATGTACATGTCTTCAAATATTTCATGGACTTATAGAATGAATGGAAAATGTAACATGCCAAAAAGACTGGATTTGTGGGCTGAGATGAAGGGGAGAGTCAAGACGTGTGAGCCTATGCGTGGTACTGGGTGGAGGTTAACCTCTGTTTTAATTTGCAAGATGAGTAAGAGAGAGGGAAAACTGTCTGATAAAGAGCTCAAAGATAATGTTTGCTGCTTAAACTACGGGGTGTTGACTGATGCTGATACTACCGGAGGTCTTTGGGATATAAAATACGCTGTTCTGTCAGAGTCCAGTGATAGGAGCTTGATGAAAGCACAATAAAATTTGAATAATAGTACTATTAAAACCTACTCATAAATGTAACAAAAGCAATAAAAAACCACTATTTACAACAAATTAAATAAAAAAAAAAAATCCACCCTGCCAAAAATACCCCAATGATATGCACTACAACTTTCAAATTAAGAATCTAGAATTATGAAGCATAGGGAACAAGTACTTTGCTTACCTATTGTTAGCATTTAGTCCATATTTGTTGGTTTTGATGCCCTAACAGTTTCTGAAGGAGGAAACAGGAAAGATACTAGAATGCACTGCCTAATTTCAGAACCGAAGACATATTAAGAAGACAAAGGCCACTGACAATCCACTAGTTTGTCACACTCAGGCTCTATTTGTGTGTTTCTCATTTATATCACTTTCTTGTGACAGCTGAGAGATGAGGCTATCTGAAGACAAAATCTTCACTGCTGTCATCCTCCTAATCAGATCTTCTACTTGTGAAGATATCTACCCGTAACTACTGCTGAAGGATGTTGCACCAGCACTGGCAAAAATAAAGGCTTTGTAATGAAACAGCAGACGACTGGGAAAATCAGATGGCCGTCTGGCATACCAAAGAGGGAGAAGGAAGGAAAAAGAGAAAGCAAAGTGGTAAGGAGGTCAGTTGAGGGGCGGGTCTTTTCAGCCCAGGTGGGATGGAGGAGAAAGGTCCCTTGTACCACTAGCGAGCTCTATCTGTGCAGCCTTTGGAGGGCAGGACTCAGCCTCCACTCAACTAAGGTGGACAGAGGGACCCCATTCACTCTGTTGCTATTGAGGATGACGTGTGCAATATGCCACAGCAGAGCTGAGGGAATAAGCACATATTTATTCATGTTGTTTACCATCAAGACTGCAGTGTCACGGTTCAACAGGTGATTTTACTGCAAGAAGTGAAATAGCTCTTCTACTTTGAACGATAGAGCAAGACCTCCTAAAATAGTAATAGTTTCAGGCACTTTATACAAACATGCCATTTGTCAAAGTCCAGTTTGCTTCACAGAGATGACTGATGAGTGTGCTATTTAATGCTAAATATGACAACTTTCTGAAACATTCCTTGCTGATGACCTTGAACTTCATTCCTTGCAAGGCCAGCTGAGGCTGCAGAAGCGTGAAGAGCATGTTCTATGGCTGCCATTGACACCTGCTTCTAGATAAACCTCTGCTTTTAGATAAACACTTGCTTTTTGCAAATAGAAAAAAAAATCAATGTACTTAGAGCAGTTTGGAAAATCAATTGTCTGAAATAAAACTTTTATTTCAAGTAATTCTAGTTTACACATAGGAAACCTTTAGCTGTGTCTGAGCCATTTGGTTACATGTACTGAAGGATAGAAGTCATACATCTTGTTGCTGTACCACAGATCCTTTATCAAGTGATACAATCTTTGAAAGAAAATATTTTACCCAGCTGCTGTATCCACAGCTTGGCTGGGGACAGCTGACAAGGGTACCCTGTGTAAACTCAGACAACCCTCTGTTACACGTATTTGGTGAACTAAGGAAAGTATTTTTGGTAGAGAGTGAGAAAATGAGGAAAAAAATTACTTCTAACCCATTTTGACACCTCTTTTTTTTCCCACTCTACAATGCCCAACCACACGGTGCACTGTAACAGCGAAGCAGCAGTGAAGCTACTCAGTTATTCCCAGCAGGAGAAGGTCCATGAAGCAGAACGAATGCACTCATTTTACGGGCTCTGGTTCTTGCTTGTTTAACATATTTTTGTGTAAATAACTTATTATCTGTCATTTCCTCACAAGCCTTCACAGGCTGAAAACCTTTGAATGGGCTGAAACATTACATGCCCCATTGGTACCAAGCATATAGTTCACAAGGCCTCCTGTGTCTGTTTTTTAGCATAACTGCAATGATCCAAGCACTTAGGTCTTTATTATGGGTTGCATTATAATTGGAATGACTTTAATGTCAATGGAAAGTAAATGAGAATGGGGCAGTATGTAATATCATTACCGGTAATCTCAAGGCTTCTTGGTAAGAAGATCATTAAAATTAAAAAAAAAAAAAGAAAAGATGGAAAGTCCACACACCTTACAAGATCAACTTCTCTAGTTGACACTAATGACATGTGCTGTGGCAACCTACATTATATTGCTATTCAGAATGGATTAAATAATCACTTTCTGTTATACCAAGACTTCTACATCTAATTTGCTACACATAGCATGGAAAAACAACCCACATGTGCCATGACTTTTAATCTTTGATTAGGTAGGATTCTGCTTGTTTCTAATGAATAAATGAAACTAAACAGAACCACAGGAAATTGTGCTTCAGTTAAACCAGCTTTCATTCAGGCCCAACAATCTCTTCAGACATTGAATGATGATCCTCTAACCATGTCTTTTTTATCTGCTATCCTGAAATGCATACAGTTTTCTCTTTGTAATGGAGCATACGGTTAAATCTGGCTCTTGAGTACTTTAAAGAGTCAGTTCTCTGGGAAAATATTTCCTAAAACCAAGGAAGCATGCAAAAACACGACTCTGCTCAAAACTTTACTTCTAAAACTAAATGGATCACAAAGAGAAAATCTGCTTTCACCACAAGTAGAAAAAATATTCAATGCTAAATTTTCAGCCTAAACAAAGTAATGTTCCAAACATAGAACTGGATGGTAATGTGAGAGAGAAAGAACCATTCCAACAACAGAGTGATTGGCCAGGTACCATCTCCCTGTTGTATATCCCTCCAACATTGTGTTACACCTGGGCCATTAAAAAATGACCACACCAATATGAGAGACTTAGCAGCGACTACTCTGGCTGTGTTCCCACATTTCTTTATAGTCTCTCTGGATCATATTTTTCTTCCTAGAATGGAAATGATGGAGAAGAAAACGTTTAGTGTGCGTAGAGCCTGGACTTACTCCCATGCACCACAGTTAAAGGGATCAGGGAACCTTTCTCCCCACTGCTGGCCAGCAGAAGTTGTGAGCGATTTGCTCAAAGTAAGCTTTGTGCTCTTATTTGGCTGTGTCTAGACAGCCAAATACTTTGTTGCTATCCAAGGAATGTGCAGCTAATGTCAGGAGAGCATTGGTTCTTGAGCATAAGCTTAGCACAATCAGTGCAAAGTGTAGAAGAAATGAGGCAGGGGATGTTCCCTGAGCAGGATATTTACTATGGAGCCCACTTAACTTCCCCCAAGAAAATAAAAAAGCAGCTAACTTATTTAAAATCTCACTAATTAGAGACGACTAATATTCAGTTTGAAAGCCACAGGAGGGATTTAGTGAAGGTGCATTTTAGGCATTTAAACACATATGAAACTTTTCTAAACTCCAAGAATTACAAGTAGAAGAAGCAGAGCTACCTCCTGCTCTCCACTAGCAAATGGAACTGTCTTTGGATAAAGATTTATGAGCTGTCTTGATGAACTGTATTAGCAGTGGATGAGTGTTTGGAATAAGTAAAAATGGCAACCCAAGAGGTCAATATGAAAACAAAAAAATAGCACTAACATATTTCAGAAAGGGAAAGAACATCCAGATGAAAGGTCAGTTGCTGTGAACCCAAATGGAGTTATGCCCACTTACAGAAATAACCCCCCATTTAGTGAATTTAGTGACACGTCTTTGATTGCATCTGAGGGAGAAAAGTCAGTTATTAGTATTGTTAGCCACAACCAGTCATATAAAAGACCAGACAAGTTTCTCACAAATAACTGAACGTGTGAAACTAATTTGACTTAGACAACAAACATTGCCCCTGTTTATCAGTTGTGCAGGTAAAAACACAGAAAAGTTGCTTGAGTTGCCCGGAGTCACTCAAGGAGGGTTAAATATGTCTGTTCTTTTCTAGGTGAAGGGTGGAGGCAACAGACCAGAAAGTGACTTACTTGATGTTAGATGCAATCCTAACATTGCAGTAGCTTTGCTTTTAACTCAGCAATGCATTTGCCGTATTGTTTCTCCCATACATCAAGTGCAGGAAGACAATATGAACAGTTTCTAACTCTACCTCATAAACTTCCCTGAACAGGCACTGGAGTTACAATAACATCTTTGTTGGCAAACATTTCCAGGCACTGTAAATCTGTCTGACTCTACAGGAGAGATGGCTGATGTGCAAATCTCTAAGTCACCGTTGTTAAAAAACAGAGCCCCTGTTCATCCATCTTGGACCTGATTTTATAGCACACCATATAAATGAGAACTTAAAATAGTTCTTTACCCTTCCAAAGTGCACAGTCACTGGAAAGGATAACACAACAAGTTTAGCCTTGGGAACCCGAATCAGCTGAGAAAAGAGCAACCAAGGGACACATCTATGTTTGCCTTCCCCTACCCAGAGGCAGCCTCTGCAGCCCATACCTGTGTCATTGAGCTTGTACGTACTTAAGAAATTGAATCTGCTCACACCAGTGTTCACCAGACCGAGTCAAGGAGTTACAATCCTTCTCACTTAGCACTGGGGAAGCAGTGCAATATTGTACAGGAATGTTCCCAAGGAATACAATAACATGAGCTGGAATGATCTGGCTCCTTACCACATGAGGCTGTGGAGAGAAAAATAGCTGTTCTTCCCTGACTATAAGCATGCAGGAGGAGGTACACTTATCTGTTGTTATCCATGCTGTGATATACATTTATTAGCAAAAGCACAAAGACTTTTTTTACCTGTGGTTTTGACAGCATCTTTGACACTGGGGCTAGATTGAGAAGATTTCCACTTTATGAAGAGGTTTAAGGCTTTGAAAGATTTTGCCGGATACAAACAAACAGTTTGTTTTAACTAGTGACCTGGAAATGGAAAGAAAAACATCGGAGACTTAAGGCTATCAGCTACTATGAAGTATTTCGACTCCACACTCTCCAGTAATATTCTGGACCTGAAAAACTTTCCAGGTGTGACACTCATCACATCACACAGATATTTCTGTAAAGCTTGATGGGTTGAACAAAATACCATTTTTCAGGCAAAAAAAGTTTCATCTTCTTTTTATTTTTTTTTTTTTTGCCCAGCAGCTCTACTGCAGATCCATATTTAGAAATGCTTGATCGTAAGGTGTTTGGATTTGGCAGGGAATGGCTGTGATGCACTTTCCCCAGAGCCTGGGAAAAAGAAGCAGGCTGCAAAGACAGCTTTCACAAGTTGCTTTGAAAGGCAGTGTTTAATTATAGAGGCTGGCAATGAAAGGCAGAGCAGCCTCCAGGGATACCCTTTTCCCATTCTGCCACTTACAGGAATTCTTGACTTTGCAGTCAAGTTCTGTCGTGTCTTGAGTGAGAAGCTCGGTCAGCAGTGGGTGAAACAGCTTGCATCATCTTTCTCCAACTTGAGCTAAACTATTAAAAGAAGGCAGGTCTAAGCTTTTTCTTTTTTTTTTTTTTTTCTTGACAGAACTGTGAATCATGAATGTCGCAGGAAGGAGAAACCAATAAAAAGCTATTTCTACACTTTAGCTTTTGAACTTCCCTTTTAAGGATCATGTAAGGTAGAGTGTTGACAGCTTTTGTTAATAGTGCTATTATAATTATAATTATAATTATTATTATTATTATTATAACGACCTTGCATCCATTCTAAGAACAGAATTAAGTGTACAGCAGATCTGTGTGATGATGCCTAAAGTCTTTGTGCTTTTAAAAGCTCAGCACTAGGGCCACCTGCAGAACTTCCTGAGAAATGGACACTGCTTCCAAAGATTGTTTTTTAAACCAATATGGGCTTCCCACAACCAGGGCCTGTTCTGCTGAATACAAGAAACTACTTGTAGCAGCATCTCATTTCCCTTTGTGCTGCACATCCTGGCAGTATTTCTGGTTGCAGAGCAGGGAAGGAAGAGCTACAGTGCTTTCACAACCTGCATTTTGCCTGTCAGCAGCACACCCCTCCCTAAAGTTTACATCAAATCTAGTGCCAAGCCCATGGCTTAAGCCCCTTGCTGTACTAAACTTGCAATTAAAATTACCAAAAAAGTTTAATCGCCCCCACTTTTCTCTGCCCTATCCTAACTATTTCAGAGACACGTATTATGTGTTACATTCTCTTTAAAACAATTTTTTTTAAAGGCATATCTGTGGGGTGGAAGTGGCATGAGGAACAAAGAAAGCAATGAGCTAGGAAATGCCAAAACAAAAGACAATGCACTGCACTTTAAGAAGACTTTTCTATTTATTATTTTTATTGCCATTTCCAAATTAAACCTGACACTGCTCAGCTGAAATTTACGTTGACATGTAGCCATCAATTTAGTATATATTGTTAGTCTTGATCTGTGTAAGGACCGTTTCCACTAGTGATATAATAGAGAGCACTAGCTGGAAACACAGAGTGCTCCCAAATCTGCTTCTCTTGGTTCTTCTTTCTGGAGTGCAGGATGCTCCAAAAGATCCTGCGGAATTTAAGTGTGCTGCACATGGAAATAAATACAGCTGAATGGAAGTGGAATTTCTGTCACATTTATTCATTTCAGCACCTGTTTACTTTCCAAATAGGAACAAAAGGTCAAAGCACATCGAAGAACTAAAATTATAAAACGTCTTGATTCAGAAATACTAAGGTAATTCATTTCACCATTTTTCAAAGGAGAAGAAGCATTTTGATATTCTGCTAACTATTTGAACTTACCTAATTCAAATTATTTTGTTTCAATTTTTAAAATGTGTTGGAATTTTGTGTAACTGTGAGCACAAGGTCCTGCTGTAACAGTTATGAACAACTGGGACAGGACTTTCCAATGTCACCATTTCTTTCTACTACAGAAGGATTGGGAGAAGTGGAAGTTGCTCAGCAGGCTGTCCTGGTAAGCAAAGTGGAACAGGAATTGTCACCAGGTTGCACCAGGTTTTCATCCAGCTGGTAGGTAAAGGTACAGTTTCCCCTTCACATCATAACAAGTCACACAGTTTGATTATAACTATCTAAATACTGATATGCATTTTTTTTTTCTAGAACTTACACAAAAAAAAGTAGAATCAATTGTTTAAAAGTTGAAGGGATAAATCTGAACATGATTTAGTCTTTCAGTATGTGTCTATTGACCTTAATATCAGTCTCCATTAGGCCAGTGCCAAATAAGGAAAAAGTTCCAGTTTTCTCTAAAAGATTCCTGAGACCAGGCATTTACATCACCTTTACCTCTTCTGAAACACTCCAAGAAATTCTTTAAATAAGTATGTGAGATTTTAGATACCTTCACAAAAACCGTAGCTTTACTTTGCTAGTAAAATGCTAGTAAAATACTACTAAAGTACTTTAGTTGCAATCAGGAAGAGAAGGTACACAATCTTGTGTTACACATTGTACTATAGGAGTACAGCTTCATCTTAAAGGTCTACCACAGTCAGCATCACCAATATAAGGATGTCTCTACATTTTCAGAGAGGAGCTGGAAATGCTGCAAAGAGGGCTTACATCATGCACATATGAAAATTCTTCATGGGTTTTTTTTTTTTCTTTGCCCACTCTCCCCACCACAAAATGCAGTGAGTGACTTGGATGAATAGCTCTATAACCGTCTATGGTTGGTATATTAATTATATGTCAATTTTGCAAAAAATGTAATAGGTGTTTTAAATTATGTAAGTATTCTAGCATTTGTAGATAAAATACATTAAACAATGCTATATCCTTTTAAGACACCACCTAGATTTCATACCTGCACCTTGTCATGTTTAGGAGGTATAAACTTGTACGTTAGTCAACATGTCTGCTGTAAATCATTCCACTACTGTACTGTTGGAATAATTAGTTCAGCATAAAGCAAAGAAGTACTGATGTTTGTCTTTTATCATCATAGGAGATGTATCTCTAAACACACAGTGAAAAAAAAAGACACTTAGGTTCAAATAACCATTAAGAACAAAAGCTGATTGTTAAAACGGTAGGATTTTTTTCCTTCATTTGGTTCTGTGTGTTATAAATTGCCCGTGTCCAGTTTAAAATGTGTAACAAATATACTCCATCATATGAGTGAGAGTTAATAATACGCCATTTTCGATTAGTTCAACTGACATGATTCTGGTGTACCTCAAATAATTGCAAATATTTCTCTGGAATCAACTGCTTAATGTGTAAAGTATAGCAGCACTTTTTACCGTGTTAAATGATACCAAAAAAAAAGTCATTCAAAAGTACTTTTGAAGATGCTTACAAGCTATTATGGTATATTGATATTCAATAGCCTGTCTTAATAGAACAACAGTGATTTTACTTGGAAGAATGGCAAAGTTATAAGAATAGCTATATGGTTAGCCCAGATTAAAATTGAACTGATATAAGTGGAGGATTAAAATAAGGGTAGGATAACTAGTAGTGACATAAAATACCAGACATCTAAATTTAGGATGGTTTTGAAGGCTCCACATTTTGTTTTAGTTGGCTTTTATGTGGTGTTTCATGGAGTTATCTGAATGGAGCTAAGGACATATAGCAAGGATGGTCAGTCTTTGCACAGAACTATTCTGGAAACCATCTTAATTTTTTTTCCCTAAAAGCTGTTAACAGAATAAGAATAAAGATTCCTGTAACTTCCATCTCACTTGGGCAAGATTGTCACAAAAGGTTAGGTTTTGAAAGTGGCATGAGAGTTTACAACTAGCTATTTGTTTCAGAAGGAAATGTCTCCTCACACATTTTGACCCTTTTCTGTTTTATGAACTGAGCAGTTAATGCTGAGCTGATCTGTCCTGGAGAATTATCTGATGATCGTTTCTCTTTCTGCAGCCTGTTCCTTAAAAGTTAACTCTGGAAAGTTAATGCTGGAGCTTCATGGCACTTTGACTGAACAAAGGAGACAGAGTGCATCTCTCTTCCTCACTGAAATATTCCCTGCTTCCCAAAACATGCAGATGGGACTCTTCCCTCAGAAGGACAATACTGAAAGCAAGTTGGTATAAGAAGGATAGATGAAGCTGTATTCTGGTTTGCCATTCCCTGTTTGGGCTATTATCTTGCAAGCTGAGGCTGGCCTGACGTTAGCCATGTGAAGGTTAGTCATCTGGTCTGAACAAATCACCAAAGCTCCCCCCAGAGTCAATGGAGGAAGACAGGCATATCTGGAGGACTCTCCATCCTGCCCTAAGACAAGTAAGTATCTGACTTACTCATTGGAGGGGCCTCTTTCTTGCTACAGTCCATAATGCAGCCCTCAAGAATCAGCTCAGACTGGAGGCCTGTGTTTTAGGTGGCTAGAGCTAGGTGAGAGGAACCTTACCTTCCATGAAAAAACACCATATCAGTACAACAGAACATTGTTTTTATTCACCCTAGGAAAAAGCTGAAGATCTCAAACTAGCTTTCCTAGTGAGCCTTCTGTTACTATGCACCAAGTAGAGCTCATGAGTGGGAGGTGTTTTCCCATACTAATCTCTACAGAAAGTTTTTTGTTGCCGAAGTAATTTTGCAAAGCTAGTTCAGGAAGAGGTGGAAATCTACCTGGACAAGCATCGTTAGAGGGAAGAATAATATACACATTTGTTTCTCAGCACAGTGTTCTGCCCTCAACCCTTGTAAAATCTCAGTCCAGCTCTAGCTTTTGATACTAATTAAAAGTGATTCCTTGCTAAAGAGTAGGAATAGGTGTGTTACCTGACATAATCCTCTTTCTCAGTGCATAAAATTTTTAAAAATCCTAGTGCCTGATTTGTGTTCACCAAAGAGGGAACTGGAAACTGGAGACAGAGATCAGTCTACTGCAATGAAGATTTCTTGCTCAAAAGACCTACATACACTTAGATCTCAGTACCTTCATATTGTAAATGGGGGCACATCTATTTGCACTTATAGTGACATTCCAACTGTTGGCAAATTGCTTCCTGAGATGAAACTGGATGGGAGAACACTGCCATGGAAGCATCTTCTGGCAGATCTTTTCTGGGAATACGGTCAGAGTTGCTCACTGAAAGATCACAGGACAGGTAAATAGAATGTGGGAAAAAGAAGTAGGGAAAGAAGACATGAAAGGATTCAGGTGAAGGAGGCATGTATACAAACAAAATGAGTCACCACTTTCAAGTATTTTTTGGCTCTCATTTTGGCACCTGAGTTGTTGTAACAAAGAGGTGGAATCATATACAATTTTAAAAGTATATTTGCACAATTGCCTGGTGGTTATAAAGGAACCCAGAATTATTTCTTCTTTGCCTTGTGCAGATCTTTTTATTCACTTTATTGTTCATTTTACAGAAGTAGCAAAAATATTTCTTCAAATAGTTTTGTTTATACTCTATATCTTCATGTACACAGGCATATATGTATGGCTGTATCTTTACTGACTCTGGTGGGTGGTCTGACAATTATGAAAAAAATGTTGACATTATCTATCTCGTCCACAGTGCATTAAAAAAAAAAAAAAAGAGAGAGATTTTTGGATTATGAAAGATTTACATTTTCCCTTGATACCTGCTCTTGCAATTTGAAAATCTCTTTGTTTTGACCCTTTGACAGTGACGGCAGGGTGTGTGGTTTAAAAAGGCAGATAAAATCCTGAAGACTTAAAAGAAAACATTTTTTACATTTCATGATCATTGAATAAATGAACTTTCCTACTCAGGAGGGAAAGAAAACTTGGCAGGGAGGTAGAGATTAAAAACAGTTCATTTTCTATTTTCTAATATTTTTTTAAATGAAAGGTTCTTTCCTGCTATAAAGCATGGATTGATGTGAAATTGAGAGCTTACACTTGTTTCTAATATTTTCATTTTATGTACAAATATGGACCTATGAAAGGGACTGTTTGTAGAACAACTCTACATATTGATATGAAAATAACTTGCTCCTACACTAGATGGGCAATCAATCAAAGTAAATACCTGATCATCAATAACTTCTGTAATTTTTTTTTGTTTGTTTTAAAAGAAGTTGATGATTAATTTTCTTCACTACGACATTCAAAATCTTTATTTAGGAGACTATATGGATTGTGTGACCACTCATAGATATGTATTTCCAGATTCTTGAAACTAAGGACTAGAAACGGTAACACTTTTGCAAGTATCCAACACGAACTCAGCTAAGAAAGTTGTTACTCCATGAAGGCAATTAGAAATATTTGGTTTAGCAGCTCTGTTGCTCCCAGTAGTAGCTCTTTTTGTTCTCTTTATTCAATAAAATTTAACAATTAGTTTCTGACCTGGTTCTCTCCTTCCAGAGTGGTTCTTGCTGATTCCTCAGCCTCTCCCTCTGCTTTTTCTCAGCTGGTCTGAAGAGCCATGGCATCAGTGAGGTCCCAGGCTCTCTGGTTCCCCATGGTTCCTTGCACTTTGCTGTCCCAGACTCTGTCTGCAGCCGATGGAGCCCCAGCATTTCCTTTTCTCCCTTCTGGTGTGGTAAGAGCATAGGCAGCTGCACAGTGCATAGGGAGCTACATAGTTCCCAAGAAACATTTGTCTCCAGAAAAGTAGTAATTTCCATTTTGTTAAGTCAACTGCAATCAGGTTTTAAATCAATTTATCTGCTAGATTAAAGATGTTTCATATTAATAGCACATCTGATCTCACTTTCGTTTTTAAGCTAAAGGGCTCTGAAACATCATATATCCTTTCCTAAGATATTCAGTTTTCATGGCAGGAAAAATTATATTTACATTGCCTTCTAGCTTACAAACAACAAAAGACGAAACTTCTGGCAGTGAGTCATTCGGTGAATAGATTGCAGCAATACTCCTTGGGGCACTGCTTGCTTGCACCAACCCATAGGGAGATGAAGGAATTCATACTAATTCCTCCCCACAACCCCTTGCTTGGCAGCCCCTGACCACCTCCCCCAATTTTTGTGGGGTGGAAGTTTTTCTGACATGTCTGTTGGGAACTGGCTCACACCCAAGATAAGGAGAACCTCAGTGAGTCTGAACAAAATCCTGGCCCCGTTGCCTCAGTGTCCAGTGTGTGTAGGGGCATGTTCCAGCAGCAAAGCGGTAAGTGCTGTAATATTTAAAATATCTAGAAAAAATTGATAAAATATTTTTATTTTGCATGGATATTCTCTAACTCTCTTCTGTTTTCCCCCTGGACTTACTTCAAGGCTTTTAACAATAAGTAAGGGTGGTGTCTCACCTGTCTGCAACAGATTATCTCCTTCCAGATAGAAGGACAAATATGAAATGTTCCAATGTAAGATGACACAGACAGAAGAAAGGACAGAACTTCTGGAGATACCACAGCCTTGCAGCTATCAGACTTAATTTGCTGTGTTACAGCCCACTGTACTGTGAATCAGAGCTCTCTTCAGCAACTACTCCAATTTTTTTTCTGTTATTCCTGTTTGAATATTGCTTATTAAATTCAGGACAGTAAGACATTGACCATTCCCCATCTGGTTACTACATCAATACTACAACTGTAGGATAGGTAAAATTTATAAGCACAAAGCCTTTGTACTAACACAAAAAATGTATACACACTTTATTGCCAAATTGAAAACATAACAATCGTATCAAGGTTTACCCTTTGCCCAACAAGGCTTGAGGTAAAGTGGGCAGGCTAAGCAATCCAACCAGTTTCAAAGCTGACAGCAGCTTTTCCAGTTTCCTAGGATCCTAAAGCAGATGCTATGACTGAATACCAAGCAGAAGGCTTAGCCATGCAGTTACCATTAATGTAATTGTAGTTTTGTAGCTGAATAGCCTAGATAGCTCTGAATAGTTCAGCCTCTGTTACCGAAAGTCATAGATTAAAATCATTGCCCCCTTGACTTCAGAAGCCTGGTATTTTATTGAAAGTAAATTAAGATTGCACTAAAGAACATAATAGTAGACAACTCCTTCTTTGCTTTGAAATACACGTTTGTTGCATTACAAGAGGCAAACTCATCTGTTTCTGAGTGTGGTTATGCAATATCATTATCTTATAGTGCAGTTAATTGTATTTAACAAAAGACAATAACCTACAGTATAAAATTAATAAAAAGAAGCATTATGCCTTTAAGAGGAGACATAAAAGGAATGCTTGCTGTTTCCCTAAAGGTGATAGTTCTATTAAAAAGAAAATCCTTGCATATTTTCTGCCAATGCAGCATTCTGAGCAGGTGAACATGCCTCTGTGCTTTAGGATTTGTGTAATTTACGGCAGGGTGCCATGGAACAAAATAATAGCATCGAAAAATTGGTATGAAACTTCTGAAAGACTAAGTAGTTGAGCCAGAGAGAGGGCTATGATTTCAGGGAGAAGACAGTAGCAATTGCAGACACGTTTAAGGTTTGACTAAAAATCAATTTACAGAAATAGCTAAACCACGTTTTTATACTATTGAGTCTCTCAAGACATGTCACATGTGGGCTTTATATATTTATATAATTTTGTTCTCAGAAGCATGCACCAGAGTGGAAAATATAGTGTCAGAGATCTGTTATGAAAGTACTTCAAGCTCTTAGTGTTTGAAACCTAACTGCAGAGGAAAAACTTTAATGGTAGCACTAAAAATCTTAAAGCCTTTGGCAATAGGCTGTGAAGTCATCCGCGTATAATCAGCCACATAAACTGCATGTGACAGTGTGATCCCATGATGTGAACATTCAACAAGAACTATTTCTGCTTTTCAAAGGACTCAGATGAGTTGTAGTGTGTATGAAGGTGGGGGAGGAATATCACCTTGTCTGTATTTTGTGCTGAGAAGATATGGAAAAGTCTTCTGACTTTACTTGATTAAATGAATGTGTAAAGTCAAGGAAAAAATAATCAGAAAGCTCTGAAGAGCTATAAATTTTGGTGTACCCTCACACACAAACACATGCACACAGAATATAAAGTTTATATGCTACATATGTGTTTATACCACATGAACACAAATATAGATGTACATATACTTATGTATGAACTAGATCCTCAGCTAATTGAAACAGCAACAGCAGAAAATGTGAATCACAGATTTTTTAGTTAAGTTTTTGGCCATCATTTCCCCACTTTCCAAACAACTCTCTTCCTCTTTCCTAAATACCCATTCATAAATCAGCAACTGAAATGACAGCAAATGCCTTTGGGAAGAAGGAGGACTTCGATCATTAATTATCCAGGATAGAGTAGGGAGTTTCTCTCTTCTCCTCACAATGTGAAAAGTGCATTCTTTGCAGCGCCACCCTCAAAGAAATTCAATAGGGCGACTGAGTGGCTTTCTCAGAGATAGATGTAGGAAAAGCCTGAAGACATTTTGGTCCTTTGTACACAGCTCCTTACTCAGCAAATTCTGGTCCATAACTCCCTGGTTCAATGTCAGTACAAATTCTCTTCTCTGGGAAAGTCTGGACTCTTTTATTTCTTCTTTTATTTTTCTCTTTTTTCCCCTTTTAATCTTTTTTTTTAATTCTTTCTTTTGTTTTCTTTCTTTTACTACCATCAGGAGCATGAGAGCTTTGATCGTCCTCTTTCTCAGGAACTCAGAGTCCAAGAGAAGGTGTAAGCACGGCTGTTGCTAGTGCTGTCCTTTGGGTCTGCTCAGGACGTACAGTTTATTTGGTTTCCAGGAGGTTCAGTACCTTGCCCTTATGTTAACTTGACAGACTGCAGATCAAGGTAGCCGTCAGTCTTCCCTCATGTGAATGATGTTTAAGTAGTTCATTTGTACCCAGACAGCTTTTAGCTGCAGTCATTAGAAAACTCTGCCTCCAAACATCATAAAATATAAGGAATGACTCCTCCAAAGAATAATATATTTTAAAGTAGGTGGTACATTAAACTGCAGTACTTCCAATCCCTGGCACTTGATTTCTATTCATTTGAACTCTGGACTTAAACAGTTTTAAGCTTGCTTTGGACTGAGGAATATGTCAGGAATATAATCACATCAGTTATGCTTTCCTTCCAGATTCTGAATGTGCTTTCATGAGCCCACTTAATTAGTAACTGTACCCCTTGCATAGAGAGGATAATTGCCATCATGAGTCGGGCATTAAGTGGGATCTGGAAATATCCCAGAAAGCAGCAAGATTTCTCAGATTTTCAATATTTGATGCTGCAGGACTGTTGAGGGGTTTGTAAGGATTTGTAACTTCCTCTAGAAGTGAAATGAGGCAGAATATAGCACAGCTACTCATAACAAACTAAAGGCTTGGGAGGCCCAGCGCCAGCTCCACGGAGATGCATCTTAGTTTTCCTCTCTCTTCACTCCACAATTTTTCCAATTATGTTAATTTCTTTCTACTTGCTCTGCTGCAGGGGACATTTTTACGCTGGTGGCACCCAATAAGTTTTTTCTCATTTCACATATACCCATGAAGTTTTAACCCCTTTCATTTGAATGAATGGTGAATTCAATGTATGTTATGGGTAGACAGACCCTGCTGTCTCCTGCTGTCACTTTTTGCCTTTTCCACAGAGATTGTTATTAATGCCTGCTGATGTTTTCTGTATAATGTACTCTGATTAATTCAATTTCTCTAAGTCTCCACTCTACTCCAGGTCTTGCACATCTTTTTGAAGGCCTCTGTTGCAGTGACTCATCTTCACCCCTAGACCAAGTTGTGACAATGATTCAAATTTACACTACTCAGAGCTAGTCCTGTCTAGAGTGGGTTGAACACATCCAGAGGACAAGACATTTGAAGTGTCCTCTAGACTGCATTTGCAAATACATAGCTAGAGTTCTCATGCTATGTTTGTAGCGTGTCTTGAAATATGTCATAGTGACTTGACTGAGTACTGGAGGGTGCAATGTCCATGGGAACAGTGGTGGAAAATGAAACTGGAGAGGATCTGGCAAACTTGAGTGAAATATTATCTATAATTCTTATAAGCTGCAGTCCCTTGACAAACTGCACCACAATTTTGCTTTGAGAAGAGCTAGTTTAAAAAAAAAAATAAAAGAAAAAAATCCACAGGCAAACTAGCCTGCATGCAGTATAAATAATCACAGGGTGGAAAGGGAGGAGGTAACTGGGGAATTAAGTTTTTTTCCTCTGCCATCTCATGGACACTTAATTCTCTAAAACCATCCAAACCTGAATTCCAAAAATTATCTTTTTCTTGCACGCTAGCATGAAGGATCTTGTTCCCCTCCTCAGCAGTCAGCAAATAGGGTCCTGTCCCACTGCCTAGTTCCTTCCTGCCATCAGCACTGACCTGCAGCTATTCTCCATGTCCACTTTATTCAGCTGGCGCAACTCAGACTGATATCACCTCCTCTTCTTACAGCCATCACTGCACAGCTCACTCTCACCCCTGGAGCACCATCCATTCTCTTAATGGCAGCTTTACTAAAAAGGAGTGTTACTTGATCATATACGTAAAGCTTTACTATGAAGCACATATGCAGCAAGGGTAAATTTACGTTGAAAGGGTGACCTTAGTGTGATTGGTTTCTAATGTTTCAGGGCTTGAATTTATTTCAGTAAATTTAGTTAAATAAAAAAAAAATTGACTAAGTTACCTCAGTGTCAGCAAAACCTTGTAATTCTTTTTCTCTTCTTTATTTCTCCCCAGTATGCAAATACAGTTTACTATAGACCGTTGGCCTGATAGACAATATGTCCTTAAACCACAAAAAATACTGGACACTGCAAATTGATGTTGCAACAAGGGTGGAGTGCCACATAGTTTTTGCATTTAACAAAACTTAAACATAGAGATGACTAATGTCAAAAGATATTAAAACTGACGAACTACCGTCAAGGCAAATTCTTTTGATGTTTGCCTGGGTTTGAATATATGTGTGCTTGCTGGCATGTAATTTCCTATGAGAATGTAACAATATCTATTGTTAAGTACCTACATATTTTGGAAAAGCTAGGTGATTATTTTTGAAAAATACTAAGCACTCTTTTTTTTTTTTTAGAACAGACCTTATATGAATTTACACAAACATAGGAATTGAGTCACATTTTGGCATGTAGATTTTGGATAAATCTTAAAAAAAAAAAAAATCTTTTCCAGGCCCAGATATCTTTTGTTACGATATGGGGAGAGGCAGTGGTTTAGCAGTCTGAAACACCAATCGTGCTGAAAAAACACATGCACTTAATGTACTGTCCTGCCCTTTATATGTGCTGCAGTATCCTAGTGCTTCATTCCCTCATTTTGGCTCAATTCAAAAGCTATTGAATTCAGTGGAAAACCACCCACTGGCTTCAGTGGGGAGTAGATCAATCTCAAAAAATATGTAATTGGACAGGGTAACAACTGATTTTGTGCCATGTGTTGTAAATCTCTCTTCCACAGCAGAACTTAACAGCTCTCTCTCAATAGCACTAAACTGACATAAAAAAAGGAAGAAGCAACTTAGCCTTCGACTGGTGAGATCTTGCATTCTTAACTCTCACCAGGAGTAACTTTTTTTGCATTGACTCCAGCACCCACACCGTGGAGTTATGACCAGAGGGGCTGAGCCTGTGGCATAAACAAATCATGTTACAGTAGCTGTGCGAAAATGAGCAGGTTAAAGGGCAGAAATCTGAAATCCCAATAAAATTGCTTGTAATTCTTTTTTGGGAAAAAAAAAAATCACTGCTGAATGGGTTCATGCTGCCTTCGCAGGGTTAAGTCATACATGTTTGAAATATTGTTCTGAAATTAATGTAACTTAATTTACCAAGTTCTCAGATGTTCATCCCCTTAGTTAGATCTTCCACTGGAAGGTAAAATATTAAAGAAACAGAGCCAAATTTCGAATTTCTTTCTGTGTTATAGATTTGCTAGCAAATTAGAGGAGAGCAAAAGACTAATATAAACATATGCTGGAAGTGCTCCCTCAGTGGCCTGGTCATGTCTTACAACAGAAGTATCTGTCACAGGTTATGAGGCTGGAAAAGAGTGGAAGCAGCAAATAATTAAGAATTAAGAATTTACATGTTTAATATTGTCAATACTGTGAGGGATTAGAAGGGATTTCTTCTTGGTGTTGCTAGATGAATATAACTCCACTAACCTTGATGAGATATACATTCAGAGATTCAGTGGAAAATGGTCCAGAAAACAACAAAACCTCAATGCAGTTTTTGCACTTCTAGAATGTTTTGTTTGTTTGTTTGTTGTTGTTGTTTTTTTTATATAATTTCAGCAGAGATTGAGAAAGGAACATTAATCAGCCACCTACAGCTCTAAATTCTGAATCTATTTACCTTTTTTTTTTTTTTTTTGTACTTTCAGGCTACCTGGGAAGAACTGGAAATGGGGAAGGAAATCTTAAAAGCTATATCATTTTGGGGGCAAAGTCAGGCATCTGTTCATGTTGTTCTAAGCAAGGAAGAAACCAGAATCCTTGAGACTGACTGTACTATACTGGAGCCTGGAGCCCTGATGGATGGTGTTCTTCATGGGTTGAGCCCTTCATGGATGACTATACTTTGCATAAGCAAAATCATAGTACAGCTGACACAGATAAATTGTGTGCACTCATGCTACCTGAGCTTTCTCACTCCCTGACTTTCCACTTCAATTCCCTATTCTTAAATACACTAAATCAAGATCTCTTTCTGATAGCCGTAGAGTGCTTCCCATTGACCTGAATTACAAAAGAAATTAATGAGGAAACTAAACTGGATGAGTTCCTCTCCTCTGCTGAGCTGTTGCAGAGCACCAGCACAGCTGTGACTTGCTCTTCCTGCTGCTCGTGCTGTTCCCACCCAGTCACCCTCTGGATCAGTCTGGATGGTGTTTCCTTGCATGGCAGAAAAAGGTCAGGGCAAGGTTTTTGATTCATCAGATTTCTCACCGGGAGCATGTTTTGTCTCCATAGACAAAGTCTCAGGTCTTCAGGCAGTTTGTATGATAAATGCCTCACCAAGACTCTTTCACCTTGGGAGGTGCTGTAAAGGAATTTTTATGAGCCATCTAACACAGTCCTCGGCTAAACTTCCCTCGGGTACAGAAAGAGAGAGACTGAAGAAATTACCAGAGTACATTGACAAGTAGCAGGGACAATAGGCTGTCAGTAGAATGTAACTTACCCCAGTAAAACACAATACTTAGAAATACTGCATATATTGGGAGAAGAACTGAGGAGCTGCTGGATATCACAATAAAATAGCCCAGATCTTGCCCTGCCTAGTGAGTCTGAAATAAAGTATTCTCAAATGCAGAGCCTAAATGCTTAAAAATTATGTTTATGGACATTATATTTTAAGTGAAGGTCACACTGTTATCCATGGAGAAGGGAATTTAATAAAAAACAATGTAGATGGCAGAAGTATTTTTTGTTGTCAGAAATGCAGGAATAGTTTCTGGAAGTGAACTGCTGGTATCTGTGATGCGGTGTGGGAGAAACAACTGTGCTGGAAGAGACAAACCCGTATTCAGATAACATCATAAGACACAGTGGGATTACCTGCATGCTAGGGAGTGTTGCCTATTTAATCACTTGGTTCGCAAACATCATGGATGTTGTGTCTTGGATGTCCAGGATTTTAAACAAAACATATTGTTAAATACACTAGAGTAGCCTATTACTGTGGTAAATGTAGCAGTCAGAAAGCTCACAAATACAGTTTTAAACAGAAAAAAACTGCTCAGTAGAGATAGAGGAAATGTTAACCAGGATGTTGGCATTTATTTCCATATTCTTTAAATAAAAGTCACACATGGACAAATACCAGAGATGTGCAAACATGACCTTAGTCTAGCAACCATTCCCCAAGGACAGCACCTCTTCCAGAGACTGTGCTTAATTAGTGTTACAGAACAAAGTTAGCACTGGGCATACGCCTTCTTCCTGCTATGGAGCTTGAATGATCAGCTGAAAGGGAAAAACACGAGTAGAGACCTCTGTAACTTTATTTCTACATTTTTTGTTTGTCTGTTAAAGGGTCTTCTTTAACATAATATTTGTTACCGAAAATTACGTAATTCTGTGTTCCATTTGTTTTCTCTACATAGTGAATATAGTGAATATTGTGTGGCTTGTGCTAATGGATTCCCCTGAAGTACTTGAATAATTCAAACCCAAATAAGTTGAGTTTTATAGCTGGTGCCAAATTTACCTGTTTAAGTGCTTGTAGCATCAGTGAAGGAGTCAGGCAGTTGGTACTGATGTGATCTAGGAAGATAGTGACTGTAGTGCAGTTCTTTAGTAATACTAGGGAACAAATAAATACAGCTAAGTTTATTTAAAGCCCTAACCTCAGGTTGACCTGGTAAAATCACCATGGTTCTTATGAACTTTTAGTTTGAGATTGCAAATACTCCCTCTTGTCTTCACTGAAAAATGAAGTAGTGTCTGAAACCTGGAAATTATTGCTGTCTATAGCAATGGTTAAGGCTTTGAAGTGACCTGACAGCTCACAAGACAAGAGGAGACCACAGAAATGGGCAGACCAGCAGTTAGAGCAGGCAAGATGTCTTTTATACCTCAGAAGGCAGTGCCTGAGATCTGGAATGACAAACGTAAAGTAATCTGCCTGAGCTACTGACCTGTACCATTAAGTGTGAGGATGTCTCTTCTAAGCTTTTGTTTCTGAGAGGTGGCAAGCCCTACGACTGCGAGTCTGCACCACATTGTAGCCCCACAGGTACCTGTGCCATCCTTTCTAGAGCCATGATGCAGCAAGGCCTCTCTGAGAGCTTCTGGTAGCAAGTTCCACAGAGTAAAAATCTTTTGGATGGAGGAAGAAATGAGATTTAGAAAGGGAAAGGAAGGTCACGGTGGCTCACAAAGCATCTGTGCTACCACAGAGTGAAACTAGCATGCGTTGAAATGGAAGGAAGGAAGAAAAAAGTGTGAAGGTTATTGAGACTGATAAGTTTACCTTGGCCCCGTATAAATTCACTCAGGGTCAGACCCTTTTGTTGACTCAATGACAATCACACAATAGCCGTGGGATGCAGTTGGGCTGGACTTTTCCTGAATTACCTAGGGGACTCTGTCACAGCAAAATTCACAGGGAACTTGAGTCACCTCTGCCATTACTGTAATCTAGCAACAAGATAATACCACCCAATTAAATGGAAGCACAAAGCAGTCCCACAGAAATAAATACATATATATGCCTCAGTCACACAGTTTGTCAAATATACCTTTGTGAGACAGAACACTCAACTGGTGTTTAAAATTCCCTCTAAGCAAAAGGAAAGCTTACTATCCAAGATCACTCTAGCTAAATGAACCCTATCTTGCTGGTGGTATTGTCAAAGACCCAATGTCAACAAAGCAACATGACACTGAATCTATTGCTTGATAGTGTGTGAGCATTCCAGCAATCAACTAAGTAACGTTTTTAAGAACGAAGTTTATCTTTCTGTTGCTACAAAGGTACTGCATACGTATACAAAGACAAGAAAGATGCATTAAAATTCTGAGGTATGTGCCAGGTTATTGCATTGTCCCTTTGGGTTTTGTTCAACATTATATGTGTGTGTGTAAGTAATTTTTCAGTGAGAAGGACAGTGTATCTGTGTATTCCAGATGGATGGGCAAAAAAATAAAAAGTTGGTAGAGTTAATGAGTTTTGTCAAGAACTCATTGTTTTTCCCAAAGCCCTATTTCACACAAATTCTGTGTCCATTGACTATTTTTGAGAGAACCTGTAGAAAGGAAGATCTGTTTACTACTTGATTTCACTACTGATTTTACTTCAGAAATAAGGAAAGTAGGTTTCCCCTAAATTACAGTTCATTTTTAGTGCATTAATTTAAATGATAAATCGAAGAATATGCTCTCTTTCAGCAGAGGATTTGAGGTTTATTCAATCTTTTTTTCAAACAATTTACCTTTCTATACTTTTTTTTTTCTTTTCTATTTGAAAATAGTTTTTTTTCCTCCATAGGGTGAGTCTTTGAGGCTTATAGCAACTTTTTTTGGTGTTAAATTCTGCCTTCTACTGAATAATTTCATATGTTGGAAAGAATTTCTAAAGTATACTTTTTACTTAGTGAAGTGCAGTTACAGTCTTTAAACTAGTTGTAATGTGGTGTGCATCGTTGCACCTGTTGCTATTTTGACTGCAAGAACAACGGAAAGGTTGTGAGGGATCTATAATCCCTAATATGTTTGGAAAGGCTTAGTTGGAGGTAACCTTTAAACAAGAGCAATACAAATTCCAAACTTCACACAATGTTAATAATACAGGGCAAAACTAGATTTGCACACTGAGGCCAAATCCTGACCTTAATTTACACGAGCTGTGTGACACACACAGAGACACCAACATCCCAGTGTTCTGCCATGGGCAGGACCAGGGGAAGGACTGAAGCAGCTCCCTGCCAGTCCCCAGGGAGCGGAATGCCATGGGATGAGGTGCAGTCCACTTCTCATGGTGCCAAGTTTCTTCTCACTAAGAGTGGGCCCAAGGCTGAGGCAGGTTTCGGTTACACAGTCTGAAGCTACCCTACTTTTGACAAAAACAAACAAACAAACAAACAACAAAAAAACCAAACCAAAACAAAACAAAAAAACCAAACCAAGCAAAAACGAAAAAACAAAACAACAACCAAAAAAACCAAACAAGCTTTGCTCAGCTTTAATTAACTCTTTTCTATGACTCAAAGTGTGCCTGTGTAAGCAGCCCTCAGCAGACAAATGTTATTACCTGTAGCACCAGTGAACTATTTATTTTTTTTTTCCTCACTAGGGAAAATTTCACTCTTTACATTCTAATTTATCATTCTTGCTCATACTCTTTTGAATGCTATTAGGTAACCGCTGAGTACAATAGGCGCACGTTGTAGGGCAGAGGGCAGAGGAAGCAATGAGAGGAACGAAGTCTTAATCCAGGATCCTCTTCAGAGGGAGCTGGAGACTGGACATTTTTCTCCTTGAGGAGACAGTGTACATACCTCAGCCTCAGCCATAACCACAAGAAGACAAACAGAGAAGATAAGCTGTGCAGCTGCCAGGACCGTTCGGTACTGAGCTACTTTTCTGTTCTGGTTCAGCCTGTACGCTTCAGTGATACAACATTCAGCTTCAAATCAAAAGGCAGCGAGTATTCTCGTGTAGGAAGTGTGCTATCCGCTGTGATACACAGTGAACCCAATACATGTCGGGAACAAAGGGCAAACGTTCTGTTGATATTGTTTCCTTGTCCGTAAAGCCCGATGGCCAGGAGCACTCGACGGTCTGACACATCCAGAAGGTGATGACCAATTGTTAACAATCCTGTGAGCGACTTCTCCCGGCAGTTCTCAGAAAAAGCAGCGCTGCGATGACGGAAAGGCACAGGATGTTACGGGATCCGTCCATGGCTTCTGAGGTGTGGGAAGCAGAGAGCACTCTGCTTTCGGAGGATGCACGACTGTAAACAGGAAGCTTTGCAGGGCACAGAGGAGTCCTTGGGCTCTGTGTGGGACAGAGGGAGAAATCTGCTGGAACAGGTAGCCACAGCCAGCATGGGGTTGTCGTGTCACAGGCAACGTACTCGGATTTCCTAAAGATACATCATTTTTCCTTGTCATTGCTAGTCCATCAGGCCAGCTTGCAGAATGTTGTGTTTTTAAACCGCTGGAAAATAAGTGAGATGTTCTGAAATACGTGGCATTTTGGAAGCTCTCTAATGGCAAACACAGGCTCCCTTAAGACTTTTAGGAAAGCACCTAAGTTAACAGTGCGTTGTTAAACCAGTATTACGCAAAACTACTGCCAATATTTCACTGAATTAATTTACTATTAGTTGAGTTAATTAGAGACCAAATAATTTCAAGCAATTCCCAACATAAAAAGTTTGACCAGCTGCAGGAAAACTGCACAGGGAAGGGGCAGGAACAGCATCCCTGGAGTGCTTTAGCAGACCTGCTCTGAAGCTGCCAGCAGTCAAAGAAATTAAACAAAAATCACGTCAAAAGAAACTTGTATTTTGGCTGTGCAGGGAAGAACAGCCAGTACACTCACACAGGGCAGATTCAGTCTTCTCAGCCCTGCCCTTCACTCTTCCGCAAAAAGCACGTTGCAAAATCTATTCCTCAAATTATTCCAGTTCTGCTGGCGTTAAGATGTATGAATTTAATAGCTTAACAAAGGATCATGGGAACAGATAAGTGCTCCAGCACGTCCACTATTGTGTTTTGTGTTTTCGGCACTCGCTGTTGCCAAATGACCACTGAACAAAACAGAGCCTCTGACAACAATGCTTATGCCACAGCATTAATGAGTAGAGAAAAACACATCAATTTAGGAGTTTGCATTTTGGTCATATTTACCACAAAGACAATGCCTGTGTATTATCCCCTAAAACTTAGCTAGCAGAACCCAGAAAGGAACTGTAAGGGTAGGTCTTTTAATTTAAATTCAACACATTCACCACAGTTTTGTGCATTTTAACCTTCTAAGGCAAGCTGACGAAAGTCAGGAGGCTGAAAGGACCCACATCCTCAGCTGGCCACAGACTTCTTACCACGTTTTCAGTGACAAAAGCTGACTTGGGTGAAGATGACCCTGGACACCCACAAGTTAGCGCAAGGCATGTAGAAATGATCTGTCCTTTCACCTGAAGCTCTGACACTACTGCCTGCCGTGGAGCCTCCAGAGGAGACTGGGCAGGAACCAGCACCCAGAGCTGTTTCTGCTACTCAGACTTCGTATGCTTGTTTTCCTGCAGTAAGATCTTTGAGAAATAACTCAGCAGTCTTATTTCACCCCATGGTACGAATAAAGAGAATATGTTATTTGGGAGGGGAAACAACAACCAAATTGTAAAGTAATTTTTTATATAGGACTTAGTTATCCGCTGTGATTTATATACTTCTCACAATAGATTTTGAATTGGGAAATAGAAAGGCAAAGAAAGGGAGCAGCAGGCAACCTAGCAATTGAGAATAAAGATTAATAATACCCAGCTTGCTCTAATCGAAGCTGAGAAACATATTGTCTTGTTCAGGCAAGAAGTATTTTGCAAAGGGAAAAGCACGTGTAGTCTGTTTGGCCAGCTTTGTCTCCTAAAAATTACCAGACCACTTGGCAGACAGGGATATTCTTTAGATTCTTTTCAAAGTAAAACCCTCAAAAGGTTGTCAACAAATGGGGACAGGAGCATGAGTCAAGTCCTGGAACACCAGTAACTCCAGCCAGTTAATATTAACCCAGGATACTTATTTCAGTCTTCAGTAAATATCCAGTCACCTTCACACTATTTTGGTGTCTTCTCCATATCAGCATTTATTTGGTTTAGGCCCTACCAGTTTCTCACTATCAAGAGATGGAAGAAGAAGGAAGCTTTTTGTCTACTGAAGAAGCTTATATATCTTCTCTCCCTCCATAGCTTCAAACACTTGGCTCTGTTTACTACCTCTGCCACTGGCCCAGCGGTGCCTCTTGTTCTCTCCTACACTATAAAACTTTCCTACCTTATCTCTCACCTTTCTCTCACAAATACTCCTTAATCAGTACCAGGTGGCTCCACTGACAGCTGGGGCTGACTCTTCTTATCACAGACATTAACTCCTTCCTTCCTTTGCTTGTCATTAACATGCTATGGATTTGGATATGTCATTCCTTAATAAGAATTAAAACAGGGTAGGGGAACTGGGAAGAGTCTTATGACCCCACAAATAGGATGTTACCATCTTCTTTCTTTCCACTTCAGACTAGAAGAGCTTCTGTGCAGGTGATGCAGAGTACTGGACAGACATCGATTCAAAGGCAGTAGACCTTCACCCTGTTCTCTCTTCTGCCACTGAACTGTATGTAACCCTGCCATTAAGCAAGAACAAAATAGGTATTCAAATATTTCCTGCTATCCAGGGGCTTTATGGGAAAAGCAGAGCAATAAAGGCTGAAGAACTTTTTTCTATTGTACTCATTAATTTTGGTAGCAGTCCAGATGGACATCACTACTGAGATCTGTGCTAGGTATGTTGCTCCTGCTTAAGGAAACTTATAATTCAAAGAGACACAACAAAAAAACAGAAGTGGAACCGACATGATGGTGCTGAGACTAGGTGATTCCTGATACCACTCACTTAAAAGAGCCAAGACTTCAACTCAGGCACCTTGCTCTGTGTCCACAGCCAGTACAACTATTGAGAGGCAATACAAAACACCCAAGAGATTGTCAATGTTTGACAGCAGAAAGATCTTTAAGCCCACAGAGATGGAGAAAGAAATAAAGACTATCAGTGAAACTTACTCTTTTAGAGTTAGTCTGATTGGATGGTAGCAAAAAGTATCTGGAAAAAATACTTTTCTAGTGGAAGAATTATAATTTAACTGTTCAGTTTAAACAAAGCCTAAGAGATTTGCCTTGTCTCACTGGGCTTCTAACTGCAGACCTTTGTGGTAGAATTAAGTTGAGGAAACATAAGTGTCTGTCACATAGGTTCCTTTTTTTTTTTTTTAGGGAGCAGTTCTATAGCACAATTCAGCTTGCTTGCAGCTGGCGTCTAAAACTGGAGTGGTGAGTCTTCTACACTGAGGTAAGTTGCATCCCATCCTGTCTGCCAAGTGACATTCTCCTCTTCAGTAGTTTCTTTTTCAAATTTGAATCAAGTAGATCACACTTTCTATAGTGTCTTGGAGGAGCAGAATAAGGCCATAAAGAATTGGTTTGTGCCTCTTAGAAATCTGCTTGCAGCTTTCTGTTGTTGTTGACCCAATATTTTTATGTGAAGGATGCTTCACCAAAAAGGATATATGGCACACTCTCTTCTTTTTCCTTCAACTTAGCTGCTTCTTCTATGGAAAAAAAGGGAGGAGATCTGATCAGTCAAAACACATACAAACAAAATATTTTTACATAAAATAATTAAATATCAGTAAGATCAGTGATGCTGGAAGTATGAAATATTCTAATTAAAAATATCTTAATGAAGAGCAACAAAAAAGACTAGGTTAAGAGGAAAAAAGCATTACTTCGATTACAAAAGCACAAAGGATTTATTTTGCATTTGTTAATGGGATCCAAATGAAATGGAGATGTGATTTCTCATTTAAAAAAACAATATTTTTTCACATTTCAGCTATACTTAAATCTATGTATAGGTGTCAAAACTTTTTAGTAAAACCTTCTGGACTCCGGATTTGCAGGTAATTGTATACAGTCACATGCTGTGTTTTCCACTCCCAGCTTCCCTTTCCTTCTAATATTCTAAGTTGCCCTGACATATTCAGGACATAAGTGATTTCCAGTCGCACCTGAGCTGATCTTTGTTGGGTTCAACACGGCATCCTTTTCCTGCTGTGTTCCATCATGATTTGTGTTTATGATGTTACGGTTAATTTTGTCCCTCTGAAATCAAAATGCTTCTCTCATTGTGGTCGCTTTGGACTTGTTTAATGGCTATGTGGATGAACTCTTGGATACAAGATGCACAAGACATCCAGAAGACAAACATTCTCATACAATATTAAATTTATATATATTTTAAAATTTCAAAAATAAATGATAAGCACACTCCCTGACAGTAAAACAGATAAACAATAACTTGATTTCAAAACTTGACTAAGCTACAAAAGGTGGTAAATCACAAATGAACACTACTTAGAGCTACAGTGAGCATTTATTCAAAGTGGGTGAAGTAAAAAAGCAGACACCCACTTGCTGAGGGCAAATCTTTCCACGAAGGAGCAGTTGCAATGAGATGTCCCTGGTCCCCAGCTGCTGCCAGCCCATCAGCTGAGCTGGCTACGAGCTGTGGACAACATCGTTCTTTCCTCTCTGTACCAGATTCCCATTTCCTATGGACGTGAACAGGGCTATAGAGTTACGGTGTCCCTGAACCCTGAGATAAAAAGTCACCAGTCTGATGGGAATTTTTTTGACTTTGGCTTAGTGGCATGGAACCATCTGCTTGAGCAACCACCTCCTTCTTTCCCAGTGTGAATCTGTCATCACAGCAATTAGATAAGGCTCGCAGGCTGGAACCTGATTAGCTTAGGAAGTACCAGATTGCTGGCAAGCCACCAGCTCTGGACTCTCGTCTCCAGAACATATTTCATCTTTGGTCTGAAGGTAGCCACATCTATTGTCCCTCTCAAGCAAATTGCAAAGCTCAATGTTTTGCCCTGGCTTTAGGGGGAACAGGGTGAGACATGTGTGGTGAAGCAAGGGTGATTTTTAGCCATCTTTTTTTTTTTTTCAATTTTATTTTATTTTGCAGCAACTTGTGGAAATTCAGCGGTTGGATTTTTTTTTTTTTTAATGTTTTCGAATAATTGAGTAGGTCTCCTGGAACACTGTTATTTTGTATAAAATCAAATAAAGATAGAAATAATACACAGACTCCCCTTAAATGCCGTTTGCCAGGAAACGAAACATACCCATGCTAAAAAATTGAGAGAGTTTTTAAGTGAGTAGAAAAGAGAACTGAAAATACAGAAACCGTTTGGTCAAAACATATAACCTGATGCTGGAGGGGGAATGTTCGTCAGGTATGGCTTTGCAATTTTTGGAAAGGTTATTTCTTCATATCTTTATGTTCTGTGTATTTAGACAACATCCTTAGCTAGAATTTCATTTGGTAGCCTTGATGGAGAATATTTGGGTTGCTGAGTATTTTAAGCTACTTTAGTGTTTTTCTCTGGGCTGGAGAATTTCACTGTTTCAGTTCAGTGTTCTTGTACCATTTTACTAACAAGTCCCAGATATTTATACCAAAAAACCAAAACAAAATAAAACAAAACAAAAAACCCAAACAAACAGCAACAACAAAAGAAAACCAAAAGCAAACAAAAAAACCCCACAGTGTTCCAAAAAGAGGTGAAATATAAAGAGAATTTGGCTCACTGGTAATGGCAGATACCCACCTAGATTGCAATACTTCAATGATTTCTTAACAAAGGCATGCCTAGTATTTAAGCATGCAACTAAGCTGAAGTATCTAGTAAAGTTTCTTTATACTTGGGTGCAATGCAACCATGTTTTGCATACAGTTCCAAATATGTTAATTGTCATATATGTTTATATATAATGTTTATGTCCTTAATAAAGAGGACCCAGAAAAGATTATGATTTGTAGAGGAGAAGGGAAAAAGAAAGGATGTTAACATTTGCTTTTCTGTGTTGAAATATTTTGTATTTTCACTAAAAAGCAAATCCCCAACATGGAATTTTATGGCTCATTATGTACTGTATAATTTAATGTGAATTAACTTTGGAGCGTAGTTAGAAGTAGCATGTTTTTCAGTTCATACTTGAAAGCCAAACCATGGGGTTTTCCCAGGTACTTGTCACAGAAACTGGAGAAAACTGTCCCACTCACACCAGCAAGCACTAAGTTGAGAGAGAATCGCTCTCCAGGCAGCTTTCATAGTAACTCATTCTTTTCTGTGCTGCTTACAGTTAAAGGATCTGCATAGCTGTGAAATTGTTTGCTCCACTGTATCCAGAAATGTAACCACCTGTAGGACTGTGGTGTTCTACAGACAAAACAATCTCTGCTGTTTTGGGGTCTTTTCTTACATGTGAAAAAAAAAAATAAAAAAAAAATCTATCTTTAAAAGCGCACAGCTTAAAAGATATATTTATTTTCCTTAAATGCAAAAAAGTACGTAAATAACCTTATTCTTTAGAATAATAGATATCATGCAAAGTATTAAAACAACAGTCTGCAACACCCTAAATAATAGTCTGTTTTCTTTGTAAAATAAAGAAATTTGGTCTTCAAGCCAGTTTCAAGAGCATAAATAATGTTGATGCTCCATTAGGGTAATTAATCAATATGTAGTTAGCAGACTGAGTAGAATGACAAAAGATGAAAAATGAGTATTTTAAAAACCTGATAGCATTATAAGGTGCATTTTAAAGAGCTTGACACTTCACCTACCAAAACTAAAATAAATATATTTTAGCACCTGAATCTCACCTATTCTGTTCTACTACTGAGGATTAAAGGAACAGGAAAAAACATTATCTACAGCAAGAGAGCTGGACAAGCAAAAAATGAAGGAAGGCGGGTGCTTCTGACCTCAGATGAACTGGTAGCACATAGAATGTGTGGTCTTATGAAAACTGAACACTTCCTGGACCTAACAAAACTCTGCCTTCTATTTCATGCGTGTAAGTGGCTCCTATCAACAAAGGATGAGCTATATTAACACTCCCTGTATTTACCTGTTAGGAGAGCGTACAGCTCCACACACTGCAATGCATTTATTTGTTTAGTTGAGCAGCTGCTTCTTTCCTTAATCCCCTGCTGCAGCTGTGGGACAGAGCGAATGAAGGAAAATCTTACTGCCTTTTTCCCTGGTACAGTGGTTCCTGGTCATCCATGCCTTTTGAGGAGTGAGCTCCAGGGTCACGGGCTGTCCTTGGGCAAGCTTTGTTTCCTGCACTCGCAGTGTTTACTTGAAGCTGACAGGTCCATCCTTCCAGCAGGACACAAGTGATGTGGGAGTCACGCAGTGTGGTAATTGAAGACAGTCCTGCTTCAGGCTTTTGGAAGGAAGCGTGAAGCCTTGCATTCAACCGAGTTGTCAGTGGGGCACCAGTGAAGAGAAAGAAGACAGACTAGCGTGCTCTCTGTGGTCTGTGTCACTGGGTAGATGGGCTGCTGTGATTAGAAACAGTTGTAAATGTGATCTTAATACTGCAGAAGTCTTTGATTGGAGAGTTTCAGTCTCTGGCTGGCTTCTCTCTGCAGTACTACGTCAAGGCAAGATGGTGTAAAGCAGTGAAGGAATCCCTGGAAAACAGTGAATGCAGAAAATGTGGTCGAAATCTCACCTGACGATGCTGACATATTTCACGAGATGCTTTGTCACTGGTTTTTAGTATTCTCAAGCAAGCAGTCTGTAAAAATTTACCAAGAAAAAACAGATACTCTTCTTTTAGTGAAAATTCTTTCCTGAGAAAACATGGTTATGATATATAGCACTACAAGTACATATTCTGTTTGTCACCTGTTTGTTGTTCCAGTTATTGCCTTGTGTTAATTACTCAGACTAATTCAGCATTAGAGCAAAGCTTTAATTACAGACTTACTCTTCTGAGAAGATGCTAAATGGATAGAGGACAGGATATTTTTTTTCTTCACTGTGACTTGTCTTAACTCATCCATTGAAATTAGTAGTCCAAATAGGCTCATTGTCAGGGCCTCTTTCATTGAAGTCACTGTCTTCCATGAACAAGTCACTGTCTATGGACACTTTCGGGCAAACAGACCTGCATAACCATGTGCCCAGTGGAACTGCCTCTCACAGAGGGCTTTTGCCAGGCCTGGGGTACATGCTGAGTTATAAGTAGTCCCATGGACCATTTAGATATTAAAGGTAAGCCTGAACCAAAGAGCTTTCCTGGACCAGGTGCTGCCTGGGGTAAAGAAGTCAGTTAAACTAATGCTGGCTTTGTGGCATCTCTATTTAAAGTATGGAATAATGCAGGGTGGTGGCTCTGCCAGCTGAGGCAGAGGGACTGGGAAACATCAGGCAGGTTTCCATCCACTCTTTGGCTCACTCTACCTTACGTAGCTCGTGTGCAACCCCCAACATCTAAACTGAAGATCCAGAAAGTCCCAGGAGAGACATCAAATGTGAGGGATCCACATTTCCCAGCCCTGGGGAATGATGTGATCTAGATCTTAATGTTTGTTACAAAGGGATTCAGACAAACCAATCTGAAGTGATAAAAAATGGAAGCTACATCTGCAGAGCAAATGTATGGAGCTTTTCAGAAAGCGTGTTGTTTACTATGATAAATAAAGTCTCAGAGAAACTTACAGAAAGGCAATAGAAAAGCAAATATCTTTACCTTTCCCTACCTACCCCTTTGATGTAACAACTAATATCAATAAAATATACATCTGAAAGCTGTCACATATCTATGTTTTCTGACCTGTCTTTGGCATTGAAGACGTCAGCTGCGTATTCAGCTGTAACAAGCAACAAGCCTCAAGTTATGCCAGGGGGGTTGAGATTGGCAATTAAGAAAAATTTCTTCACAGAAAGAGTTGTCAGGCATTGGAACAGGCTGCCCAGAGAAGTGGCTAAGTCCCTGTCCCTGGAGGTGTTTGAAAGATGTATAGATGTGGTGCTGGTTTGGTAGTGGACTTGGCAGTGTCAGGCTAACAGTTGGACTCGATCATCTTAAAGGTCTTTTCCTACCTAAATGATTCTATGTTTCTGTGATTTTATGACCTAGGTACATCTGCAGCTATTTCTTTCCTCTCAGATTTTATTTGTTTTAGCCAAATGGAAGCCCACGCTCTGGTTTGCTGAGGCAGCTGCACCCTTGTGATTGATGGTGTTCGACTTTCATGTTTGCATACCTGTGGCTGATGCCTCCCATCTTGCATGACATCAAAGAGAGGCAGCGTTGACTGGCATCTTGATTCAAGGCTCATGTTCTCCTTGCTTGGCTAGGTTGGGAACGCTGTGCTCACTGAATTTTCTTCCTGTTGCTGTCTGTGAGCAGATCTGGTGACCCCATCTTGCCACTCGCATCCTCCCACACAGAGAAGGTTGCCTAACGTTGGGTGGCTTCTTCTGCTTTCATCTACTGACGTCCACAAGATAAGGCCTGGCACATGACAGTTTGTTGTTTTCGCTAAGCCTTTAATGGTGTGTAACATGTTTCTTAGAGGTGGGATAATGTGGGGTGAAGACCTGAGGTCTGTTCAAACATACAGGTCACACTGCAGTAAGTGAACTTGTCGAGACGTGTACAAATGAGGCTGTGCTGTGATATAAAGTGAATTGTGCATTACTTGTGCCCCCAGATGCTGAGAGATTCCCAGGAAATGTCAGGACCACTTTTTTTTTTTTTCCATGTTATGATAATGCCTCAGGCACCAGCCATGACTAAAGCCTCATGCCAGATACGATGCAAACATGCAAAGAGTGTCTTCCATGAAAAACCCTAGAAACTAAGTAGGCACCACAAAGGTATAGAACAAAGTAAATTCTGCTCCTATGCTTACAAGCTATTCTAGGAACACAGGATTGTAAGGGACCAACTCAGTCACTAAATTCAGTGCACCACAGCCAGATGTCTAGGTGTTTACAGACCTTATACTTCAGAGAACTAAAACACTGTGGTTCAGCACATGACTTGTATGCCCAGGTGTCCTTAGTGTGAGATCCCAGATCCAGCAAAGAGATTTAGGATAACCTTGCGTGAAATTTTAGGGAAGAAAAATCCCTATCTAATGTCCTGTCTACTGAATGGGTAAGCGATGCCTCTCTCTTTTCTAGGCTGACTATGTAGATGGCTAACTCCACTCAAAGATGGTAGAGGTCAGGACGGTAGATGGAGAGCACTTCCAGCACCTTGCAGGTCTGTTCTCTGCGTGCTCTGGAGCTTTGACTCCCCAGTACGAGATACCAAGAAAGTGACCATACTAAAACACTATGAGACTTTCTGTGTGAAAATACTGCTCATATCTCCAGGGCAAGTCAGACCACTGTGAAATTAAAAAAAAAAAATTATATAAAAAAAAAAAGAACAAAAAAAAAGAAAAAAAAAAAAAAAAAAAAAAAAAAAAAAAAAAAAAAAAAAAAAAAAAAAAAGCAGTATTTCTGGGCCTCAAACATACAGATTGAAAAAGGAGATTCTACTCTACAGAATACATTTAATTTTTCCAACAGGGGTCTGATGCAGAGTACATAAACAGTCCTGAGAGAAAACTGTAGCTGAGTCAGATAAACTGAAGCCATTTCAGACTGTGAAGGCCAAATCCTTATAAATCCAGCTTAACTGTGGCATTGAAACATGCACTTAGCTCAATCTGGAAAGGAAATTTCGAATCTGCTTCTCTCTTGGCACTTCCTACTGGCTCTCTGAAGCATCCCAGCTCCCAGCCATGGCTGCTGAGTATCCCAGTGCAGAAGCCTAACCCCTTCCAGTAAGAGATGTGTCATATAACCACCTATAAAAGTGAGGTATCTCGGCATACTTAATTCTACTTCTGGAGCTGGGAGACTGCTTTATGGGTTTTGCTATACTGTTACAGTGCCTCAACTCCCTTTATTAAAGGTTTGCCTCTGCAATTAAATGTCTTTTAAAAGTACTATTAGAAGAAACTGGAAATTTTGTGAGAATACCAGTCCATTGCTTTAATCACAGTATCAGTTTACCCTGAAAAAAATGCTGAAGTCTTGATCAAATTCAGACCCACTTCATTTTTACATCTACAGAAGCTCTTTCTGCGTACCATTTAAAAAGACGATTTAAAAAAAAAATATTATGCTTCCCTACAAAAGATCTAAACTATGTGTGTGATATGCAGTTGATAACACATTCACAACCAAAGAGGCTTGGACAGCATTGTTAGTGTCTCCTGGTCTAGGATACTGTGTATAAAATTAGGGAATCAGTGGTCTGTGGATAAATACATGACCTTCCTGTTTTCTCTGCTTCTAGAGTCTTAGGATTTGGGTCTCACAGCATGAGGTTTTGGCCAGGAAATCAATAAGGTTTGCCTACTTGTAAGTGGGAAGATTTTGGCCTAGGTTTTGGGGTTTGTGTAATATGATTTTTACTTTTTTTTCGTTGAAACATTCAGGATGCAGATATTTGGGAAAGGAAGCCTCTTTAGTCTTGGTCATATATTCAAATCTCACCCAGATTACCACTGGTTAAAAATCTTTTCTGTCTTCTGATAGCTGATGCATTTTTATGAGAGAAATACAGAGTCAGCTGAATTCCAGGTGGAGAAAGCTCTTGAACCTTACCTTACTGGTGAGCCACCTCCAGGTCAACCTCTGCAAAAATCAGAACTGCTCACTCTCCCAGGAGAGTAGCCCTTTCAGGGTTACCCTCAGAACAATGTCTGCTTGCCCTCTTGCTGCCCTTACTGGACTTCTGAGATAAATGTTTCTGGTTTCCAAGACTGTTCATAAACTTCACTTTACGTTTTGTAAAAATACAGGGGGAAAAACCAAACCAAACTAAACCAACCCAACCAAACAAAAAAAACCCCAAAACAAAACAACAACAACAACAACAAAAAAAACAAACCAAAAAAACATATTCCGAGAAACCACAAAGAGAAACCCAGAGAGCGTGATACCAGAAGAGAAAACATAGCATCTCCACATGAATATTGGTCTTGGCAGTGCAATGCAGTATCACTGACCTTGTTAAAATATCTAAAATTACTACTCAATCAGTATTATTAGCTGCAGGGAAGGAGAAAGAGAGAAAGAAAGAGAGAAAGAAAGAGAGAAAGAGAGAGAGAGAGAAAGAGAGAGAGAAAGAGTGAGAGAAAGAGTGAGAAAGAAAGAGAGAAAGAGAGAGAGAGAGAGAGAGAGAGAAAGAGAGAAAGAGAGAGAGAAAGAGAGAAAGAGAGAAAGAGAGAAAGAGAGAGAGAGAGAAAGAGAGAAAGAGAGAAAGAGAGAAAGAAAGAAAGAAAGAAAGAAAGAAAGAAAGAAAGAAAGAAGGAAAGAAAGGAGAAGTTCCTGGCATGGTTCAGAAAGACAAACTGTCAGAAGAATTGTAATGGACAAGGGTAGAAATTTTAGAATTGGAATGTAGAATTTAGATTTGGAATAACCTGATCCATTTTATCACTTAGAAGTTAGCAGTGAAGTCCAAGCAAATCACATCATTTGCCTTCACAAACAATGGAGGAAAATCAGGCATTTGCAGATTGTAATTTATCCCATTTTTCCTAAACATGAATTACTGTTAGGAAGGGCTTGTTTCTGCTTCTTGAGCAGAGGTGGTTAATGCAGCCTGGAGGGCCAGATTTTAATTAGGTTAAGTTTGACAAGATGAATTCTAACTGGAATGACTTTGGAGAGTTCACATTTCTTCATATCAGTGGCACGTACCAATCAAACTAACTTGATGAAGTAGGTTCAGTTGTACAAGAAGCAGTTTAGCACAGCAAAATGCAGAGTCATTAATCTAGGTGTATAGCCATATTTATAAGAGGGATTATATCTTGCAAAGCAGTGATGCTGACATGGATTTCATGTTCCTTGGTAGGTAACAGATTAAACATGAGCTCCTGCAGAGACAGAAACACTTAGAGGGTAAACACCGGTTTTGGATGTATAAACAAATTAATATATTGAAAAAGTAACAGATAATATTATCTCTTAATAGGATATTACAGAGACCATTACTGCTATCTGTTTCCAGCTCTGTTACCCTTACTTACAAAAGGACAGACAAAACCAGAAAAAAAAGTAAAGCGATGTTTATACTACTGAGAAACAAATGGCATGCTGTAAGATTCAGGAGTTTTTTTCAGTTGATCCAGCACATGATTAAAAGATTGCTTCCTCAGCTCTGCTGAGAAACAAGGAGGAATATTAAACAGTGGGAGAAGGGCAAAATAAAACTCAGTAACAGCACACCATTTTTGTCAGGTTAATTAGCCCCTGCTTCTTTTGAGCTGACTTATTTGAGATGTGGCAGATTCTCTACTGTTGGTTTTCCTTAAGAGAGGGCAGATACTGTGACAGAGATATTATGAAAGACATAGATCATATCACTTTAAACAAGCAGAGAGATTGTTTTCCAGTCTAGCATTGGTATGCATTCATGTCTCCAGAAAAACAAGACTAATATCAAATTGGTCCTAAACTTCTGAAAAGCTTTGGTAATTAGAGGCTTACTTCAGTACTGAACTTCCTAAAGTCTTCTCGCTTCTCTGTGCTGAGCTCTCAAATTCCAGCAGAAACATTCTCATAGTAGGTTTTTACTATTTCTGAAATATGCAATGGTGTCACAGCATTGATAAATCCTGTTGTTCAGCTGTGCAGAAAGCAGGTGCCAAAAAACATTCCCCCCATTCCCACTTTGCATCATCATCTAGACTTCTGTCTTGAAAAGTGTGCACATCTGGAGGAAATGTCCTTTCTCAGAGGATTAAAATATCTTGGTTTAACATCAAAGAACAAATAATTGCATGCATGCATGTATATATATATACACACATACACGTGTATGTGTGTATGTCTGTACATGTATCAGTAGTTCCTTGCAGCAAAGAGAAGACAATAAGCCTTATTTCAGCCCTTGCTTGTTCTTCAATTAACTAAGGTAATGGCACTGTGAGACATATATATATATTTTCGTCATTGTAGTTTATCCACAATGACTTAGGGTAAATATTTAAAAGCAGGGACAGGGAACAAGGGATTACTTGAATTCTTAGGTTCCTTTCTCAGCCAACTTTTCTGAGATCCTTTTCAACAATATACATCTAACTTTGTTGTTCCTTCGTAAAACTATGCCAGAATTCAATGTCTTAACTCATTTATCTAGCATACAATCATATTTTTTACAATGTTCTTAAAAATTCCTTGAAGTTTAAAAAAAACCCATTAGATTTTACCTTTTCTATCAAAGTCCATCACCTAAATAAAATGCTGTCTCTTAAATAAAACACAAATCTGCCCATACCCTTGAAGTAAGTAAGTGGGGATACAGAGAAGAAATTTAGAGAAACCCAATTATCTTGCAAAATAAGAGGAAAAAGAGAGAAGGGCAAAAGACTGTTTGCTGTAAATTTTAAATATTGTTTTTAAGGGCCTGGTTCAATTCTCATGCGTATCAGTCAGCTTTGTTTTTATGACTTTGAGATATGGACCACAGATAAGACTTCCACCAATGCTATACTATATTTTTCCTCCCTCATGGTAACAACTTCCTTTCCGGTTAATATCCTAAATTAACCTCATCAATAAAAATAACCCAGCATGAGATCTGCCAAGGTCACAGACAGAAAAGCCCTCTATAGGGAAGGCTTGCGAGGCCGCCTGCACGTGGTGGACATCCTGAGCAGGCACAAAGGCAGTGAATGTGAAGCTCAGCTTCCCATGCCCTGCATCAGCTATTGTTTTAAACACAATTACCTGACAAAACGATTTCTTCAGTAAAACAAGTAGAACACTCTGGACGATCAGAGAGATACAAAAGGTGAAAAAGTGCCTTTTCCTACTTTTTCTCCAGCTAATAGTAATTTTGAGTGCAAGATGCCTTTTTTATTCTCTTCCCTTATCTGACAAAAGGCAAAAGGAAAGTTGCAGGGTTTTTTTCTTTTTTTNACAGCTATTCTGCTCGCTTGATGTCTGTTCCTTTTTGATCATCCAAGGACAGATAAGACAAACACGTCACACCCACAGTGTTACTGGCACTTGCCTGGACTAACTGTATTTGAAGTACAATGCAGAGTTCCTTCTATTAATCTGAACAAACATCTATCCTATCCTGAAGTAAAATCCTGAGCACTTACAGATGAGGAGATTAATTTGCTGGACAATTCTTTGCAGCTTCAGGACAATGGCAAACATTATGATTCATGTAGTTTTATGTTGAAGAAACAGTTAGATGAGGACATCACAGCCAAAGGATTGTTACAGACAGGAATGTAGTCTGTGATTTATAAAAAGCCTTTCTGCCGAAAACATCTTTGAATTTAAAGGTATTCTTGGTCAGGAAAGCACAAGATGAAATATATTTGAATTTAATAAGAATCTCCCAGTAGTTATGCAAGAAAGTTTAACTCATTTGTAAGGTTTTAGAAAGCTTAAGAGCTTAAACATAGTTACTGTTATGATTATTACTGCTTCCTGTTTAAGGGCAAGACAAGAAGTGGAAATTGCTCAAAAATAGCTTCTTGGAAGTTGTTTCCATACCAGACTGAGTGTGTTTTTACAATATTTCCAGCCTCATTTTCCATATCAACAAGTTGTCATAAATAGTCCTTGAACAGCATGTTACTGATTAGAGTCACAGCAGACTTGTAAACCTTAGATGCAACTGCAAATGTGAAGATTGTGTTGCACCTCAAAGTAATACTTCCCGGTTAAAAGCAAGTGATGCCTAAAAGTTCTTATAGATATTAGGGTGGAAGATAAGTGCAAAAAATGTCGCTCACTTAGTCTTAGTTCTAGCCCTAAGCATACATGCTCAGTTTTATTTTCTGAGTGCTCAACTCTTTGTTAGGGAATGCTTTCTGAATACTGAATAAGGTATTATATTTCCAGAGAATTATGTTTTAAAATATTTGCTTTTCAATTACAAAACTTCGTAACAAGGTTCTATTTCACAGCCGTATAAAAGTGAGTGATGAGATTTATAAAAATCACCACTAATAGCCGGCAAGATAATATAGGGGAAGGTAGATGCAGAGATGTAAGAAATCAATTGTCATTCATGGTCTGGCTGTATGTTTCTACAGTCACAATCATCAAGCAGACAATATGTCCCATACATGTCCCATCCAAATCTCATTACACCTCTAGGGATCAAACAACACTGACTCAAAGGTCTGCCCATTCCACAGTACTATTTCCTTCACAGGGACAAAATTCTCACTGTCTAATTTTAAAACATTTTCCTCTCTGTGCATCTCTTCAGGACACTAAGGCAACCTTAGTTCAAAGTAAATGGTAAATCAAAAAAAAAGTAGGAGGAAACACACTACCAACATGGTTCTGGTGGCCACTGTATATATACAGTGGCAACAGTTACCCAGACACCAGCCTTATGTTAGAAATTGCTATCTGAGAAAATGCACAGTACTTTAATGGACCTGACCAAGACCACCTTTATCACAGTTTTTTTCTGCCTCTAAACACTTTTCTTTCCTTCTCTTTGTTCTTGTTAATTTTCCTGTATCCTCCACCGCAGCAAGATGCTTGGGATTTCAGTTCCATGGCTGCTGTTTCATGGCATTTGTGGTGAAAAACAAGTCTGGCAGCTGCCTTAATATTCAATCAACTTGTTTTCTTTTTCTTCAGAGAGCCTGAGGTTGGGGGGAACCCCAGCAAAACCTAAATGTCTGAAATTAAATCTTTTGGCAGGCTGACTTTATTCAACATTTGTTCAGTACTAATGCTCAACCAGGCATAATAATCACTAGGGTGACTTTGGAGGATTAAAGTCTTAAGGCCCAGTGGATTAGTATGTTCAAACCTATATCTTTCAGCTGTCAGATAGAAGAAGGGTTGCTTCAAGAGTAGAAACTTTTTGTAAGTGCTTGCATGCTGAAAGCTCAATTTGTCAAAGTACTGAGTAGCTCCCAAGAATTAATGAATTTATCTTCCAAGCTGCCTGGAGAAGTGGAGAAGGATTATCTCCATTTTACAGATGTGGAAGCAAAGCACAGACGGATTAAATTACTTTTTTCAGGTCATGTACAGGGCACTTCAGGCTGCAGGGGCACTTGATGGTTTGGGGCAGGAACAAAAGAAAGTGGTCCTATGAGCTTCTTCACTGCTTTTTCCCAGGTGGGGAAAACACCTTCTTTGGGCCTTTGCGTACTGAAAGTTTTGGGAAATTTTTAGTGAAGTCCAGAGCCCCTGATGTCTCTGGCAAAGTGTCTCAGTAACAGTGTTGATGTTAGCAATTAAAAACATCAGAGAAAGACCTTGGCCTGATGCACTGAATGTAAAGGAGTACATCTTGGCTGAATGAGGTCGCCTGGGCAATCCACCAAAAGGCTTTTATTAGTACCCTGGCTCACAAGTTTTCTTCAACGAGACCTGTTAAGAGAAGGAATGCTATGTAATTGGTATAGACCAAAGCCTCAAGGAAAATTAAGTTGGAGGACTTTGTCTCAGGTCTTTTGTGTGTGATACATGCATCACTGCTGGGAATAAGGGAGCTGTGCTAAAGTGCTGATGTAAAATGCCTTTTGTTCTTCCAACAGTTCTTATTATCAATGACAGTCAAAATCATCTCCTTCCCACTTTTGAGATAGCTGACAGGACTGGCAGTCACTCTGAAAGTGCCTTCAGAGTTCAGGCATCTGTTTTCCATACTGTCATTGGCTTGCTGTTCTTGGAGGGGGTTGAGATTACTCCCTGAAATACTTGAAGATTTGGAATAATCTTCTACAGAAGAAGTGTGGGAGGTGTACCAAACATACCTGCTGCACGTACTAGCCAGTTGTTTCTTTCAAATCTAGAATCTGTAAGGGTTTTCAGGACATTCTTTAAAAAAAAAAAAAATTATTCAAAATCCACCATAAACAAGATACTATGTATTATTAAAAAAAAAAAAAAAAAAAAAAAGAAAAATAAAAGAAGGAAGTCCTTAGTTTGGATATTTCTTGACCTTTTGTCACCGGAGACTCCTGTGCAGACAGACACATATAGCCCAGCTGATATTGTAGCGCTTCCTCTCCTGTCTTTCCGTGAGATTGCCAAAAAGAAACAAAATCATTGGAATTGTCTGAAGACAAAGGCCTTGGAAGTTGTCTCTGCATTATTCCGTTAAAGCCTGCAAACACACTGGTAACACCTCGCTAATGTTGTCCTTTTCCAAGGGAGTCCTGGTAGAAACAACAGAAGTCAAGAACACTTCATTTTGGTTCCTACAAGTAATGCAAACATAGCTAAAAACATCCTTCATCATTTGAATCTGAGAAATGAGTCCTGCATTGGTTTCCTCCACTCCTTCAGTTCAATTCTTTACTTCTAACTTCATTTGGCCTCACAAGCACGAAGTCCTATATCCAAATACATAGTTTTCTTCCCAAAACAAACTCAGGCCCATCTTCTCCTGACTGCTGCGACAGTAGAATGAAGGAAAAAGTCATGATCTTCCCCTCTAGCATGATTGTTGTCTATTCTCCTTTAGAAACGTCACTAGTTTGTGTAAGAGGTATGTAGAGCAACCTCTCTCACATCAGGTAAGATACACCAAGAGAAAAGTATAATTTTAGGAAGGTAATGTACTGGCCCTGTCTTCTGATATGCTAATCACAGGGAAAGTGAAAACCACTCATCCCCATCCACACTTGTTTGGGTCAGAACAGCTGTTGAGGTTGCTGAGATTGCTTTTGAGGCTCCTTTAAGGATTGTGATTTTAACTGGATGCATGTAGCAGTGCTGCACCATTTTTCCTTCACATGTGCAGGTGAAAGATACTTCTTAAGAACATGGAAGAGTGTGAGCAATGGGAAAAAATTCTTGTGACAATGTGCCAGCCATCAGAGTGGAGATTTCCTAAGTGGGTTAGAGAGGCTCCCAGCAACATGATGCTGGCTTGCTTTTAAGAATTTCCCTTTGCTTTGGGTAACCTACCATACTGCCTTTTACATGAAGCTGCTTTTGGAAAGTATTTGTAAAACTTTTACAGGAGCTGGAGAGAGAAGGGAGCTGTGCTGCTTCTCACATACTCCAGCTGCCTACTTTTGGCTTGACAGATGCCCTGAAAGTCAAATTTCCCCTCATGCATGCAGGCAGTTATCCTGCATGCACAGTCTGGATACCACCCCCTGGAGCACGTAGGACTTGTTGCATTTAAGCACACCCTATTACACTTCTAGTTTTTATCTGTCTGTGAAGCAGCTGTGCAATAGGAAGGCAGGCAGGTAACAGAGCTCTATGTCTCCCTTTCAACTCTCTATCTATTGCTGCCCAGATGTAGCCACAATTTTATGCCACAAATTGCCAATGTGTTTGAGCAGTGCTAGTGAATAGGGTGTATCTCTCAAAAACGACTTAACAGAAAATGCATCAGAGTTTCCTTTTTCACCTCAATATAAATCTACAAGTATGGAAGGAGAAATAGGAAGAAAGCAAGTTTCCTCCTGCCACATGATGTTCATTTATCACAGAGATGACACCAGGAGAGTAGTCTGGTATGTATTATATATTATTTTGTGGTACATAGATCATTTTTCAAATAGAAACGCAATCCACATAACCATTTATTCACATCTGGATATAACTTTTGCTCTGACTAAAAATCACCTAAGCATCTTTATGCACTTAGGAATTATTCCAATGCATACGTAAAGGGATCCTTCTTTACTTTGGTGTTTTTTCAAAATACTATGGAATACTACACATTTTTTCCATTAGAAGAGTGAAATCAATTTGCCCCCTTGGCAATACAGTACTTTTGCCAATATTAAGAATATGTGAGCATGTCTGGAACTTATGGACAAACAGAAATATGTTTGTAAGAAAAAGAAGTGGCTGAAAATGGTTGCTTTCTTCTTTGTTCTTTTGGAAAACTCTGTTGCTCCAAATAATTATGTATACATAGTATGTATAAAAAAGTGTTCTCTTTCTCTCCAGATACTAAATTTGTTTCAAGTTTTCATTAGAAATTGCATATGCAATGAAGTTGCCCCATCCTGCTGTATCGCTATGGCAGGATCTGTGCAGTAGTGCATCTGTCAAGTGAACCACAAAATGCCAAATTTTAAATGAAATATGTTTCCAGGGTGGGATTCCTGGGTGAATTGCATCATATATCACTTAAACATAAATTTTATTTCATCAGACACTGCCTATGAGGCAGGGTTGTACCCACGATTCTTTCTGTCAATCAACAGAAATTATATCAGCATGCATAGATCAGAATTTTTTTACTTACGTGAGGAAGCAATAGTATTTTGGTACTCACTGAAGGACTGTTTGGAAATCTGTATTTGTATTACTGTACTTTGGATTGTATCTTACAGTGTTCTTCAAAGAGTCTCCACAAAGATTAAGACCAATGTCTAGGGATGGTAGTAAACAAACAGGTAGACACTTGTGCAGAGATTTTGTGGACTGTAGAAGAAGTAGAGGACTGAAATGTAGGGTAGCGTGATACTGAAATATGTTTTCTTTTCCCTTTATGTTTTTTCTGTAGATCTTACCTGTCCCACTACTCTAATTCATCTTTCAGAAGATGAGAACAGTGTGTGGCAATGTAACTGTCCAGCTGCTAGGAAGAATGAGAACAATTCCTTTTTCAAAGCACCTCAAAGGAAATAAATATAAACTATCAACTATTTCTAAAGAGTTCAGACCATGTAGCGAACTTTTGAGTAGTTTAGTAGCATCCCTAAGGGGAACATTTCAGAATGGAGGTCAGATCCAAGCTTTTCAGGTTGGGCAGGAATCTGCAGAGGAAGTTTTGGTCTGGGCATGCTTCTAGGATGATGAATTATTGAATTAATTTCGTCACTTCTGTCTCTATTCATTTTTCATCAAATACAGATATCCATGTATCATGAGGGATCCCAGCTGGGTGCGAACAGAATTGATTAGCATAATTTGCTATGCTATGTAATTAAACAAGCATTGTAATTGTCTGGAATTAATGAAAGTAAGAGGAAATGGAACTGAGCAAGTAGCAACATAGGCTTTCGCTTCTGCTGAGCTGAAGTGTTAAAGAATGATAAATAGCAACACAGAACTGAAGGGAAAATTTTGAGAGATAGACACTGTTTGTGTCAAATTGTCTAAAATCTCATATCTTGTGAAGAGCTGGGGAAAAGAAACTCAGTAGTGCAGCAAGCAACTGAGTACTACAGTGCAATACATGTTAACAGATAACCATATTTACATACATACTATACAACAATCTATTTCAGTCTACGTTTGATCTATCTATGGCTAAAGTATGTCTAGGAACAAAAATACATAGCAACCCACAAATTAGTAGCCATCTGACACTTGCAGATCTCTGCCCCAAAGGGTTTACAATATAGCAAGAAAACATTATTCTCCTCAATCTTATAGGCTGGTGCTTGAGGCTGGAGTTGGGTACAATGTCAAGGAAGAAGTGGAGGAGAGGGGGAAGGGGAGGAAGGGTTGTACAGAGAAGTAGAGCATTGCTCTGCCACATGGCCTGGAGTGTTTTCAGCATCAGGTGATGTTAACAGGTGCACATAGTCTCTGAGGTGTCACATCTATGTGGTTAATGAGAAATTAAACAAATAGCCTCTTCCTACTTACACAGACTGTGGTTGGTCTGCTACGTGTATCCTGAAGCTGTGAGAACCAATCAGGTATCTAAATGGCAAAAGCAGTATTCTTTCATTAATCTCATTTCTTCATCACTTGTGTTAATCTCCATTTCTTCCTTAGTCTCTGTCTCTCTGCCTGGATTTCCTTGTACTGCCTTTTTGCATTTAAAGCTATAACACTGAAGATACAGAACTGTGATTTTGTGCTGTAGAACACCTGAGCTTGCTCTTTATTAAGGTCTGTAGGAAAAATTTGTGTTTGTTATATAGATCTGGTAGTCATTTTTTCACCCATATAACTTGAAAGCAGAACTTATACTAGAAACTACACAAGATGAGGGCTAAGTGAAAAAATTTTAAAAAGTATATACTGTACACTGTTTTACGTGTAGCAGTCTTGCAGGAGTGGCTGTGTGGGCAATGACAGGATATACAGGGCAGAGGCTGCTCTATTGCAGGAGGGGGCATGTGTATCCTGCCTTGTGTCTGTGATTTGAACAATGAGAGTGGGAGCAAACTTTTTAAACTTTCTGAGTGGGTAAACAGATGTATGTCAGGCAGGCACACAAGTAAAACTTAAAAGAGGGGAATAAAGAAGAGCAAAAACCCAGAGTTAGAAAGATTACAGAATGTATGAGGAAAACAGGAATAAAGAGTTAAAACCCTTGAGAAAGAGATCTAACATTTGAGAATGAGATCTAGCATTTTGAGAAGGAGATCCAGCCTTGAGGCAAGACTAAGAAAGAAGAGAAAAGGGAATTTCATGAATAAGGAGGGATGTGGAAGGTATAAAATAGAGGCAGAAAAAAAGGACTGGGGAAGTTTCAGGAATTTGTATGTTGCAGGAGAAAAGGAAGACAGACTTGTTCAGATATCTGACAAAATGAATTAGAACACAGGAACAATTGTAAGCATGAGTTGAATGCAAATTAAACCAAGTTGATGTCTAGAAAACATTCCATAGACTTTTTTTTTTTTTTCACACATATTTTCACTTACTAATTCAAGACAGAACTAGAAGTGAAAAGTTGGAAATACAGTGCAAAAGAAGATTCTCACAGTATTTTCCAGGCAGCTACCAGGAAGGAAAGGAAGGTCTCTGGGAAAGTTTTACTTACAGGAATTCAGATCAAAGAGATGAGGATATATAGACACCAGCTTTGAACTTTCACATGCTTTTCTGAGCCCAGTTTGCCAGGTTTTGGAGGGCCAAACAACACGCTTGAAAACAGAAATACAGAAGGAAAATTAACGGAGGGAAAAGTGCATAGACACTGAGCAGAGAATACTGGAGGATGGAAAAGAATAATGGAATATAATTACTCCACTTAAATTTCATTCTTTTATGCATTTCTCAACACTGTGTGTAAATATTCAACTCTTGCATTGTGGTTCTTTGCTGTCACTTACTGTTGATTTTCTGAATCAGTTATAAATGAAGTCATAACTGTATATAGCAATATAAAGATGGCTGTAAGAACTAGAGTTACAAATCTGAAATCAGGCTGTTTGGTCACTAAACCATTTAAAACAACGGAACACATAATCTGAATTTCAAACTGAACTTCTACTGGAGGGTCACAAACGGAAAAGGGAGAGTTTGGGAGACCGAAAGTGGATGACCCAGGTACTCAGAGGAAAAATGTCAGAAAAATATATTATGTGTGTGTGACAGTATCCACAGTATACTCTGTTAAACTGCTGTCAAATTTTAAATTTAGAAAGAGAAGGAATTTCTTTAAATGAATACTTAAAAAATATAACTATGTATTGCAGACTCAATATCTGTCAGGCTGCTGACTAACAGCTGTGACAGAGCCTTCCTTCCAAAGACAACCTGAGCCAAAGAAATGTAACTTTTTCTTTAAAAGCCAAGGGAAAATTTAATGAATCTTTCAGAGTCTTGAAAACATATATCCTAAGATGCCAGGATCAAATGATGTAACTCCTAATTGAGAAAATCTCCCATGTATATGCCTTATGATCAATCGTGAACTGAATACATGAGCAATCAACACTTAATGATGCAAAATCTGTGACTGAACAGGTTTGAACTCGGGAAGGGTGAGGGGGGGTTGGAGGGGAATGGTATGGATACATCAACATTCCTTACAAGAAGGTGTTTTGGACAAACTCCAGCTTGGCAGGTTTTACACACCACTTGCTATCTGATGAATATAATAATCATAAAAGGCCATCCTTTACATAAAAACATTAATGGTCCATGCATAAGAATAGCCTTGACAGATGAGGGAAAGTTTATCCATATGAATAGTGTTAGTTATAAAAACAGGCATAGAATAAGGTTTTCCATATAAGCAGTCGACAAAAGAAACAGGTTGCAGTGACTCCTTTCTTCTAGTCCAATTGCTTATTGAGTGCAGTAGTTTCCATGCAAGCCTTTGCAAAAATCACCAATTAAAGTTAACTAAAATTTCTTATTAATATTGCTATTCTACATATCAGCTGCAGCATTTAGCATAATACTATGTTTTATTCAGATATAAAACTTTGCAGAGTCATTGTATTCATCTATGATTTGCACTAAAATATTCTGTAGTAGGATAGGTTGAAATATGCAAATCTACAGGTGGAAATGACAGAATTAAACTCTAAAATAAGGACGCCTTTTTCATCTTTAGAATTCTTTTTCTTCTGGGCTATTTTGTCTTCATGAGTGACTACGTAGCTATATGATGATTCATGGTGTGCTTGATACTCAACTGTAAGTGGTTCTGGAACCTGTTAGTCATCTGCATGATGTATTTCCTGCAAAGACAAAGGTGTCCTCTGGACCAGAACTGCACACCAACACAAGCTGGTGAAACACTAAAGAGAAAAGCAGTATGCTGTTTCAAATAATACTTGATTAAAATGCTTGATAATGGTCTATCCATCCCCATCTCCATCCGTGATCAAACTTTGTGTGAGAAGTTATGCCTCTAGCCAACATCCTGTACTCTCGGTAGTGAGTAGTTTCCTTTCGGCTTTTCACCAAAAACTATAACCAGCATACAAACTGAATGAAAACTATCCTAATTTAATTGCTCCAAACCGAAAATGGTAATTTATGCCATTTCTCATACAGATTTCAGGAACCCCGCATCCCGTCTTTGAAGTCTCAGGAAGGCAGAATTATTTCCCACTAAATATTTTCCCATAATTGTTCAGAAAACAGTACATTGAAATTCCAGACACCTTTTCTTGCTGAAGTCAGCAATATTTCATTTGTCTTGCAAGTTGCACTGGAAATTAAAAAGAAAGATCCCGGTTGCCATGGTCAGAGGTTAGCACACTGAGATGGTATATGAAAAAAACAATTTCCTTCTCCAAACAGTGTCACAAGTCTGGTTTACAGGAGATCCAGCATTATTTTAGAAGTGGAAGCAATTTTCAAGATACAATAGCAAAGAACCACTCTATTCTATATGAGTCCCTTTTTCCTGTTTGTCAAATAAACTTATTCAGAGTTGTGCAAATGCTGTTGAGTTGTAATTCTTTCCTTGACATTTAGAGTCAGAGACTAAGAAAATTCTCTGGTGCTGTATATACTGAGAACACTTAACTTTTGGATGATTTTATGTTTACTGAAGACAAAGACCCACAGCACCTGAGTTAATATTATATCAGAGGGCCTTTGATCACTTCCAAAGATGGTTTCAAAAGGATGATCAGAAGACCCACAGCAAGCACCAGAGTCTTCAACAGATGGCATGCCATAGATATGCATGAAAGAATTAATCTTACTGATTAGTCTGCAACTCAGGCTAGTCTCAAAGCCAAATTTTTGCAGAGGGAGAATAGTCTATGCAATCTATGTCAGTGCAGAAAGACTCCACTGGAGGGAAATCCAGGGTTCCTACTTGTTTTCCCTTAAGAAGGGCCTTTTTCTACCCTTTACTTAGTACAAAAGGAATCTAGGAAAGTGTCCTTCTTTTCCTCTCTCCTTCAGTTATTGACCAGAATATTACAAGTCTTCAGCCTGATCAAGATATTTACACAGAGAAGCAATGCCTCCTGCTTTACCCTACCGTCGCCTTGTCTTCGGTCAATCAGGGCATGGCAGTGTAATATCTGTGCAGCTGCCTATTTCCATTCCATTGTTATTTCTGTTCTGCAAACAAATTCCCCTAACAATTATTCAGAAGCACACAATTTTCTGGCTTCAGCCAATAGGAAATTGTGATAGTTCCTTGAAGCAGGGAATCTGAGCTACTATCTAAGACCTCAGACCCTTCCAAGTTAGTACCTCTTACCTCAGAGCCTTTCTTTCTTACCTGTAACTGGCACAATTTATGTCTCTAATAAGGGCTATGCAAAATCTACCCAAAATCTATCATTAAGCTACCTGTGTTCATCATAGTAGTCTTATCTCCAGAGCTTTTTCAATTTATTGAAACATGAATCTTTGAAAACAGTGTTAAACAGATACACCTGGATGTTTATAAGTTCTCCCTTAAGCCAGATTCCTGCCACCATTTACCATATTTCATCCCATTGCTTTTCTTATATTTGAAACAACAGAAATACATTTCTAGTTGATATCAGATTTCCATTTCTTGGGGTTATGTTGTCAGGACGCAACAGATGAACCATCCCATTTTCTCTTGGCCAAAGTACCACAGACACATGAAGGCACCTTTACTTTGAGATAATTTTCTCCTTCCCCTCTACTCTGCCCTGGTGAGACCACATCTGGAATATTGTGTCCAGTTCTGGGCCCCTCAGTTCAAGAAGGACAGGGAACTGCTGGAGAGAGTCCAGCGTAGGGCAACAAAGATGATTAAGGGAGTGGAGCATCTCCCTTATGAGGAAAGGCTGAGGGAGCTGGGTCTCTTTAGTTTGGAGAAGAGGAGACTGANACCGGAACAAGCTGCCCAGGGAGGTTGTGCAGTCTCCTTCTCTGGAGACATTCAAAACTCGCCTGGACGCCTTCCTGTGTAACCTCATCTGGGTGTTCATGCTCTGGCAGGGGGATTTGACTAGATGATCTTTTGAGGTCCCTTCCGGTCCCTAACATTCTGTGATTCTGTGATTAAATTAATGTCAGTCATTTATAGACTGGACTTATGAGAATCTAGAAGTCTGAGCTAACATTTTGGGGAGCTTCTGTTAAAGGCTTAAATAAATTTAAATAAATAGGAAGATTCCTACAAATAAGTAGTATTGACTCCTATTTCTGTGTGTTTCATTGAAAATGCTATAATATAAAATATTATTTCAGTACCTCCTACAGCAGGATTTCAACATTATCGAAACCGTTTTTCAGTTTTTCTTATTAAACAACTGGTTTAAGTCAGTATTGCTTCCCAGAATAAACTGACTTTTGACAAATAGATGTTTTTGGTAGAAAAAATATTCACCTGGAAATCATGCAAACAATTCTAGATGTAATCTTGTAACACGCTTCCTAAGTCTCAGTCCCCTCCCATATCAGGCAGCAATTTTTTTATCACCATGGCAGAACTCGTAGAGCTGTACTTGGTGCACAAAGTAAAAGCCTTTTGAAAACTGCTTAAAGTGCATGAGCTCTGTTTTTCTGATCTCAAGATGAAAGGCAGCCCCTTATTTCATAGGTAGTGTTATTTCTACTGCTGGCATCCCGTCAACCACAGGAATGTGTGGCACACAAAGCAAATAAGTTACAAGCATATCTAAACACCACCTTCTGCCTCCCCTCATTGTTATGAGAATGGATTGTATTATACTCTGTTCTCCTTTGATGAGACAGATTTTGCTCTTCGTGCCAAAAAGCCTGTTTTGAACAGAAAATAGAAATAAAAGCACATTTTTAATAAAAGCAAGATTCTGCATGTTGGTGTTGGAAGTTACAGTAAAACAAAAAGTTCTCGTATAACATGTTAGTGCTAGATCTGTAGGGGTGGAAAAGAGGGGCTGAACTGAAGCGGGGGCAGCTGGAGCCATCCTGTGTAGCAGTACCGAGAGCACCAGCATGAACCTCTGCTGGGACAGCCCAGGCCCAGCACTTCACCTTTTGCAGACCTCTCAGCCTCTCCTAAAAAGGCTGCTATTCTGGGGCAGTTGGCATTGAAAGATAAATTGCATTCTGGTCTCTGAGAGCAAGTGTATAAGGGAGGTGACAGAAGCAAGACTCCAGCCCTAGTTTAGCACATGCCTGTGTGAAGCTGACTCTTTATTCAACCAGATGATATGTTTAACTTGAAGCATCCCTCTGACACGTGTTACACAATCTCCATTTGACCCAGTGTAAGACAAGCACCCCATGTAGAAATACTGCTTTCTTACACTCCTACTGGGTGGAAAAAGAAATGGAAATATGACCAGAACCTTTTGCATATTTACTTTTAAAGGGAAGAATGAAAATCTCAATCATCCAAGCACTGTGTATATAATACCTTTAGGCAGTAACATCCTCTTTCCAGGAAAGCTTGACACCTTTCCTTTAAAGCCCATTGAGAGATACTTTCTTTAGCAGATGTTAGTTGATGGTTAAGAAGGTTAGCAAAAGAGCAGATTTAAAGATTAAAAAAAGGTTTGCAACACTCGATTACATGGGCAAAGCTATGTCATCTACCATAACTGGTTTTTTATAAGCTATGCAATGTTAAAACATACAATGATATAAAGAAGAAAATTAAAGTCTGTCTCCAGAACCAGCTTTGCTATCTATAGGATCTGACTCCTTTGTCAAGAGATACAAATCAGGAGTATATGCTAGTATCTTCTGATACTATATATATGTATATACTATATATATGTATATACTCTATATATATATATACACACTATACTATATATATATGTATGCGCTAGTATCTTCTGATATTTCAGCTAACGTCAAGTTAACTAATTCACTCCTGATTTTCCCCACTAAGACTCCAGCCTGTTGGGATTTCAGAGACCCATCTGAAAGACAAATCAACCTGACAGTAGCACTGTGTATAGAAGCTTCTTGCAGCATATCAGTGACATCTGTCAGAGCTAACCTTAGAGGTCAGGTGTGTAACGAAAAGGTTGTTGAGATGCATTGTGACAACAGAACAGAATTTTCCATGTGAGACAAATTCTTTTTTTCTTATATTTATTAAACACAAGTAGAAACAAAGAAGATGCATCTGTGTCCAAACAGCTGAAGCTTATGATAGTAAGATATATTTGGAGCAGCAGTTCTTTTCAAATGCAGTTCTGAATGACAAAACTTTATGGAAATGTCCAGCGACAATCCTTCTCAACTGAATCGTTCATCTGCTCTAGTTCATAGCACTCATTGGATGATGCTATCACCCAAATCCGTGCCATTAATATGAGACCTTGTTGCCTCTTGCCAGGAAGGTTAAAAGAGAGTGGGAAAGGTAGAAGTGTAAGGTAGAAGAGCGTATCTCTTTCCTGCAATCAGATACTAAGAACTACTTTTGGATCTACTTTTTTATAGTTTGGCTTCCAGTTCCAATTGATTGTGGAGTGGTATCTACTGCCAAATTATTTTCTGCACTAAACATCTGCTAAAATGTGAAAAAATTAATTCAACAGCTGAGTTCATATGCTTCTGGGAGAAGCAAAAATATTCTACTAGCTCACCTTTCCCTAATACTACTAATGACAACAGAAGAGTTCCTTGTCAGCTCTGAAACTTGGTTTCAATGATGCCCATATCATGTCATGGCCTTCATACTTGGTCCTTCCCTACTGAAAAAATGTGGGGGAGTTACCTTTTTGGAATAGAAGGTTATCTTCAGGATGGAAGAAAGTCTTGGATACAGGCGAAGCCAATAAAATGTCTTGTTTAGCCAATTAGCTTTCTATTCAAAGTGAAAAAAGGCTAGTGGGTATCAGGTTAAATTACTATTGTTAAATGGGTTAATGGTTTGCCTTTCACTGCTTGTCTAAGCAGACAAAGGAAGTGATCTCATACAGAAAAGTCCAAACTTGTGAGACTGACAGCTTCATTTCACAGACGTGGTTATTTCACGTGAGTTTTAAGAAATGCTTGAGAAGACTGTTTCAACAGGGATATTCTGATATGTTTCTTAAAAACATGTTTACGTCTAGATTTTCAAAGTACAGCACACTGGAATTTTGAGTGTACGTGGCAGTTATTATGTGCACAGATGCTTGATTTGCTTAAATGCAAATGCCAAAGTATTTCTTTACAGAACATTTTTTGCATCCTCTGTTTTTAATTGACTCTTTTGTTTGCTGATGCAGTTCAGTTATTTGAATGCACAGATCAAGCTGTGGGATTGAGTGGACTCAAGCAAACAACTAGTTTACCTGTCCTATGGAAATTGTCAAGAGTTTAAAAAAAATTCACATTCTTTCTCAGGACAAAACAAACATTTTCCAATTTTTTAATTCGTTAAATAATCCCAAACTGCCCTAACCTAAATATCTCTAGGGTACTTAGCTAAAATGGCAGGGGCCACTACTTTATTCAGCCTGGTTCAGCAAAATAACTGGAGCACCAAGATATCAGGTAGGTATTTCAGGGGTGGGGAGAGATGACTGTAATGTCTCTCTGCTTTCTCCCAATCTATATATGCAAATGATCATTTTTGAAGGGAATAACAGAATAGTATTAGCAAGTCACAGAGTCAGAGTTTCTCACTCACTCACTTATCTGGTAAATATTTACTTAATAAAGGTGAAAAAGCCCCAGCAAGAGATGCCAGTCCTCATTAGGGTGTGAAAGACTAAAGCTCAAGCCCCTGTTCCAGTCTGAAAAACAGAACAGACACAGCAGGGGGTTAGTGAAAGAGCCCACCCATCATAGCCATCCAGGAGCATTCAGTATGGGTGACTGAAAGTCAAATCCTCGCTTTAAATCCACCAAAACAAAACCCTTGACTTCTATTTGCTATATTTTAGTGAACATCTTAATAGCTGTGTATTAGATCTTCTCAGGCATCTCCTTCTGAACATAAACCCCATCCTTATCAAAATTAGATGTGTGTCTCCACAGAAAATTACATTCATCTTGACAAGGTATTTTTTCGGAAAACTTCTGGTCGTCTTTAGCTCAATTGATGAAATTCCAGGTATTTGTTATGTCTTCTTTTCAGTCCCACTTTCTTGGCCTTAACAATCCCTCTCTGACACCAGGGTCCTCCATTTCATTTCATCTTTCTAATTCCACAGGATTCATTCATCATCCTCTCTTTTACTCTGTAAGCAGGAGAGGACAATGTATTCTCCATTATTAACTGACTTTGTTTCAGGATATTTCTAATGCTGCTTTTTGTAAAACAGAGAAATCAAGAATTAAATGCAAAAATAAGTGTTCACTCTTTTGTTCACAGATCTTGAATGATTACCATTAGCAGATTCCAAGTGTGAACAGGAGTCTTAGTCTCTTGTACTGAAACTTTTTCTTAAAAGTTCAAGCCCTCTTAATGATACTGACCTGTTTCTAGGAACTTATTCAAGGATTTTCAATAGGTTTGAGATTTTATCCGCACTAAATCCTGTCATGTGGTCCTGAGATTGTTTTCACTACCAGATTATGGCATGAAAAGGATCAGATGACTTAGGGCCCATGCTCTCAGCACAGTTCTAATTCTTCGAGGAAGACCTCCAAGAAAATCTCCCCTCCCATCTCCTTGACTGTAGATTTTACTTTGTAGAGTGTTATACTTTCCATGAGATATTTCTGGAAATTGTTGATTTTCAGTTTAGCCCATTGCTGGATTTGCTTAAGGCCCAGTTCTTAATGATATATAAATACCTTTAACGAAAATATAATTTAAGAATCTAATAACATGAGAGCAGGGAATGAAGAGAGCAGGGTTCACATTGCTGCCTCTGTAGATGTGCCAGTCCTCTGATTCCTCAGGAAGCCTTATATAAATCCTTCAGCCCTTTACACTTTATTCCCTTAGACAGCTGCCCAAATTTAGTAGTGCAAAGAAATGGTTGGGGAAAAAAAGCACACTTTGTCCTGCCCACTTCACTTTATCTCTTGGTGTTCTCAGGCTCCTCCTGCAGATGCCCAAGCACACTGCTGGCAAAATCCATTGTTCTGCCCTCTGTGAATCAATCGCTGCCCTCTTGAAAAACAGAGTTTACATTTTTCTCATACCTACTTAGCAGAAAAATCTTTCAGAGAAACAACCTCCTAAACTACCTCAAAAAATAAACTGTGAACAAAACCCAACTTTTGCTGATGCCAAGGTGAAACAAAGTTATTTGCCTTGAAATATACTTTTCTCACATCCCTGTAATTATTATGAATAATCACTTACAAAACAACACCTCTGAGAAGTTAAAAAAAATTCTTTGCCTAAGCAACCAGCAGGATAAATTCTATATCCCCGTGCACAAATACACACACATACTAACACACAAATTTACATTAAATATAAAGGTAACATAAGAAAACTTTGGGACATTGAAAATTTAGCAGGCTCTAGAACTTTACCTGGCATGCTATTTGAAAATT